>JAYWLE010000043.1:0-52500 GCA_037074485.1 Delonix regia | reverse complement strand
ACCTGATATCTATGAGGGTTCACCCACCCCGGTTACAGCATTCCTTTCTATTGCGCCTAAAATTTCTATTTCTGCTAATATTTCACGTGTTTCTATTTATGGTTCCTATGGAGCTACATTGCAACAAATCTTCTTTTTCTGCAGCATTGCTTCTATGATTTTAGGAGCACTGGCCGCCATGGCCCAAACGAAAGTCAAAAGACCTCTAGCTCATAGTTCAATTGGACATGTAGGTTATATTCGTACTGGTTTCTCATGTGGAACCATAGAAGGAATTCAATCACTACTAATTGGTATCTTTATTTATGCATTAATGACGATAGATGCATTCGCCATAGTTTTAGCATTACGGCAAACCCGTGTCAAATATATAGCAGATTTGGGCGCTCTAGCCAAAACGAATCCTATTTCGGCTATTACCTTCTCCATTACTATGTTCTCATACGCAGGAATACCCCCGTTAGCCGGCTTTTGTAGCAAATTCTATTTGTTCTTCGCCGCTTTGGGTTGTGGGGCTTACTTCCTAGCCCCAGTGGGAGTAGTGACTAGCGTTATAGGTTGTTGGGCGGCCGGAAGGTTGCCACGAGTAAGTCAGTTTGGGGGACCGAAGGCAGTTCTCCGTGCACCGGACACGTAGCTTACCGAATCAGTTGCGACACCGATGGGAATGCATGCTACGAAAGATAGGGTCGAGTCTGATACATCAACCGTCTACTCAATATCCTTGTACGAGTCCACAATCACTACACGAGATGAACCTTGGTTTGGTGAATTGAAGTTGGCCTTAGGTGTAATAGGACTCCCAGTTACTGCGCGCGATCGTATACTGAGGTGCTCCCCGCCGGTTGTTGGAACGACGCGAGCCGGGCCGGGCCTCAATTCAGAAAGATGAAGGGTCCAAACAAAAGTCAAAATAGGGGGTTAAAAATTCCCCATCTCATTGGGGGCGGAAAACGAATCGACATCTCGATGTGATACAGCCTTTTCTATTTTAGTTGGGAAAGAACGGCGAAGTCCATCCGAACCGTCCAATGAAGAATAAGAGGAGAGCAAAGCGCCAATGGCGCGCGAAGCGCATGCGGAACGGGCACGGAGAAAAATCAGTGTGGAGGATAAGCAGCCGAGCTCATTCCCTTCGCTTCCTGGGCCCAAAGCAGTGCAGTCTTTCCTGGCCAAATCAAGGATTTGGGGCTTCTTGCTACGCTACTTAACTAGATAAATCCATTTTTTTTAGTAATATATATGAATAGAAAGATAGATCCATCCCTATCCGATTTAGATTTTTATATCTAAAAAAGAATCGATTTAATTCAACGTTTGATTCAAAGAACTGCGCTTAGCCCCCCCGCTCATGAAACGGCTCTGCTGCAATGGATGGCAGAGGGTCCGTAGTACCCAAAGCACTGGAGTGGTCCAGTAGCCGGGAAGGGGCCTATAAGTGCCTACTACTACACCACACTACACTTGGCTCTACACATTTACAGAGCTAACCCCTGTCCAGTCCCTGGCAGAGTTAAGGGGGCTTCAATCCTTATTCCTTATCCCCATCTTCGCCCAGGCTAACGGGGCCTTACTTATTCAGGGGGGGGAGAGTGGAGCCCCGAGAAGCACTGTTGAGAGGAAGATCCTTGGCCCCTCCTCATTCTCTACAGGGTTCCAAACCTTTCTTCAACATAGGTGACAACGAGCGGGGCAGAGATGGAAGAGATCGAACACGAGAATAAGAAGCAAGCTCGCCTTCCTTTTTGATCATTTTGATAGAGAGGGATGGAGAAAGTGGACAAAACAGACTCGCATTTCCCAGTCGAAAAGATGGGTTCCTTTTTCGTCTTGCATTTCTCATCGCGGAAAAAGAATCATATTGAAAACGTTCCTAACCCACCAACCCCTTCCTTCGTAGAGCCGTGTATTGTAAGTGATCCGAACCTGCCCGGAGCGAGTCTCCCATAGAGGCAAGTGCAGTTGGTGAGCCGTATGATGGGCAACTATCTCCTGCGGTTCGGAGAGGACTCAGCTGTTAGTTAGTACCCCCTTTCGGGGTGGACCCTTTCACTCTATTTTATTATATACGCTTAGCGAAAAGAATGTTTTTTGATACACCTAGGACATGGATTTTATATGAACCAATGGATCGTGACAAGTCGTTACTACTAGCAATGACTTCCTCTTTCATTACTTCATCCTTTCCATATCCCTCTCCCTTGTTCTCAGTTACTCATCAAATGGCACTCAGTTCATATCTTTAAGTTCGATCATTGACAAGGTTCAAAGAAAGGGTGGGCCATTGATAAAGAATCGATTCCAAAGCACAATGCTAGCAAATGGCGGGCTTCTCCCAAGAGAATGCCTTCCCTTCCCTGTCTTATTTCAATGCTTTGAAACCATGGGCGGTGGATGGGGAAGGAAGAGAGAGGGCAAGTAAGCTAGGAATTGCTTATAGTAAGATGCGCGGACCCAGGTCATTTGGCCGAGAAAACGTTCGATTTGCCGTGAAAGTTCCCCTTTCTTTGTCGGAGGGCAGGGCTTCAAACCCATAATTCAACCTAGCCAACCAATGTGGGAGCTTCATATAATAAGTTACAAAACCTTGAGATTTGATATGAAGAAGGGAAAGCGTAAGTGAACTCGATCCGGTGGAGGAGGAAGCTCGGAAAAGTCCTAGCAGATCTGGGCTCACTCACTTCAAGAGTCGAATCCGCAACTCTAGTTGAAGGGGTATTGGCCATTATGAGTAGTAAAGGCTACTATGAGCAGAAAGGGACTACTTGGCTCGATCGAGCAGCACCTACACCTTCTCGCGTAACGACTTCTTTGGAAGCTAGGCTAGGATCGGATCCAATTCTAGGAGCGATGTAAGACCAGTAGACCCGGGTTATGCTTTTGATCTAGGAGCTTCGGTTTGAACACGTTGTTCTCTTGAAAGCTTATTAGGAAGCTAAGTCTTTACCTTTTCTTTTATCAAAAAAAAGGAGGTGTGGTGCCGTTGGACCTGCCCTTTATGCAGCAGTAGTTTCGGTTGAACTGGACATTTCTCCCGCTATTGGTAGGCTAAGAATTCAAGGAAGTGAACTGGCGGGACCCAAGACTCTCCCACTGAAGACACTCCCGAAGGCCCAAGCTTCAGGTTTCGAGGGCAAGGCGAATCCTTTCTTTTGGCCCATGGCGAATCTAATAATTTTGATTCCTCATTCGATCACTTGCACTAACCCTGATTCTCCTCTTTCCTTTCCCTGGTTCGTTAAATAGAGTAGGGGGCTCTAGCTTTACTTTACTTGAAGAGGAAACGAGTTTTCGTTCTGATCTGCTCCGGGGGTTGCTTCGGTTAGTTACAGGGGTGGTCAGTAGGTCTTTTCGATTCTAGCTCTGGAGAAGCGAACTTCAATCACAAAGATTTCACTACACTACTTATTACGTTTACGTCAAACATTCCTATTTCTACTTCTGACTCTCGCACGGATAGAGATGGAGGTCGGGATTCCCTTTCTCAAGGCAGCACCGCGGCAATTCAATGAGCGAGACTTGCACTCAATAGTAGAACAATGAAAGCAGTAGTGGCACTCCCCATACTTAGAGGGTCCGGGCCTGTGAGCTCCATGCAAATTCTCCTTTCAAAGTTGCAAAACACAATCCCTAGCGTAAGTCGCAATCAACTTGATGCACTTTGTTGGACTAATGAGTATAGGACGTAATTAGAGGTGGTGGGCGCCTATATACCACTTCAAACGGTCTTTGTTTGGTTGCCGAATGATAAGTGGTATTGTACCACTATTCTGCCCATGGTAACCAACGTACCCATTCCCTTGGTCTATCGCTTGTAAAGCATCCCAGGTAGTTCTCTAAGCACCGGTTAACCACCTCCCTCACAGTTTGCATGAGATTCCACTTATTCTATGTCATTTTAAGCCTTAGGTAGTTGTTCCTCCAGCAGTTCTGTTCTTGGTCTGATAGTCTTGTTAACGCTTTATAATCTACTTTCTCTCTTGTACAGATCTTCCTTGCCTTTCCTTCCTCGTCCAGTGACGGATTTGCTCCCTCTTTCAGTAAGTCTTCTTCTTTAGTAAGAAGAGTACTGCCTAAAGCAATGTGAGTTAAAGTGTCTATATGGGAACCGGCCGTAAACTCCTTGTCTGGTGTAGATCCCCTTCCTTATGAATAAGTTCCCCGGGTACAAGGAATGAGTGCTCCTAATGTCTTTTCTCTGTTTCGGTGTAGATCGTCTCTTTGTCTATGGAGACCTTTTTCAAGTCGTCCATTCTCTTCGGTATGGATTCAAAGTCATCCCTCACGCGGGTGCAGGGAGTCCCGCTTGTGCTCTTTCTTTTTGGTCCGGGCCAGGCACTCCATATGTGTTTCGGTATTGATCTGAGCACTCGTGTAACTACTAATAAAGGTCGAGGGACCTTTCTTTCTGAGTTATTGGCTACCGGTGTTACTTCTCTTGGTCAGGTCTAAAGGTCTAAGGGGAAGACCTTTTCTTACTCTTCAACTCCCGGTAATTTTTCCCTTTTTCCTTATCGCCTTAGCGGGAAAATCGGCATTTCGAAAACTATTATATAGAAGAAAGTTCCCATAATATTCAGGAAGGACGAAAGCCTTTATCTTTGGGGACCTATGTGTGCTACAGTAATGTATGGCGCTCGCTCTGGAAAGGCTGAAGCCTGTCTCCTTCTATAGTTCGTCTGTAAGGCTTCATTCAGAAATGAAAGGGCCGCCTTTTCTGGGCGTAACCCCTGATTAACTGAAAGGTATTCCAGAGCGTCTCTTTCCTTGTATATCTTCGTAACCCATCATCTGGTCTTCGATGGCTCAAAGCGGGGTCTTGTGACCATGCCTTCCCGCTCCTTTTTCTGGTCGTTTTGGCCCCCTTGAAGGCATAGTCTTTCACCCGGGCGCAACCCTTCTTCTTTCCGAACTAAAAGGGGAGCGTTGGTTTGCTGTGTGGGTGGTAGGTCTTCCTGAATTAGGCGTCAGTCTTGGTAATGTTAGAGCGCCAAGCAGGAATGAAAGCGGTGCCCCTTCTATTAGACGTCGGACACTATTATTGTAGAATGTTAGGACTGGGTTGGAGCCTGCAGGGACTTCTTTACATAGCCGAACGGGCCTTTCTCTCTTTCTCTAGTGAAAGCGTTCGTAGAGGCCTTCTTATTTAGTGGCCAACCCGCGTAGATGGCTGGTTTAGTAAGTTTTTTTTTGTCTCCTAGCTTCAAAGCGGTCTTCTTCTAATGACAGAGGCCTCCTATAATGGATCAAGTTGCTATATGGAAAAGCTTCGTTCTACCCCTGTTATGGGTCTGAGGTCATCGGCCTCCATTTGCGTGGGTTTTGGAAAGCAGACTTTTGATCCTTCATTTTTAAGGTTGGGGACTTATTCTACTGTAGAATATTAAGATCTTCCAGTGAGAAAGAGGAGCCCTCGTGTCCCTTCCTGAATCAGGCGTCAGTCTTTCTCATGTTCGAGGTCTCGGTCGTTCCTTGGCTAAGTCTGAAAGTCGGTCCTACCATTCTTCCATCTCCGTGTCCCACGTAAGAGAAGGGTCGTCTCTCTCCTTGTGAGAATTCGTATAGGCTATTCAAGACCTTGTGCTGAAGTGGCGTAACTGGCTCATGGAGTCTTTTTTTCTTTATCTTTAGTAAATCGTCTTCTTCGGTCATAGTAGGGCTAAGCCCAGAGGCTTCAACTGCAAGGCATCCCTAAGATTCTATTTTGATAAAAAGGATGGATTTTGTCCTCTCGACAGAAGGGCTGTGGTTTCTAAGTCGAGGCATTTCATCATTCACTGGTAGTGAGAGCTGAGCTTCCCTTTGTTCTTTGGTCCCAGGGCAAAAAAAAGCAGTCCTTGCGCCAACTGGTAGGGCGTCCTGTGGAGATGTTGAACCAGTCCAATCGGTAAAGGTAGAATTCGTTTCCTCATTATCAGCCAAGCGGCTGGGAATGAAATGAGAGCGCCTCACTCGTTCTCTTTCTGTGATTCGGTCACGGTCACAAGTGAAGCTTCTGGAATGTCTGTCTTTCTTTCTCGTCAAACTGGCAGGAACCAAGCATTGATTTCATCCTGTCGAAAGATCGTCTTTTTTTTTGGTAAGGACTGGATCCTTGTTATATCGATCGTGCGAAGTTGGTATATCTCAATGCAATGCACGTAAAAGCCTGGAATGGGTGAAACTTCATCTGTGGGTCTTCTAGTCGGTTTGTTAAAGGAGACTTAACCACCTGGATTTGAGCCCTTTGTCGTAGTTCTCCAGTAACTTCGGCAGTGGTAGTGAGTCAAGGGTCAACTCCTTCTTCTTCGTCCGGTTTACTCATAAGGTCCAAGGGCCTCTGTCTTTCCTATGTCTCTGTGGAATAAGATCAAGATCAGACCTCCCCTTTCTTTGTCCTGATCAATGAGTGGGAAGCCTTAATTGACTAACTGGGAAGGTCTCTCGAGCGCCTCTTCTTCCTAATGGAGGTGTCGGGAGTGGCTCATAACCCCTGGGATTATCGTATAGTGAAGTAGTCTTCGTCTCCTTAGGCTGCTCATCCCTTGACTACGAAACCGAAACTAAGCGGCTCTTCTTCATATCGAGAAATGTTGTGAGAAGGATTTGCTGCTAGACTTGCAGCTCTCCTTCCTTCAACTATGGCAGTGAAAGCAGCATCCGAATCAGCCTTTCGGCTAGCACTTGGGATCGTTCAAAAAGAAATTCCCTGGAGCTGGAACAACAGCCCCCGTTCGTGCGGAAAGAAGCCTCTATCTTTTTACTTCTAATAAGATAAGGGGACCATTCACAGCTGAATAAGAGAAAGCGACAAGAGCGTTACCACGAGCTTAACCACACTGGGACCTGGAGGTTATAGAGAGTCTTTCTAATGCTAAGCTAATGTGAATCACATGACATGAAAGAAGAGAAAAGCAATTCAACAAGACTTATTAAAGACTGGAAGCTGATTCAGCTTGAGCAATTCTTGGCTAAACAAGAGAAATCGCATCTCTCCTAAGCTAAGTAAGACCGCTAGCACTTTCTAACCCAACGACTTGTTGGCTCGGGTTCCTTCTCTCCCTTTCAAGCTCAGACGTTAGCAAGAAGAGCTGATGAAAGAAGATCGGAGTCGTGAACAGGAAAAGCTAAGCCAAAAAGACAGGATTCTCACCATCTAATAAGGATTCATTGCATTGAATCAGTAGTAAAGATAGCCACGCTGAAAGAAGAGAATAGCTTTTGCAAGAAAAAGCTTCGCTCCCTTCACATGAATCGGGATAGGGAGCAGGCGATGTCGAATTGAGATGGCTATGTAAATGTGACTTGTGCGTGTAGTACTTCTGGGAGAATGACCGAAGCAGTGTGGCACTGCGATGCTGGGGAATACCAGGTATGTGCAGGTGTGGTCTTTTAGCCATCATTTTAAGGCGGGCAGAGACGTTCTAAATGAATAAGAGGATGTATTATGACAATCAACCTGGTTGAGGACAGGTGAAGTGTACCACCGGGAGTACAAGGCGGGGGAGTGTTAACAGCTTATAAAGGAATAAAGAGTATCTGCGTGACGAGAATGAGTCAGTAAATGGTGTTGGAAGTGTGTACTGCAAAATGAACCTCGGTATCATGGTGACTTGCGGGATTCAGATATAATGCGAATACGATGAATGTCGATATGATCAAGCACGTGTTCTCATAAACACTGTGATTAAAGGAAGCTTAGGAGTAATGGATAAGCATCTGTACAGAGAATCACCTTAGTGCCTGGGAAGGGTCCCTAAGCTTAAGGGAATCAAGCGATGTTCTTGAGCAATAACAGAAGGGTCTCAAGGATAAATTAAGCATATGAGTGGGGTTATAGAAAGGAATAAGATATGCTTGCGTCAGTACTAGTAGCAGTGGATGTCGCGGAAGGATGGGTGAGTGAAAGGTAATGTATGAGGTGAGGGGGAATAGCTGAAGGACAGAGTCTGCATGTAAAAAGGACCCCGGAAGCTTCTCCATACCTTGTGAGAAAGGAGGGTACACAATTGGCAAATGTCTGCGCGATCTAGGGGCCAGTATCAATCTGATGCCTTACACCCTATGCAGGAAGCTGGGAATCACGGGTATGAAACCAACAAGGGTAACCCTGCAACTGGCCGATCGATCAGTCAGATACCCTGTGGGGATAATAGAGGATGTCCTAGTGCGAGTAGGAAAATTCGTGATACCAGCAGATTTCCTCGTCCTAGAGACAGGCAATGAAGCTGATTCATCACTGATATTAGGAAGACCCTTTCTCCTCACCGGGGGAGTCTTAATCGATGTACCATCAGGAAAGCTGACCTTCAAGATAGGGGACGAAAGGGAGGAAGGCAGATGCCGAGTACCACAGCCACTAGGAAGCAGCAATAGACCACAGCATAGTAGATGCGAAGCTTACAAACTAATCCCCTATCCGGGAAAAGAAGCGGGTCAGCATTCACCCAAGGGGCTTACATATTCATTTGAACGCATACAACAATTAGAGACTGAGCTAACAACTGATTACACAAACGGGGAAATTCTGAATTGTTTGTACATAGGGCGCTGCTCCGGTGAGTTGAAGAGAGTAAGACACCGAGGCTTTTGTGCCTAATTAGGCTTCCTTCCTAAAGTGTGGTCTAAACCGGTACTGAAGTTCCATAGACTAAAGTAAAAGACGAGCTCGGTTCCTCATTAAGAATCCGCACACAGGTGGTAAATAAGTTGGCGATTCTTACATTAAGTAGCCGACCAAACCGCGAGTCTGAGCGCCCTACCTTCCCTTCATCTGCCGGCTTGGATCTTGTATTTTTATACCTACACGACTTTCTTTCCTCTCTCTCTGCAATGGGACCTTTCACACCTTAGACTCCATTGCATCTATAAATATAGAACTATAACCTTGGTTGGCATCTAGTGACTCGACTCACTAGCGAAGCGACTAACCCGAAGGGCAGCGAAGTAGCACTCATAGGTCAGCATCAGGGAAAGTACCTAACCTTACACGCTTCCCGACAGAACAGCTATTCAAGGTAAGAGTTATAATCGAAGGGAACAGTTACAAGTAGCTTTGCCCGAACTGGTCTTCTTTCTTTGACTACTGCAGTGCTCTCTTCTTCACTCTTCACACAGCAAAGGAGAATTTCCTACTCGTATAAGGATAAGGGTTCTTAGACTGACTTTCAAAAGGAAAAAAGACAAGGTCTGAAGACGATTCTTTCTGTTGTAGTTGAGAGAAAAGCTAGCGTGGGAAACTCGTAGCATGAAGCTTATCGAGCTGGTAAAGAAGCCCCATTCATTGCGGGTGGACAGAAGAAGTACGATATGGATTGCCATAATTCCTTCCTATTGAAGGAAAGGGGCCCCATCTATCCTCTTTCAAAACAAGTTGCCATCTAGGGTCATATCCCGACTTGGAAAATGAAATTCCTTCCACCTCGTGGTTGACAGTAAAAAGATGAAAACGGAATGCCCGTCTAAAATACTTCTTGATTCTTCCTTTTTTGTCTTGCTGAACTCTGGCTATAGATCGGATAAGTTGGCTGCCTTTGTTATACGATTGGGAGAATTAAGATTAGGCTGTAAGACAAGTTTAAGAAATCATTTCTTTTATGTTTTATTAGAACCCCAGTGTTTGTTTTTAAATGATCTAAATTATAACTTCAAAAAAGACTAACCCGGGCAAATCTTCATTCTTTTCTTGTTGTGTTGACACTCGGAATAAAGAAAAAGAGAAAGTGACTCTATCAAGGGTTAGCTAGTTGCTTATTCGTCAGAAGGGTTTATAGGGTTCTCACTTTCTTACGGGCAAAAGTCAACTTCACTATTCTATCCCGTGGGAGCTCTCTCTATAACCAGCACGCTTACTTTCTCATCTCAACTTCCGGAAAAAAGGGGGTAATAAACTCATACACCAGCTCCAGGCTTTAAAGAAGAAAGACCTGGCTTCAAGGGAAATGCTATCTTTCCTAAAAGAAAGAACTCGAACCGAATAGCCATGAAAGAAGAAAGGAGCCTGCCTACACCCGGCAGGAGGGGAGGAACTTCCTAAAGGCCGAGAGAAAGAAGATCTATCCATTACCAATTAGAAAAAGAAGAGTTTTAGCCGGACAACCAGCCAGAAAGTTACAAGCGAAAACTACAAAGCGAAACTCCATTTTTAGAACGATAGTGTTAAGAATGACTATGACACCGAGGACGATGGCTCCAACCAAGACTGCTGCTTTTACGGTTCCACCAAAGAAAGGGGCTGCGATAGAAAGAAAGAGAGGGCACAAGAGAAGCAAGATACGACATTCGTTGGAACAAAATGTCACAACAAAAAATAACATAAGTGAAGATCTGGTTGATTCCATTCTAGAGTCACTAAGGGAAATGACTCTCGATTGAGATAAAACTTGCCACCTTTTTTGTATCCATGTTAGTCTTTCTGATAGCGGTAGTCTTTTTCCCATGCATAATTTGTTGGTCAACAACCAACCACAACTCTTATTCTTATATATATCATTTTCTTTGACTCCGGGGCGTAGCGCTTGCTTACTTGTTAGAGTGAGGAAGACCAGTAGAAGAAAAACTTCCTATCAGAAGCACGAGTTGAACAGCTTACTAAAGTAGCCTGATGGCTAGCGGAACTAAGGGAACGTCCACCGGACACCTCAATCACAAGAGGCATAACGAACGGCATAATGGGCACCTCCACAAGCCGGTTATCGAAAGTCCGTGGAAACTGGTCAATAAACCATTCTTTTTTAGCCTTGTCGGATAAGTCGGCTTCTCTCTGGTCGACTAGTATTAGGTACCGGAAACTTTAATTAGAAAGCCGTTCTCGTCAATGCCAGTAATTGGCCCAGGGTCTGCTCCTCGATCTTTGTGAATCTTTGAAGCTGGAAAAAGAGTTGATGAACCTTCCGCGGTGTCGGAGCTCTCGATCAAACGGTCTACACTATGGTTCCCTGATGAGGGCTAGCACACCGAAAGACAACCATGAGGCTCTGGGAGATAGTCTACGATCTAGTATCCCTTGTCCGCGGGATATAGCTATTAATTTCTCTTAATTGATTGTCCTTCGTGTTGAAGGCCTTTTCCTAGCCACTAAAACTGTGTAAAGTGGGAAAGCCCGTCCCTCCGCGCCCAACCACTTCAGTCAAAGAAAACGTTCGATAGAAGCCCCCCACGGAGTGGTATTATGAGTCAAAGAGTCAATCTTTCCTCAATCCACTCAGGCGGAACCCTCGCATTCTCTCTTAGAGACTCTATCATGAAAGAAAGGGAAGCCAACTAACTCATAGCCGCCCCCTCGCTTTAAAAAAAGAAAACTAAGATCGGTTCCTTATGTATCTAGTTTTGCTAGGAAGTGAAAACGTACTTATTTGGCTAAGAAGCGCCATGAGTCAAATAATGATGCGGGGCCGAATAGTAGGGAAGTGTTTCCGCGAGTGACTGTCTCGCCTGCTAATGTGCCTCCTCCACCGAAGGGGAGTTCTCTTCCCTTCTTAGAAAGGATTCATTCTCGGGGGAAAAGTTTATTGGAAAAGCACACGGAATTGGAGAAGCAAGTAATTTTTTCCTGCTAAGGTAGTAATCCCTTACTCAATCCTATACCGATTGTGAATTCTCTTTAGGGTTCAAAGCATTTATAGAAGAACGAACCATGCTTTATTACGATCTCCTGAAAGAGGGTTGAAAAAGATCACTGAGCGGGGAAGACAAAAGCAACTAGATTCAAAGAATGGTTGGTATTTAAAGGTTTGGGTGGTCTCGCTCAATTGGCGCTGGCCTATACTCTCAATCGCCGAGGGCTTTCCTTGTCCACTACCTCTGATGAACGAAAGCGATCGGACAAAGGCAAGATATCTGAGTCAAAAATAGAAAGAGAAGACCGACCTTAGCCTATTGAGGCAAGATCTCAGCCGAACGAACTTGACCATCGAGCTTTGGATCGATACCCCGCCCACCTCCCTTCTCGTGTTAACACACTAACGAATGAAATCTCACATATGTATACTGACTCGTTACTACTACTTGAACCTTACCTACCCGAGCTATAATACAACCAGATAGCCTAGGACCTTCAATCGATCGGCTAATCCGCTCAAGCAAAAGAATATAAGAGGAAATATAACACACTGCGCAATTAGACCTATGTGCCTTATCATCCCTAAAGAAGACTCCTTCCCTGTTGCGATTGATTCCGTCCTATCGGGCAAAAAGCTTATTGATCATTATCAATCCGACTAGTCTTTAGCATTCTTTCCTTTTCGCATCTCGAAAGAAAGGTTAGCCCTTACGTTAGATTAGAGACAAGGAAGAAGGGTCCCGGTTTGGACAGTGAAAGAGAAGAAAGATGAAGATACCAACCCGAAAACAGGATCCGCAAGACAGCAAGGTTCGACTTCATCTAACCCCTGCTATGATGCACGCACCTATATATCCCACTCATCGTCCTGATTTCAAGATTTGAGGAAAGGAAGAGTTGTAAGGAGAAGCTACTCTGAAAACACAATCTATAAAGACTTCCGTTAGCCATGCAGTGAGCGGTACTCCGTCAACAGAGTCGACAAAGCAGTCAACGGTAGCCGACACCGGTTTCGTTATCATAGCCCTAGTCTTTCTTTTCTGTTACAGAATCCGAAATTGACTTCTTTCTAAAGGCTCGGCTAGCTAGAAGGGAAGGCAAGAGCGCTATAAGAGGTCTTTTGAGGCATTCTGGCAATGCTATCTTGCTTGAGAAATCCCTTCCTTCTTATTGGCTTATTCAACAAACGGTATAACACTTCTCTCATCCCACTGCCGAACTATCCATGTCTTATTCTTATACTATTATACTTGCTCCGAGATGATAGATCGGATGAAAACAAGAGAGAAGGAGCTGCTTTTGAATCCGGGGTTGGAAGATAAAAGCAATAGCATGCATGATAGGAATAGCAGGTTTCATAGAGATGACATCACAATAGGATGAAGACGTTATCTGCTTTCACGTGGAAATGGGAGAATGTAAAAATGCCTTTGCTTTTGAAAGGCGGAAGGATTACTTGCTAACGGTTTTCTCCCTCATGGCATCTCGTATAAGTCCAAGAGTTAGTGCATTGGATGCCTGGGCAACTGTCTCTAGCTCACTGAGATGGAGAAATTGCTCTTTCTGCAGTCCAACTTGTTTAGGCTCCGCCATCGTAGATTGGTCCTTTTTTTATGCAGGGCCGTTGGAAGGAGTTGTCGAAGCCTCGATTAAGGCCTATTTAGATAGGAACGTAGTAAGTCTTCATGAGTAGGATCCTCTTTCAGACGTCGGATCGCAAAGGGGTATTGGACCGGTGCCGGCTGAGAAGACAGGTGGATCCGGATATCCCAGAAGTCATCTCGGATAGTAATATCTTAAGACCATTCTCAGCATGAACAAAATGAGAGACCCTAGAGGCGATCTATATAGAGATCGTGAAGCTAGCACCCTAAACGGAAAGCGACTCTTCTTATAACTGAACTCTTGAATGCTCTTACGCTACCGTTCGCTACGCACCTAAGCTAAGATGCCCAGGTCTTTTTTTCGCATAACCAAAGACGAGACTAGAGCGGCTCTTGAGGAGAAGTGAGTGGGAAGTTCACTTTGGTAGCTTAGCGTACCTACTCTTCCGGACCCATCAGAAGAGAGCTTCATCCATTTTTTATCCATATTGCTAAAAGGATTCGGAGTTAACCGAATTGATGGGGAGAGCCATATCATAGAGAGTAATCGTGAATCGGTATTGAGGATAGGAATTTTCATAAAACTCCCCAGAGCGCGATCCTTAGGGCAGGCGTGGTTAGATAACGGAATGACGTTAGGCAGCCCAGAGAGGTTTTCCAGTAACCTTTCCTTCTCCGTACTTTGGGGTGCAAGGGGATGGAGCCACCTACCTGACGACGGCCGAGATGCCTCCGGTTCAGTGAGGATAGGATAGGGATAGGGATTAAGCGCTTAGAGGCTAATTCTAAGAGGAATTACCTCCCATCAATCTATGATTGCTCTTTCTTATCCTCCATCATATTACAGAAAAAAGGGCTATTGGGGGGAGTTTTCGAGGTCGGACTAGGACTAGTCGACGAGACGTAGCAGCTTATCCCTTTTATAGATAGGAAAGGCTTTCGATCGAAGCTCTCACTAAGCTAGCTTAACTCGTCGAACTACTTGAACTATAGGAAGGCTAGGAGCTAATAATAGGCTTACTACAAAAGATCGGAAGAGAACAAGAAAGAAAATATAAAAAGTCCAAGTGGAAGAATATGCTGTTATAGAATCCTCTGCTCTTTGTGCTGGATTTACTCCTACAAGTGCTTTATGAGTTAGATCCTTCTTCTCTCTCCTCTGCATGAGATCTTTTCCTGAGGATTTGCTTTGAAGGAAAGGATTGCCTTCATTCATATAGGAAGTTGCCCGAAGAGTCACCGCTTACCGGATATCGATGAGGGAGAGGAGCCGTGATCCCCCGAGTGTCCGACCAGCACTTCAAACTTGTGTTCTAGCAAGGGACATAGCTTGGCTTCGGTGATGAAAGTCCTTGTCATCAATACCAATTACGAGTTGAGATAATGTTCTCGAAAAGAGGGCGGCTTTGAGGAAATCTCTCACGTCGGAAGATTTACGGCGTAGTAAAAAAGAACCCGGTTGAACTATGGAACGATTCCGTTTATTAGCAAGCCTTTCTCCCACGAAAGAAGTTAGCAGAATCTATCCCAGTAAAGAGATCTGTAAATGGACCAGCTAAGCATCATTGGCTTGGTCAGCCTTTACCTGACCAACTACCTAATACTACGCAGGCTCATCAAACAGCGCTTTTTAGCTTTCTTCAGGATTTGGCCCGAACTGTTCGGCAGATTCCCACGCATTACGCACCCGTTCGCCACTTTGTTCTCAACTCTTCCCACCTCCTGGTATTCCCTGGTAGAGAACTCCAGTTCTATGCCTGGTCTTTTCATACCAGAAAGACCTGGGCGAGACAAGCTACCTTTAGCTAGGAGCCTCTTTTCCTTCTGCCCAGCTCCCCGAAAACAACGTTCGACTTACATGTGAAAAGCATATAGGTTTTGACTTATTCTCAATTCGTTGGGCGAGAGCCCCCAGGTCATTTCCTGAGTTGGAGTCACTTCGTACCTTGTGAATCACGCCAACGTTATTAAATTTCCTTGCTTTAAATCAGTTACTAGTCTAGCCTTCTAGTGCAAGTGATAGATTGGTTTGGAATCCTCGCCTAGAAGAGTCAAAAGTAGTTGTTTATCTCTATTTAGTTTCGCTCGTCTAGCAACATTTGCTCCTATAATCAACTGCCTTTCTCAACCCGCAGACTAACTGTGGCTTTTAGCCTGTTTTCTAGCTAGGGACGACCTTAACCAACCATCTTGCTGATGGTGAACTTTGTTCAGTAGTTCTGTTAGCCGCTGAGCCAAGTTTAATTGCTGAAGTAGCTGAGTGTAGATTAAGGGATGCGCCTCCTTTTCACTGGGTGAAGTTCATTGTTTTTGTTTTCGCCCACTTGTTGAAGTCTTCTGTCGGGATGATAAGAAAATCTTGCCACTGGCAATAAGTCTTAAGAATTGTCCGCCCGAAAGCAGGTCTCGTCAGAGCCTGCCTTGCTGCAGCAAATAGTTTCCCTTTTTCTTCGAGGAAAGTACTTTTCCGGAATGAGCTTGTATCACTTAAAGCAATGGGTCGGTTCGGACCTTCACCTTCTTTATGTGTGATTTCGTCGCAGCTTATTCTGTGATGGAGAGATCGATAGCATTAGGCCGCCCTTAGTCGAGTTCAGTCAGCGAGTTTAGGGATTGGGAGTAAGGCGGAGAACTTCACTTAAGCAAGTACTTTTTTTTGCCTTTGAAACAAATAGAATCAAAGAAGCATAAGCCGCTTAACGACCTCCACTCATGAAAGAAAGAGGGGCGGAAAGGATCTGATTTGAGCTACTACAAGCATTGGATTTCCCGGCTCAGTTAAGCGGGGTCATGGAAAGAACAGGTTCAAAATCACGATCGATTCCTTTTTCAAATCCTGCTGCACGAGCCCTTCCCGCATGCCACAAATGACCGGAAGAATCCTAGAACAAAATGAGAGGTAGCTAACCAACTTCTAGGAGAGACATAATTGACGGCATTGATCTCGGTAGCTACACCACCCACAGAATTTAAAGAACCTAAAGGAGCATGAGTCATATATTCCGCGGAACGACGTTCTTGCCAAGGTTGTATGTCTTTTTTCAGTCTACTCAAGTCGTCAGCTTCGTGACATTCGACGAAGCGAGCAGAAGCTCTCCGCTCGTGCTTCATTGGAGCGAGACACTCGCTTCCACACAGAATACTTCGCTACCTACCTAGCTCGCATTTTCCTAATCTTGTTTATCCTCTCGTTGGCTTAGTGGGGTTGATGACATAGCAAGGAGATAAGCGGTGTGGGGCGAAGTGAGCTTGGCCGCTCTGAGTAGAAGTGCTCTCTAGCAGCCTAGATCTAGCTCAGCTTGAGACTTTCGTACTGACGGATCGTCATAAAAAAAAAACAAGGATGACTTCGCTAGTCGCGAGTAAGCGTACCAGCACCCGTACGGGAACGGCTTTCGGCAGACAAGTTGCAGCAGCAAAGAGTGCGCCCTTTCGTTTCAATGTAGATTCTCCCTTTTTCCTAACCCTCTCAGAGAACTAGAAGAAGGGGCCTAAGCACGGCAGATGCCGTACACTTGAGTGGCAAAGGGGGGAACTCACCTTTTAACTAAACTCGACCTAAAGGGAGAGAAAGGGCCATCAGCTAACAGGTTTGTTCGAAGCTAGGGATTGAATACGGAGCTTGGCTGCCCCGGGGAAGATCCATCCTTTCTTACCACCAACCTATGTGGGCCGGCAGGAGTGCGGTAGGCCAACCTTCTTCCCCATGTCTTTTCATCCGTATTTATGAAAAGATCTGGATAACAGGGACTTCCAACTTAAATGAGAGGAGTTTATCCTAGCTTCCATCATCGACTGGAAAACAGATAGATTCGTAGCTGACGGGGACGAGACCCATTTTAGGACAGGAGCCTTCTTCTCTGCTTGCAAAGGATTCGATCAGGAGATTGAATAGCAGTTTCCTGGGGTGGAGCTGGAAAAGCTGATGAATCGGGAAACCTAGACAGAGAAGGCGATTTGGCCAGCTCATTCAAACGCTTCCGTTGGATGCTTCGCTGCTGTGGGATCTAGCGGCTCCAGCTGCATTGACGATAGTCCTTCATTGCGACTTAGATTGCACGATAAAGATCAAAGTGTCCGTCCGTTCGGTAAGTCAGCCAGTCGTCATCTTATCTTGCACGAGCATCGTCGTCCCCATCACTTCCTCATCCTCAACCTCTAGAGGAGTGGAAGATACTTCTTTGTCCTTCTTGTTTTTACAAGGATTCTTAGTTGACGCTGATGGTTTAGCCACGTGGCTAGCTTTGAAACCACTTGTCTCCCTCTTATCAAAGGTTGCTCCAGAAAAAGGAAATCCTGATGTCGGTGCCGGTATAGGCTTGATCCAGTTACGCAAGGTCTGGCATGTGTCCTTGAGTCCTCTTCTGCCACGTGTCGCAGGGCAGCAAACCTAGAAAAAAGGATCCGTATCCGAGAGAGTACTCCTGCTAGCACTGAGTGTCTTCTTTCCACTAGGCTGAAATACGGCTTCTTTCTCACCCGTGCGCACGCATCTCGCTTCTTGCTCCCTGACCCATACGGCCTTTCTGGGTTTGGCCACGTGCCCTTCCTTCTCCTTTTGGGTATTTGCTATCTTGTGGTCCCTGATTCTTAGGCTGACCACGTGGCTGATTCCTCTTGCGACGTCTGTTGGGAGGTAGCATCCAAGGTCCGACGGGAGAACCTCCTTCGCCGCCGGTTAGTTTTCTACATCAGTCTGGTTTTGCTTCGGACAAAGCTCTATCCGGTGGCCATATTCCCCACACTCAAAAGCATATAAAAGCCTTCGTATTCGACCCTCTGGATGTCATCATTAAGACAAAACTGGGAACTCTTTGTTTTTTCAATTATACCTCCACACACACACGTGCATATAGACCCCTAGATGAATCCACTGTGCATTGATCAGCCCGGACTGCTTTGACCAGTTTCTTCCCAGGTTCATTAAAAAATGAAATCGGGATCTCTGGGAGACGCACCCAGACTAAGACTAAGGTAGATGAAAAAGACTTGGATGGTCTGAAGTTCGGTCTCCACTTGCAAACAGTTAAATAATGCCCCCTTTCCATCCAGGGACCATTAGGAAGGACATGGAGATAGTCCTTATAGACTCTAACCAGAAAGAACCCATGATACAGATCGATCATTTCAAAGCCAAGCTCCAGTCCCAAAAGCTCAGAAACTTTCTGCTCCTATATCTTATACCGACTTCCCCAGGACTTTTAGAAGGGCTCTACGCCAGGGCTTCCCTAAACTTATGCACTCCTCTTTGCTGATAGTGACCCTAGGCCATGGACCCTTCTTCTCTGAGTCCGCAGATGCTTCCGTCAGACTTGGTCTCCTCCATGCCTCCTTTCTTCTTCATCATCCGAGCGATCGGAGGTTTCTCCTTACAAAAAGGGGGTATCCTTTCAAGATATGTCACCCCATTGGGCCAGTTGGGGATTGGGGGACATTAGTGATCCCTTCCACAGGTTCTATGTCTATAACCTGGGACAAATCAGGACAGCCGAAAAAATCTCCCGATGAGCGGCGTTTACACTTCTTGGTGCTACGAGAGAGGAGATCATCCTCTTCGGTTGCAGGAGAAGCGACCACAGATTGGATTTCTGACGACATGGGAGCTCTGATGGTGCTGAAGGCCAATAAGACATGTTCAAAGATTATCTGCCTAGCAGGTAAGGAGAAGTAGGTTCGGAGGAAGACGGGAGGGAATAAAGTAAACCGACCAGGCCTGGCCTATAGTCCAGTTCTAAGGTAAAATGTAGAAGATAGATAGTCGGGTATAGTATGGATCTGTTTCAACCAGAATCCTTGCCCGACCAGTAGTCGAAGATGGTGAGGAAGCTAGCCAGTGCAGTTAGCAAGCTGAAGCCCTTATCTTGACCTCTTAAGAGGCCAGTATCCGTCCTTCTTTCTTATTTCTTACCTGGTGCTTGAGTTGGAGTGTAAGTGCTTGGGATTCTTTCTGGTTCTGGCTTACACAGGTAGTAAAAGCACTAATCCTCCCTTGTGTAATCTTTTTAGGGAGTGCTCTTCCCTGTATAATCCTAAAGCCCTAGGATATTTTCGCATTCAAGTTCCTTACGCAATCCAGTTACAGAAATTTATAAAGTTATCCTTCTTAGGAAAGTTCCTATAGAAAGCCAGTTGAAGTTTCAGTGATAGGGTAATCCCCCCCAGTGGAAGTTGGACCTGCCATTTGGAGTTTCCATAGCATAGGTTGTGGTTGTATCCCTAAGCAGGAAGAGTTTTCTAGCCAGTTGACCATCGAACTTTTTGCAGTGACAGTTGGAGTTTCTTTACTTGGTAGGGTCTAGCATCTAGCATTCCCGTTCTGAGGAAGATTACCTAGTCTTACTACTTTTAGATGCTATAGGTATGTATAGGGCCTATGTGGGCAGAATAGATATTGGATGGCGGGCCTGTTGTTTCCTTCGCTGTAGAAAGGCTTGCTGTCGGTGCAGATAGGCAAACTAGGGATATTGCCTCAAGCCTAAACCTTTCGGAGCCTCTTTGCACTCACTCCCTTAAGGGTTAATGTTGCTGTGCGAGGAAGATGAAAAGTCAATCTATGCCACTAGCTCCAGTCTCACAGCTACTGATTCACTTCCTGAACCAGCTCCTAATTGAAAACCATCACAACAATCGATTCTGATTCAATTCCAACAGCTCTTAGTCCAACAACAGGTAGAACGGAATTAAATAGCAGTTCCTTCTGTGCCTCTTATTATACTATATGATAACCTCCTCGTGGCTATCTTACTCAAGGCATTCTAGCAAAGAAAACAGCCTACTCTTTCAAAGAGCTTCTTCTCGAACGGTTGATTCCGTGCCTGAATGTCCAGTTTCTTCTTTCAATCCTGTCTTCGATTCTAGTCCTTACCTGTGTAAGCTAGCAGTCTCATTCTCTCGCACTCGCATTCGTCCTTCCTGCTAGTCATCAGTGAGCCTAAAGACATGGAATTGCAATTGGCTCTTTCCTGTACTTCCCCCTGCTTCCTTTGCCGCTGCATCTCTTCTCGTAACCGGTGTTCTTGTTACAGTAAGCGTTGCAATTGAATCAACTCTTGGCCTATCCGGTGTTTATGGTGAGTTCATAGCCGCGTTGAAATAAAAACCGTTGCCGCTGCTTAACTATGAGTACTCGTAACCGTAGCAGCTGGAATAACCGGTGCTTTAGTAAGCGGTGTTTGAAATAACCGTTGTTTGCGACGGTAACTATCAATTTCATATTTCATAAGAGAAGACAGCTTTGGGACTGATGACTCTCTTTCCTTTGTCACCCACTACTTTACCTGCTTCAAGCCTTTTTCTAATCCTTGTTCCTTCTTCCCTCGCCTCAAGCCTAAACTAGTCTACCGAAAGCTACTACTCCTTGTAAGGTTAAGACTGAATCCTTGCCTGCCTTGGCTGCCTACTCCTTATGCCTTCTCCCTTTCACCTAGGCAGTCAGTCTATTTCCACCCTCGCTCTAGCCCTTTTCCCCAGGACTACGGAATCGCCTGAAGACGATTTCCTTGACTCATTGGAGTGAATACCCGCCCTTGGGGGGTAGAAGAACTTCCGGAAGCGGTAACACGTTTGAACCTACTTCTTTTTTTTCTTTCACCTACGATTTCTCACACTTTTTGGCTAGTCTACCTACTTGTCGGCGTACGGCACTCTGTCTAGTCACTCCTTGCCCGACTCACCGGTACTATCTGTTGGAGCCTTCCTTCCTGCCTTTGCTCTCTTGCTAGAGCTGGTTCTAAGCCTACTCCTTCCATCCCGCCTTAAGATTAAGAAAGGTTAATAGGCCGGCTAGTCGGAGAGCAGACTCCTAAGGAAACCAGTCAGTCCCCTTAGCTAACCTGACCTAGTGGCATTACCTACTCCGAAGAACCGACTAGAGCTCCTTCTTTACTTGCCGGACTTACTGCGTGAAGTAGTCCCACAGCTTCTTCTTTCGGTTTAGTTAGCGAACTTCCCCCATTCATCCGTTAGTTCTTTCTTGCTTGCATTCTATCTTTCTTTGTATTTCCAAGCTTGGGCTTTGGTTCATCTCACTGCTTACTTACTTCACCAGGCCCGCCCTTCCCTTGCTTTTGCTCGAATTTCTTTAGGGAAAGATGCCGACACCTCGAAGCTGGATTTCGACTTCCCTCCGCCAGATCTCTTAGTTGAACTATATGAGGAAATATCAGCCGTAAGCTAAAACAAATCCGAAAAGGTCTTCCTTTCAAAAGGCCCATTTCATCATGATCGCGCCAGTCCACGACCAGAATCTTTCAGGCTAATGAAAGCCCTTACAGAACAACTACTGCGAGAATCAAAGTAACTTTCCAGAAGAGATCAAGTCGTTTACTTCTTATTTTTGACTCTTGCCAACAATTGGTTCTTTAACTGGCACTTGACTCGAACCGCTTGCCTAAACTAGCTACTGGAAAAGAGGGAATTGATTCAAGATCCCCTTGTGCCCTACAACCCGAAATCTCTATCAAAGCACCTGCGGTGTGCTAAGCGCAAGGAGTCTTATAGTCTCGATACTGGCAGAAGCACCAGTAGCCATAGGGAGCGAAATCCCGACGTTCGTAAGCGTGATTCTTACCTCCAGTGCATGGTTGCCCCGTAAGACCCCTTCCGATTCGAGAACAAATAGCGTTCAGAGGCAGGATTCGAGGTTTATCTTTCCCCCGGCAGCAGACCAAGCTATTCGTAGCCCTCACGAGTCACACTGAAGTTACGACCAAGCCTTGCCTAGCTCAGCGAAGGTTCTCGAGTTCGGGCGCATCTCGTACTATCGTAAAAAGCCTGAAGTCCATCTCAGCAGATTACCTATCCTACCCCTCCCTCGTTTACTATCCCTTAGATTTCGATGCTTATGGCAACACGATCAATCATTCGTCAGCGGGCAATCCACATTCTTCGTTAAACGTTCTTTTTCTTTTAAAAGTCATAATCACTTGATCTACGGCAGCCGGGAGAACGCGTATATACTTTCTTTCTTGCTCTTCTTCGATAGCCATTCCGTTTTCCGAGCTTAGTGGAGAGGCTTCACGGGTAAAATACCTTAGATAAGCGATGCTGCTACGCTTCTCTTTTCTAGTCAATAAATAGTGTATGTGATGCTAGCTTATACTCTTTTCTTTCTGCACTTCGCACCTGTCTATAATATATAATAGATGCAGTAGAGAATGTCTTCACTCATCATACACGCTATATGATATACTTCGTACGAGTCACTTCGTACCTCTCGCCTTGCTCGAGTAACTATACGTACCTTCTAAATTCCTATACCCGCTTCACTTCAAATAGGTTCTTTCACTTATACGATAGATGGTACGTAGTCCCCATCTTTTATACGTCATCAGATGAGCTTTTTTTATGGAAGCAGCGGCTATAGGTCTTGTTTCCAACCTGTCTTGTCTTCCAGTTAAGAAAGAATAGAACATTCGATCATGTCTGAGCTGAGGTCAGCAATCACATAAGTAATCTAAAAAGACTTCACTGAAGAAAGCTAGGGGTCAGGCTTACTTTCCGAGTAAGTATAGGATAGAAGACAAATCTACTTTACTCGCCCTTCACTCCCACTGTCCTTCTAGGCGAAAGCCACCTCATTGACAGATTACGGAGCTACCCAGCTTCTCTTAATGCCAAGTAGTAGAAAAACCGCTTTCCCGAGCTGGCTTTATCGAGTTAACGAGGTAACAGAGCGGAACCTTGGGCAAAGACATACCCGGCATACTAAGATGAATCATCTAAGTTCCGAGCCTTTTCAGTTTCAGTTGAAGAAAATTCAAATTGGATTAGTCAGTCCCACGGGAAGGGGGAACAGCATAGCTAGGAAAATCCTCGTATAATCACAGACATTCACTGACTTTGGGAAAGGCACCCGAGACATACTAAGATTCATAATATAGAAGTGTCTAGCCTAGCCCCCTGGATTAGTGAGAAAATTCTCTTGATAGATTTCCCACCAACGCACAATCAAAGGCAAGAGATGTTGGATTTGAAGCCCAAGAGGCGACGGAGCTACAGCAACTAGAGCGGGAAAAGCCTTTCTTCAGAGTTCTTCCCCCGGGATTCTATCTATCCTGTATTCAACAAGCCGTCAAGCAACGAAAGGAAGTGACGTTCTCACCTCCACCTTACCTTTATCTAGGATATTTTCAACTGCATCGAATTTCATTGATTAGTTTTTCCCGGATCTCATGGATGGAGGGATCAAAGTCGAGAAGAGAAGCACTTCGCTGACGCTATTGATGGATGAGCAATAGCATTTCCATTTACAGGATGAGGATTTGAACAATGAATATAAGGAATATGACCCCCGTGAGTGCTCCTGGATGCAGGATTAAGTCATGGAAAAGGATAAGGTAATATAAAATTACCCCAACCCAGGAAGTTTTAGCACAAGGAAATCGTGGAGACGCGGCCTTATTAGGAAATTACTGGGGCTTTTGCCTATGTTGGAGTATGTGGAGGAGCGGCTAAGGAGCCTGTGGCGAGCGAAAGGGAATGTGGCACTCGTGGACCTGAGCCATGGTTACTTCGTTATCAGATTTCACCAGGAGGAAGATATGAGGGATGAAGGCCTGGACCGGAGTACCATGGAAAATAAACAACCTCCATATCCGGTTCTTAAAAGGTGGACACCGTCGGCCGGAAGTTAGTGGTTTTATTTTATACCTCGGGATAAACTTGCCCTACATAGAAAAAAGAACGTGCCGTAGAGGAGACCAACCAAGGTCAAACAATCAGCCGCCTTACCTCGACGAAGGAATCAGTTAGTAATCACGGGATGATCAGCCCGGCTCGCATGGACTTCATGCGGTTCTTAGTTGTAAACTGCATTTTAATTTAAAGTTCTCTAGTTACTCCTGCACAAGCAACAGCAATTATGGATCTGATTGAGGAGCGCTGGGAGGAATTGATCGGGGGGATGCCCTTGAAGATCACTTACCCAGTTCTGGAAGGACATGAGTGGAGAATTGTCACCGGATTTGATCCAAAAAACACACGGCGGAGTTACCATAATGGTGGGTCTTTTGGCCAGGTTAGCGTCGGGAACACAACCGTTAGATTACGTTATTTTTTTTCACTGGTGAAATGAATAAAAGGAAAAAGATGCTTGTACGCACATTGGGTTTGCTGACTCAATTGACCCCGACTGTGTCTAGATCAGGTTTCCAGTTTAAGAAAGCGGTGTTAGCTTTGTCTTGCTCCGACCTAACGGCCTTTAGTGGAATACCGATCAAAATAGTGTGAAAATTTTGAACTCTTCAAATTATTGGAAAGGCTATTTGAAAGAAGTAGCCCTCTGGTGAGCGAGTTTCCAAAGACAAGGAGTTATGTCATTCATCTTTCTGACATGAGCGAAGCGAGTATGGATATGATACGACAAATAGAATCAGTGAACACTTTATATTCCCTATCATATCATTTCCCGATCGATTCGAGACTGATTCTCTGTGATAGTCAGAGTTCCCACTTAACTTCCTTTTAAGTCTGCTAGCCTCTCGCTTCTTACTTAGAGCGACCTAACCTGTGGGTTAGTAAGTACGTACCTCACTCATGAATGGACTCTTTCTGTCCGACCTTTTGGTATGTTAGCTGCCCCCTCCGCTTTTCAGTGCGCTCTCTGCGAATATGGTATCTCAGGCTGAAGCCGATCAGACGATTGATTTTGCCCTTGTCTTATCGTCTTGGACCTTCGAGAATTTGATATTGTCAAAGATCGGACTCGCTCTTTTACACCGATGTAGACTTTTGTATACTTTCCGGGTCTTGGTCGGGAAGATGCAGATAAAACGCCAATAGCCGCTTCTTTTGAACAGTCATTTCAATCTTTTTCTTCCAATTCTAAGAAAGAGAAATCCCCCAAATCCGTCAATAAATGACGAACCCCATAATCATTAACCAGGAAAGAAATTTAAAACACAGAAATCGTTATATTTACCTCATATAAAACTCTTCGTGAAGCGCTACAGTATTCGTACTTGAGAGACTATCCTTTCGCAGTTTTTACTTGTTAGAAGCAATAAAGGCAGTCAGTCAGTTAACTGCCTCGAAAGAGAGCGGTTGGTTGAATAGGGAAGACGGTTACATCGCTATCCGCGGTCAGTCCAGTCAAGTCCGGTCCCAGGGTTCAGTTTAATCGCCGGCCGTTAGGTCTTATGCTTCAACTCCTTATTAGTATTTTTTTTATTTAAGCTCAGAAGGAAGGCTAGCTACCTCAGTGAGGATGAAAGCGTCTACTAATGTCGGAGTTGAACCGATAGAATAATAGAGCAGAACCGAGGGGATTGAAAGTAAGTACCATCCGCTGTTTCCCTTGAGCTTGAAAGCGGCTTATCCCCTCTTCGTCCCGCCTCTTTCAGGAGAATGGATGTAAACAGCCGACTTCGATGACTTTTCTTCAACCGGTGCTGGCCTAGTTGGAACTCTAGTTACCGCTCCTTGCCTATCTAAAGCATTTATTTCATAGAACGACTTGCCCTAATAGAAAGTAGCCCCTCTAACGATGAGAAACTGAGTCGGTGAGGAGAATTCCTTCACTTCACGTCACTTCCTTTGACCGGTTAATAGAAAGCTTTTTTATAGCCTCGGGGGAAGCCCTTATTTGGATGTCCCTTCGTGAACTACCCCTCAAAGAACCTCTTGTTCCTTCCTCCATCTTCTATGGCAAAAAGTACGGGTATTGCTGCACAGCTGAAACTACTTACTCTGTACGAAGAACCTGGCCATGAGCAGACTCATACTGAACCGTAGCCCCTACTTGCCCAACCAAGCTGCTAACACCGGCCTTCAACCCATAGCTTTTCCGTTTGCCTGATCCCTTGCCTTATAGGTTCATTGAACTAGTTTCCTTCCCGAGGATCACTGAACTACCTTAGAGGTTCACTCACTTGAAAGCGTCTTCGAGTTATCATCAAATAAATGCATGGGTTTTTTCATAGCTACTTTTTCTTCCCGTACAGAACGAGTTCCGTCCATTTCGACATACGCCCTACTCCCTTCATGTTCCCGAGGTCAATTAAAGGATCCGTTCACCCTACCTGTCGAGATAGACACAGGCGGTAGTCTCATTACTAATGCCACTGGCAAGCGCCGGATATTTGCTATTGGAAACTACATGAATCAGCGATTGCTTAAGCCTGTCCACCAAGGGTTTGCGGAGGTTTTACGCCGCCTGCCAATGGATGGTACGTTTAACCAAACAAAACCGCTGTTTCGTCTAGTTCCTAGTTTCGACTGTTTCAGCTTTGACCTTAAGTCGGCCACTGATAGGTGGCCATTGGTCTTCATGTTTGAAACAGTTGCCATGTTGTTTGACCGGTCGTTTGCGTCGAGTGTTGTTAATTCGGCACTCGGCACAAAATCTTTGAGGTGCCTTTTGTACGAAGGAGGCCCTCTCAGGTGTGTTTCACGACTGGTCAGCCACTTGGGTATTACGGCTCTTGGCCTTTGTTCGCATTCACACACCATTTGTTGGTGTGGTGGTGTGCGGAGCAGGTTAAACCTGGTATCCGGTTTGACCGCTATGCTGTATTGGGTGATGATGTTCTCATCACCGATCCAGCTGTGGCCGAGCACTACCGTGCTAGTTTGAAAAGACTTGGTGTCTCCGAGCACAAGTCCTTAATCTCTTCCACGGGTAGTGTTGAGTTCGCCAAACGCTTCTTGGTGAAGGGGATGCAAATCGATCTTTCCCCCGTATCCATGAAGTCGGTGCTTGGCTTCCACCATCCATACGGCCTTATGGCTATACATGATAAGTACGACCTTAAACGGTTCAGTACTTTCGTGCGTATTGGTGGTGGAGGCTACCGGACTCTCTCCAATCTCAATAATATTAAGTCCTCGAAATGGAGGAGGCTTAAGCTTATGTGGGATAAGAGGCGGCTACCGCTCGAGTACCTCCTAGGTTCGGGAGTACCATTGAACCCATATCTCCATGGAGAGCTTGTTAGGCTTCTCCGTCGGAAGATGGCCCCAAAAGATTTAGTTACGCCTCCCCTCCGGCTCTTTGAGTTTGAGGGGCAGTCGGACTTTCTTGACTTCCGTGGTCGAATCTACCGCAGTGGGGTCTTGCATTTCCACGAGCGTGATCTAGCAAGAAGCCTGATCGTCTTTGCGGATTGCAAATCAATGTACAATATTAACGTATCAATGGACGATATTAGCAATACATCTATCAAAGCAGCAACCTTCCATTACAAGTCTTTCGTCTCTGTCGATGAGGGATTTGATTGGTTATGGAAGAACATAAACGAGATCTATTCTAATCCTTTCGTGTACGCTCGGGAGGCTAAACGCCCCTTTCAGTTCCTCGGCAATATAATGGGATTCAACGCTAAAAAATTGAACGTCATCCCTATTGTCCAAGACGCCTCAGCGAGTGCATATCAGATCATGAGTTACTTTTTGTTGGATGAAACCCTGGCTAAGAGAACGAATCTCATCCCATCTTCGGATGGAACAATCCAAGATGTTTATTCTTTTATCCTCGAAGAGCTCAAGGAGTTCATGAAAGCAGAACTGGGGAATAATCTATCAACGATAGTTTGCAATCTCCTCACTCGTAAGCTAGTCAAAGGTATCTTTATGCCTATTATCTATGGCAAAACTTTAATGAGCACGGCCAGCGATCTAAAAGACCATCTCTCTCACTTCATCACTCATAAGGAATGCTTCGATGTAGCCTATCTCTGCTTTAAGTTCTGGAGGACGAAATATCAGGGCATGGAATGCCTGATCCGGTTGATCCGCCATATAGGCTGGATCGCGTCTGCTAGGGATAGGCCTGTTTTCTATAGAGTCCCTTACTTTACCACGGTACAGGATTATATGATAATGGAGGCCATAAATATATGGGTTTATGATAGACTTCATAAGAAGAGGCGTCGGGTGACTCTCAGAGTTTCTTCTTCTAAGAGAGATCGTAGGAAGACTGAAATATCTACCTTCGTAAACTTCATCCATCAGAGGGATGCCTCTATTGCAATGAGTGTAGTAGAAAATATGCTTTCTTTCGGTGCGCCTATATACACAGTACACGACAACTTTATAACTACAGCTCAATATAGCGGTTATATACCATGTATTTATAGCGGCGCCTTTCGTAATATGGGCCCTCCACTTTCAATCATCAACGAGTTCATCTATATGAATGTTATTAAACCTATTGTAAAAGGGGAGTCAGATGGACGTACTGTGGGTAAAATTACCAGTAAGGTAATCTAAAAATAGACGCTTCGTTCTTACTTAAAGGCTAATGTACCTGAGAACATAAGCAAGAAGATGATGGCAACTTGGGAAGAAAGGATCTCGGGAATACTGACCTCTTACGAGAACTATACTCGTAATGTATGCGGTGATTTTCAATCAAAAAGACCTATGGATTGTTGGCTAGCTCATGAGCAAAAGTGGGAAAAATTCCAGTTAAAGCTAAGAAGAAGGGAGGGATTTCCATATTACTGCGTACACTATTAAATATGATGAAGCATAAGATGATGGCATACACCAAAGACAGCGCAACTGCTGGACAGTTATTGAATCGCTTGTATCAAAAGATTGAACGAACAACACACCAAGATCCGCATCCAGGGTTAATCATTGCTTCACATCACTTCTTCGAGCCTTACCCTCTTGTTAACGAGATTGCCCTACTCAGTCTTGCGACCATGGATCTCTTAATCCAGTTTGCTTACCCATCCTTAGCTGGTTACGGTAAGTTCACAATTTCCTTTTCCATGAAGCGATCTTACGGAGAGGAGATCTCATTTACGCTAGGTCATGCTATCCCCTTGACTTATCAAGATTGTAAGTTAATTCCTATGAGTGAGGTCTATGCTCATATATCTCGATATATTATGAAATATGAAGAAATCTACGACGGAGATTATATAGTTCGACTCATGATCCGAGTCTATATGGACGGCAAAAAGATGGATAGGCCAGCCTTATCTTCAGAGGAGAGAGATAGCTCACTTTCTTCAATCATTCAAGCCGGATTGAGTGAGATCGAGCCAATAACAGCAAGAGAGATCCGAAATCGGAAGCGTAGCCATCCAACCCATATCACAGCACTCAAACCATGTCGCACAGAGCTGAAACCATTCATGGTAGCCGATACCGAGACTATACTGATCGATAACGTTCATAAGCCTTATGCTGCTGGTCTCTTGATGGTTCGTCCCGGTGAACAGATCTATGATATTATGATTGATACCTACTTCAGTGAAGACTACTCTATAATCTTGGATTCCTTTGAAGAAAGGAGTACTAAGGTACTTTATGACTTGGTATTAAGGATATCAACGATTGTTAGACAAGAACAATCAACTTTAACTATTTACTTCCACAACTTCTCACGATTCGATGGAATTCTCTTGCTTAAGCACCTAGCATGTCATCACAAGAGCTACAAGCTAAAACCACTGATGAGGAACCATAGGCTTTACGAGTTAGCTGTCTATTCTGGTAAGAAGATGTTATTCCGCTTCAGAGACTCCTTGAATCTACTCCCTGGCAAACTTAGCGACCTAGCTAAGAATCTATGCCCGGGTCTAGGCCCGAAAGGCTCTATCCCATATGAAGAGGTGACACTGTCAAATCTGGCAAGTATGAAAAAAAGCTTGTTAGACTATATGAAGCAGGACATCCTTATCCTTGGAGGTGTAATGCAAAAAGCTCAAGAGATATATTGGAAGCTGTACAAGGTGGACATAGAAAGCAAGATAACCCTTTCCTCACTGGCTCTAACAATCTTTCGTAAAAAGTTTTACGATCCTAAGACTTTTCCTATCCATATCCCAAGTCAGGTGCAAGACACCTTCATTCGTCGTGGTTATTATGGGGGGCATTCTGATGTGTATAAACCACATGGGGAGAATCTCTTTTACTATGACGTTAATTCTTTATATCCATTTGTCATGAAGACTTTTCCAATGCCCGGAGGTGAGCCAAAATGGTACAGGAATTTAACTGGTATGGATTTAGATAATGTGTTTGGCTTTATTGAAGCATATGTTACTTGTCCAAGTACTATCGACATACCCTTTCTACCCTATCGGGACAAAAATAACACTTTAATCTTCCCAACCGGTTCCTTTATTGGAGTTTACTACAGTGAGGAATTAAAATATGCAAGAAGCCTTGGCTACACAGTGCTCCCTCTCAGTGGCTATCTCTTTGAGAATCTGATGGAAAGTCCATTTGTAAGCTTTGTTAGCTCCCTATCTGAGAGCAGACAAAAAAGTAAGGAATCAGGAAATGAAGCCTTGGACTATATCTATAAGATCCTTATGAACTCTCTTTATGGCAGGTTTGGTATCAACCAAAAGAGCACAGTTACCGATGTCTGCACTAAGGGTAGAAAGGACTTTTATGTCAAAAATACTGAATTGCTCTACGCTGATCTGCTTAATGAAAAGTACTACGTCGTTTCCTACTTAAGCAGTGGGCGGTCGGATTATTGGAATCCACCAAGGATCTCAGCTGTCCAACTATCAGCAGCTATCACAGCCTGTGCTAGGATATATATGTACCCATATATCTCAAGAAAAGACTGTTACTACACAGACACTGACTCAGTAGTGCTTAGTGAGCCACTACCTTCTGAAGAAGTCCATTCATCACTTTTAGGGAAGTTTAAGCTAGAGCACAAAATTAAGAATGCTCTATTCTTAGCACCAAAGTCTTATTATTTTGAAACAGAAGAGGGGGCTAAGGTTACAAAGCACAAGGGGGCCGCTTCAGCCTTTGCCACAGAAAAATTGTTTGTGTCACAGTACTACGATATCACTCGGACAGAGCGGGTACTGGTTGAAACGCCCTTCAAAATGGATGTAAAACACTTTAAAATCACCAAAAGTTATACTAATTATAACCTTGGTATCAAGGTAGGAACAAAGAGGAAGCCAGTCATTGACAATAATAATGTATGGGTTGATACAAATCCTTTATATGTTTTTGACTTAAGGGGACTCAATGTCTTAGGTAGTCTCCTAATTAAATATCTTTTACCTCATATCCAGCAACTCCTGCTTTCTCAATCGAAAGGTGAGCCTTAGACTTATTTTACTATTTTTTTTCCGCTTAAGGATAAGGAAGTTTCGCGCCACTCTTAGGCGCTTCCCCTTCCCTAGGGTCCTAGAACCCATCTTCGGAGGGTACTTGGCCACCGCCTGTACCTTACCGTGTTACTATGGTCACTATGCGGATCCTGGTTCAGGGGAAGGAAATGTTATGGTTAACTTTCCTGTCCACGACTAGATTTCCCTCTTATCTTACCGTGTAAGCCTCCAACCTATTTCCGGTGGAGAGGAGTGCGCGTTGTGCAGGGAAATCTTTACCTAATAGGTGAGGATTTCTACTAGGTAGTTAGTGTTATAGAACACTCCAAAACAGGGAATGTATTAATTTACATTTAATTGTAGCATTGTATATATACAGTGCTTAGTTCAAACAACCTGTGTTCGAATAGCACTAAGACTTACTTAGTCAGTTGAAGGCCTACTGAACGATTGTGATCGCAGAGTTGGTTTCACCCCCATCTTTGCAGTCTACCTGAAAAAGGATAGGCGACCAGCGTTTGGCCATCTAATGAAGTTCTCGTAGAGTTTGATCCTTATGAATTCAATCTTGTTTAGGGCAAAATGAGGGGTATGTATATCAGTTCCGTCCCGTTATGTTACCTGTATTTCTCAAGCTTACCAATAATATGCCTATAGCGCGTCCTATTCATGATCGTTCCAGTTCTGCTTTAGATGGTAGAAGTATTCCGCCATTATGGGTTCGGTATGAGACTCCTATGAATCATAATCGTCCCCATGATCGTGCAGATAGTCTTGCGACCCTTTACCATTTAGGAGAACACGGAGTCCGTCATGTTCGCCATAGATCTGGTGCTATCTATACATTTGGGCCATGGATTCCCACTAGGAGTCTTCCTCAGATTCAAGGTGAACGGACTCCCTGGCTTCGATCGCAGGGTCTATCTGATATATTAAAAGATACATCTAGAATCAATGCATTTGGCGTTAGGGAAGCATTACGACATGCGTACAGGAAAGACACTCGCTTCGTAGTTGTTACCTGTCTTTTACTCGGTTTGGGTCTTTGGTGTATGGTTGCCCCTATGCCTTTGGCCTTAAAACCAGCTGCCATATCATCTGTTGATTTAGGATTCCTTTTAAAGGTTGCTAAGGAGACCTTTATTGAGGGGGTCTGTAGCACACATCCTCATGTCAAAAGTCCATGTAATTGTGGTGAACCACTGAATAGTGAGTTACAAGTGCTCTTAAAAAAGGATGAACTTGTTTTTGATCCACTTAAAATAAATTCTCCACAAAGACATGTTGTCAAAGCTTTTGCAGTTTACATGGCTGCTATCATCTTAAGTATTGCCCTTTGCGAATCCGTATCGCAGGATGGTGTATATATCAATATATGATATTGTGCTGTCTTTGTCTGATCTTTCCAGAAGTATGCTGTTCTAAGGGGCTCCTCCCCTAACATGCCTACTGAAGGTGGTGTTCGAGGTACTCCCGTATGTAACTTAGCGCATGTTAAGATAATAAAAAATAAATAAATATATTGGATAACAGATCGATTCTCTTATGATTTCATCTTTCTATAATAAAATAGATTCTCTTACTCATAAGAATACAATATCTAATATTGATATACCCCAAACGGGGCCTGGAAAGGTATATAGTAGTTCAATAATTCGACTTCCGTCGAATACTCATTCCAATATGCCATATTGGAGGAGTTGCCCATCACTCAACATAAGGAGTAGCGGTCTAAGAGTGCCAGATAGGAATCCACTTCTTGCTCCACTCTTGTCTCCCCCTCCTACCACTCCTTCTGATCCTGTGCTTGTATTAAAAACGCCACCATTTACTGATCCTACGGAAATAGCTCAAAAAAAAAGTACTGAATAGAGAGCGAATAGTTAATCAATTTCTTTTACATGATAAGCTTTTGAATCCTCCTGCTAGTGGCCCTCGTGTAATTCACAATACGCATATAAGTTAATTGCCTAAGGCCTCTCCTTTGCCTATATACAAATTCCATCCTCTTAAGGATAGGCCACAGCCATCTAAAAATTCATTAGCCCGCGTAAGGGCCACCCTAGGTCAACTAAGCAGGGGGGAATTATTCCATTTACATCTAAGTGGTATTTTTTTTAACCCAATCCTACCTTCATTTATAATAGGTTATTTTGCCTGGAAAGCAGGTATAAGTTCAGACCCTCTTCTAAGTACTATAAATAGTAATGAATTAATTGATATAATTAATCCATTTACTGGTCCCGTGGATCAACATATAGGTGGCTCCAGCACAGGAGTCGTTGATGGCAATACGGCTGCACAAGTACTCCAATCTGCGGCCTCAGAGCCGGCGGAGGAACAATCATCTAATGAAGCAGCCATTGCGGCACCTGAACATCAAGATAGTAGTAAAGTAGCGCTTTACATATCTGGTGTTATACTAGCAACGGCTATAATTACTTTTAAGCTGGTTGTGAGTAGGACTACAGGCTCTTAGGCTAGGGATGTTTGTTTTGTTGAATACCTCAATCCCAGGGCTAGAGATCCTCCTAGAATAGTATAGTGCTGCGTAAACAGAATATTAGCTTCCCTGAAACAAGCCAAACCAAAGCAAACTAACGACGATAAAGTATCATGGTACGTCCGCTAGTTCCTTTTATTTTTTTCCCAATCGTGCACGTCGATAATCAATTCGTAGGCCGCCTTTTGCCCCGAATTGACATTTACCAAGGAATCACGGTTTGTGGAAAGCTCCTCCAGAACCTTCGCTATGAAAAGGCCTTTTTCCGGGGAATCCGCCGCTTCCCCTTATTTATGCCTTTTTCTGCTCCACAATGCTCTCTCCAAAACGAAAGTGAAAGAAGCCCGCGTACCCACTCTTCTTTCCCCCCATTGCTGGGGGCCTCGTCCTCTTCCTCAGGTAGGAGAGACTACACCTTTCAAAAGGAGAAACTTAGAAAACAAATAGAATCAAAAAAGCCATCATTGGGGCAAACGATGCAATAGCTTCGGTTAGAGCAAAGCCCAAAATGGCATAACCAAATAATTGTTTTGCCAATGATGGATTTCGCGCCACGGAATGGATCAAAGAACTGAAGACGTTTCCAATACCGACAGCAGCTCCCGCTGAAGCAATTGTAGCAGCTCCGGCACCCATTGATTTTGCACCTTCTAACATCTCGAATGAAAAATTATCGTCACGCTTTTTCATTCACGATTTTATGTTCTCGTCGATTCTTCCCCTCGTTCCTTTTCTCTTGGGCATCTCACTTGGTATGCCACGGGCATTCTTTTCGATCTTATACCGTTCTATGGGTACACTTAACACTAACCCAATCCATATGAAACTACTATTCTCGGAACCCAGCTTCTCTTTTTTAGAGAATAAAGATTGAAGTCGCTCTTACACTTACTATATTTTAAAGATTTCTAATTTTTCATATGAAAGAAGGAGAAAGGGGGCTGTTACTGCAACCAAGCAATTGGTGCAGACGCTCTACGATGCAATCAGACAATGAGAGAGCGGACTCTCTTTCTCTAAGGGACACTTCCTCATTTCATTCCACCCTCCGTGGGTGGAGGGGGAGTACCATGTAGTTAGGAAGATGATCAAAAGATGCCTAAAGCATGTCTACTTAAGATCTCTATCCTTTCTATTAAGATATCCCAAGAGGAGAAGGAAAGAAGACACTTACTAGAAATCTATTCCACCGGAAGACTACCGCTTGATTTCTCTCTGTCCACAGCCATGACTCACCCACCTTTCCATCCCCCCTCAAAGATCCACCCGATCGATGAAGACTTGAACCGAACTCGCAGTGATCAAATCTACTTTGGAGAGTCAAAATCCTCAGGGCAAGCCAAAGGAAGGACGGGATAGAGCTCAAAGACAGGCTGAAGGCAGAGAAGGATAGACGAGACAAGGAAGCAAAGGAGAAAAGAAAGATCGGAATAGAATAGAGGTAACGGTTGAACGAACGGTAGACCCAACTCTGTATACTTAGCCGGAAGCAGGGCATTCCACCGATTCAACTTAGGGATAAAGCCTTTCCCGTATCTATTTGAACCTGATCCGAAAATTTCTATCCGGTAGACTTGGTAAGGTAAAAGGGCCCTATTTTATTTCCAGAATTAGAGTTCGACCGCAGCTGCCCCTTTTTGTTTTTGGGGGGATCAAGTTCCTTGCCAACTATCGACCCCGATCTCTTTTCATTTCTTTCTTTTGGGTATTCCTAGCCTAGCCTTCGTCAATCACACTAAAGCAGAGCACCCAACTATGGCAAGGCCCCCTTCCCTTAAGGGTTAGGTTAGTCAATCCGGCCCGAGACGCGTTCGTTGACAAAACCGCCGTAGGAATGGAGACCTTTCAATAGAGCGGAGGCGAACTGATCAACGAGAAAGAGGCCCTACTCACTACAAACGAATACACCACAAGATCGAACTGCACTCATGCCTCTCCCGCATCAAGTTGACCGACCCCCCCTACGTAGTTCTTCTATCAATCATGTACGTAGTAGGGTCCTCCATTCTTTCTTATTGGTATATCATGAAAAAAGAAAGCCATTTGCACCAGGCGCACTGCGCTTTCCCTTGCCTAGATGTTCGCCTTTCTAAGTAAAGTAATGGTGACCCGCCGAAGACTGGAGCCTCATAACATGTTGACGAAGACCCCCGAACTGAGGGTTCGATCAGTAGAGGGGACGACTTTGCCTCCCCGGAAGAAGAATAGCCCCGCTCTCTAGCCGACTGATCCCGTTGATCATATAACTGGGAGGGAACGTGTCACATTAGAGGTGAACGATCAGAGATGTCCGATAATTACCACGATGAGGCTGGTCCCTCTTTTATTTTAGTAGACTAAGCTATGAATATGAATGAAGAAATGAATGAATGCCGGGCTCTTTCTTTCACAGCTAACCCCAAGAAGTTTCTTAATGCTGATATTTTCTGTTTCGTCGATAGCATTTTCTGATGTAGGATGCGTAGCAGCTGTTGTCACAGTTGGGGTCAACAGGCGGGAATTGTCCAAAAGTAGCCATAGCGTTGATTGCTCTCCCTTCAGAAAGACTTGTTGTAAATCGCCGGTTGGCTTTACCAACCAAGAAAGACATGGGATTGTTTGGGCATAAAGAAAAGATTGGCTGCTTCTAAAGCTCTCTTTCTTCTCTTATGATATTTATAGTTTGTCATTCGAAAGAGAAGGAAGGGCGTGAAGGTAGTTTCAAAGCGTTCAAGCTTCGGTTTCACATGCCAATTGGCAACTGCTCTATTTCGTATCATCCCACCCAGACCTATACTACGCTATTTCACCAACGATCATCTAATTACTGAAAAAAAAAAGGCAGACCCACATACGGGATCCTGACCATGCACCGAAATAGGATGACCTATAAGTAAGGCTTTTTCCTTCGTTTCACTCTCCGAAGTGGCGTGGCACAAAGCCCAATTGGAAAGGGGGACGAGTCATCTTGCTCGACATCATGGGATCGCACTTTCATGAACGGGCTGCTTACTCCGAACTTGGGATATCTCATTAGCCCAAGCAAGAAAAGGCAAATTGAGGGGCGGTGACGCGGAAGCCAGCCCAGCGGACTGTTAGGGAGTACTAAGTACCTCCGCTTTTGATGCGGCTTAGTACCACCCGGCAACTGCATCTGGACCTACTATTGGTTCAACAGTTTCAAGGTCATCTGCTCGAACTGCTGCTTTCATTCTTGCCCCTGCGTGGTAAACTGGCTTTACAGCGGGTGAGACCTTTGCCCCAGTTCTTGGCTTTCTTGCTTCCGCGCCCTTCTTCTCTTTAGGAGACCGGTCATTACAGCAGGCAGGAGAAAAGAGAGGGCTCGGCATACCACCGGCTGAATCTTCTCGCGGTAAGCGAAGCCAACACAGACCCTGCTATCCAGGCGAGAGCATCAGGCTAACTCACAATTGCAAGCTCACACAAAATCGGTTTAGTTAACTGCCCCTTGCCGGCCCGTCTCTTTTGTTTTGTACTTCCGAGCGCTATATAACTCACTAGAACGTCCTGTCTCGGGGTCACAACGATGCGGAATAACTTATATTCTAAATACGCTATTTCGCGCTTAGCGAGGCTAGGCTGGTCATTCCCATCCCTAAAATAATGATTCAATCCCACACCTATTGGAATCTTCGTGTTGGATACGACGAACCACGCGGAATAAAGGAAAGCGGGAACTGAGAACGTTTCGATGTGAGTATCCGAACAGCCCGACCCACATCGCTTCGAATGGCCCGCTACTATGTGAACTCGCAATGGAAGATGGAGGAGCTTTTGGCAATGCTATTAGCAAGAAGGAATTTCATCTGTTGGAGTAAGCAAAACTGTTAACCCAGGGCTAGAGGTGTTATCTCCTCGGGCGGGAAGTCTCAAAGCTCTTTTGCCAGCATTGAGGAACCTGAGAATTTTGATTAAAGTAGTTATCCGATAGACGCAATTTGACAATTAGCGGAGGTGTCACCTTCTAAACCTACTTTTCTTGAGTCAATAGAGTACGACCTGGATCAACAAAACCCATCCCCGTCTGAGTAGAGACTTCCGAAGAAGTTTTCAAAGCAAGGGAGGAATGAACTTCTAGCTTGATTACCGGGAACCCTCTCTTGATAGATGAAGAACCCCTGGCCAAGCGCTCGGAAAGTGCTCCTCCAGCTGTCTGTCCCGCGGAGAGGTAGTTAGAATAGACTCCGAGACAAGAAGCTGACAGAGAAGCAAGGGTCTTGAGGGGTGAGCCCTATGACTAAAGATACACGAGCTCCTCTACACCCATTTCCTCGGAAAGCCCTTTTGCCAGCTTAGCGTAGAGGGATAGCCCCAGGAAAGGAAGAAGATATGGGTTGATCAAAGCCGGCTGAAGGCCAAGAATGGGATACGGGGACGAAAGCTCAGAGACCATTTGTTCAACTTCTCTACCAGAAGCGGAAGATGAACCCATATGAATTTAGTTCTAAACCACCTGATTGATCTCATGGCGTATATATAACATGATTCTATTTCTTAGCGGGAAGAGCCTCTCCAGCCTTAGGGGAGAACCAAAGACCCCTTTCTCTACTTAGCCGCGGGCAGAAGACCTCCTCCCTATAAAGAAGGGAGCACGGTCTTCATTCGAGAGAGCTTCTTTTCAGTCTTTTCCCCGAATCAGCACGATGGTCATCTCCTTCCTACCTGACGAGCACATCAGACAATCGGCTCTTTCATGACTCCATAACAACTACCTTATCCATTGATCTCTTGTGAATGTGAAGGTCCCAAGAACTACCTTCGCTTTTCAAGCTGCAGCTATTGCTATTGTTGTGCTTGGGAATTGTTTGAGCTTATATCGATCGTTAGCTTCACTAATCTCCCCACGGTTTATCCTGCGATTTCTCTTTACTGAACCTGGCCAAAGGATTTATTTTACAATGTATATGTCTTAGTTGACAAAGCTGTTTACGTAATAGGCTGCTGGCTAGAAAGATAGGAATTTGGAATGTTGAGATGACTGGTACGTTTATCGAAACACTCGAGTAGATGCTTTCAACAAGCCCCACTCACAGATAGCTAATGAGCTAGCTCTTTTAAAAAGGAACCAGCAATACTGGATGCGATGTTTGGAACAAAAAGACCACCAAAGGTTCCCGAAATGTTCGCAAATGACTTGTCATATGGCCGTACAGAAGAACACGCAGACATGGACAATTAAAAAAAAAAAATGATTTATTAGACTCGGGTTCACTCCAAAAATGGAAGAGCTTAGCAAAGAAAGAAGAAAAAGGGTGACCTCCGTTTTGGTAATGAAAAATAGATCCCTAGCGGTTGTTCTGACATGTGATTAACCGAATCAGCTGCGTAGCCCTCTTTCACAGGGGAGGTGTGGCGGCATAGCCTGCTTCCAGAAAGTAATTCATGTTGAAGGTGGTCGCCCATTTACTTCGTTTTAAGCACTTCTTCTTATATGCTCACTTCGATGCTCGATTTTTGCCTTGCTTCGGGCCCTCGCCCGGAGAAAGCTGGAGACGTTGCAGACATGTCCCAAGCAGAACGACCATGCTCGGAAACCACAGGTGGCGTGGAAGACAGGTTCCCGAACAGAATTAGTTGAAAGCGAAAATAGAGAGTCCCAGAAAGAGAAAGAAAGGGTGAGCAAGGAAAAAGGGGCCCATCGACTGGGTAAACAGAGTCTCGGAATCAAAATGAGAATCGTCGAGGCTATCCTGCATCCCCTACGTCTTTAAAAAAGAATGACCCTATTAGAAAATCCTGCCTTCTTGGCTTGTTTCATTCTTAATTCCATCCATTTCTCTAATATAATAAAATAGAAGCAAAAACAGAATGAAACTTTGTATGCTTAACAAACCAATTTCGGAGAGCATCTGCCTGGTCCTTACCAGCCAGTTTTGAGTGCCAAAATTGCTTAAATAAAACGACATCATAAGGTTCATTCGCACGTCACATCCACGGTACAAAGGTTCTCCTTTTTTCAATGCCATCGAAAGTGTCATGTGGCTTTCATTCGGGTCGAATCACTGAAAGTCGATCTTTTTTTGGTCTTTCTTTTTCACTCCTTGAGGAAAAGGCCCCTAGCTCTGGTTCATACATGTTTATATATATGATAGAAAATCTTTTATGTTTAGCGGTCATTCTTAGAAGTTCGTTTGAGAACGGTCGAGACCCTCGCGGGCATCCTGTAGGTTCACCACTGGACTTGTTCAAACCTTGGTCTATGGCAGCGGCGGTAGGAGTCGCAGAACTTGCATCGTGATTCCCGAGACTCCTTGTCGAATAGAGGGCGAGCTCCGTGCGTGAGCAGCGACTAAGCTTAATCCAATTTTTCTTAACAAGAATTTTGTACGCTTGAAGGCCCATCCTCTACGGCAGGGTACAGAGACGAGGCCTTTGATCCACTTTACATAAGGAAATGCAAATCAATCAACCGGGGAATCAATCGGTCGAATAACAATTATTTCTAGTAGCACCCACGACAGAATGTACGGAATATCCTACTTTTTTTGGGACGGAGGTACGTAGTCGCTTTAGCGAAGCTTATGGCACGCGTGCTAAAAAAAAAACATCAACTTGGAAGCGCCATAATATAATAAAGAAAAAGAATGAATACGCCAGCAGACGACCCTGCTCGAAATCAGTTTTTCAGGTTTTCCCTTAAGAGAAGTCTCGGATCAGGACTTGTTTCAATAGCCTTTCGGAGGAGTGAACCATCAGGCAGAATGGATACCGAGTTCGGGGGGCAGGTTATAGCTTTCGAGCGAGACAACTCATCCACGATTGGTGCAGGATTGACCACTCAGCTATCCAAGTTACGTAAAAGACACATTTTGAAGTTTTTCCCTGCCGGCACACTTTGAGTCCCAAACTTTCTGTCTGAAGCAAATGCTGGAAGTCCAAGATGGTGGTTTGGAACATCCAAGAGGACAGGACACCTGATCCACGCTCTCTTCCCTTGGTAAAGAGGAATTTGAAATCTAAATCAATCATTTGATCAAACAAAAAAAGTACTTGGGCCTTAGAGGCGGGAAGCGAAGGGAATAGGAAGACCAGGAACGAAGTCACTCGACCAAAAGAAGGTCTTATTTGAGTTCAAAGCGAGGAGCCAGAGACAGATTGCAATTGCAAAAGCCAACTCTAAGAAGCAGCTTTACTTTAAAGAGGGGCAAAAGCAAAGGAGAGAAAAAAAGGGGAGCTTAACATATATAAATCGGTTACACACTAAAGGAAAGATAGATTCTAGTTAGCCTACCCGACTACACAAGATATTCTACATGTGGTTAACAAAAGAGTCACTGGTTATTGGCCTCAAGGCAGAGACGAGCTGACTAGGCTCTTTTTCGAAATTGCGTAAGTAATAAAAGAGAAAGGGCTGACAGTTGCTATTGAATCAGCTGGTATAGAAGAGGCTAGTACACAAGCTACTAAAGCTAGCCAGGGAAGTGGGACAGGAACCTTAACCATCGACTTCTGACTTTCCTGTTCTGGTGGAGTCTTCTCTAAAGGCAGTTCAGGCACTTCCGGGGGTGAAAAAGAATAGGAATCGATTGAAGAATAAAGAGATATTATCTTATATAGTATAGAAGCGGAATAGGAGCAGATGGTTCATAGTTCATGTAGAAGTGGATTAGTTAGAGGAGGTAGCTGTGATGTGATAGCTGTTGTTGAATCAGTTGCCTTTGGCGTAATATATATATATATTAAAAGTTTAAAAAAAATCCTATCTGCCTTAAGGAATGAATTTATAGAGATAGAGGAAGAGAAGAAGCTATTCGCGGGAGAAGGGCGGTTAGCAAGAAGGTTTTTGAATCCATAAAGGAAAAATGCGCTCCTCTTTCATCAGCTGTTGGGAATAGAAGGGGAATTTATAAACCTTCCTACCAAAGAATCTTTCTAAAAGCTATTCCTTAGTGAGTGTTAATCCTATTCTAGGCTTTGATTATCCCCACTGGCACCGAAACAACTTCTTGTTCCCGGTCCCAAACGCCTATTCAAAACGTTGAGGGGGTAGCCGCCAAGAAGAATGATTTTCCGAGGGGTCAAATAAAATAAGACTGACTTTCGAGTAATACAGGGACGGACTGAGACTCCTAACTCCCAATGCAGGAGCAGGAAGATAAATGAAGGGGGGGTTTGTTTGCTTGCTTAGTCTTATTGAGCGAGAAGTTCGTATTCTTATATCGCTAAGCTACGTTTTCCTATGAGAGAAACATTCCATTTCAATTCCAAAGACGGAGATGCAATTTCTCTCTCTGCTATGTCATAAGGTAGCTCGCGGATTGGTCTTCATTGCATACTAGCTTCAGTGGGAATAAGAAGGTGTTCCGTTGGTCAACAACCAACCACAGCTTCTAGTTTTTTGTAAGTCTCTTCTTATTCGGGGAGCAGAGCAGTCAAATAATGAACCAAAGCAAATGATTGTTATTGTTCTAAATAAATTCCTCACGATTGCTCCTTGTGATGCAGCGGAACCATGGCAATTAGGATTTCAAGACGCAGCAACACCTATGATGCAAGGAATAATAGACTTACATCACGATATCTTTTTCTTCCTCATTCTTATTTTGGTTTTCGTATCACGGATCTTGGTTCGCGCTTTATGGCATTTCCACTATCAAAAAAATCCAATCCCGCAAAGGATTGTTCATGGAACTACTATCGAGATTCTTCGGACCATATTTCCTAGTATCATCCCGATGTTCATTGCTATACCATCATTTGCTCTGTTATACTCAATGGACGAGGTAGTAGTAGATCCAGCCATTACTATCAAAGCTATTGGACATCAATGGTATCGGACTTATGAGTATTCAGACTATAACAGTTCCGATGAACAGTCACTCACTTTTGACAGTTATACGATCCCAGAAGATGATCTAGAATTGGGTCAATCACGTTTATTAGAAGTGGACAATAGAGTGGTTGTACCAGCCAAAACTCATCTACGTATTATTGTAACACCTGCTGATGTACCTCATAGTTGGGCTGTACCTTCCTTAGGTGTCAAATGTGATGCTGTACCTGGTCGTTTAAATCAGATCTCTATTTCGGTACAACGAGAAGGGGTTTACTATGGTCAGTGCAGTGAGATTTTTGGAACTAATCATGCCTTTATGCCTATTGTTGTAGAAGCTGTTTCTAGGAAAGATTATGATTCTTGGGTATCCAATCATATAACCCCCCAACCGGGGAAATTTTTGAAGTTCTTGGACTACTTGGGCCTTGTAACGGTAGCTTATTGTGATGCAGCTGGAACCATGGACCTCCCTTCCCCGCCACCTGCTGCTGAACCACCTGAGGTTCCGATACAAGGACCACAAGTGCCCCAACAACCGCCCGCGCCTGTGATTCCCCAATTGGAGCAACCGCTCCTCTCGGATGAAGAACGAAGCGACGTGCTTTATAACCGATATGGACTCCTCAATTTCGGGGAGGATGATGGGCTAGTCCGTATGACCTCCATAATATCTAATCAAGTATTCATAGAGCGATCCGTCGAGGCAGCATTGGTGGATGACGGATTTCACCCGCTATCTATCTATCATAGGTACGGGGAACTACGTCACTTTCTCCATTCTCCGCAAGGTCATACTCTATCTGAGCGCACCTATCGCGCCTATGTTTCCCAAATAAGGGAAGAAGGCACGAGGGAAAGCGTTCCGTATCGGCGGATCATCCAGGCCGTACGCAGCTCTCATCTTCTTTTAGAGAGAGCAGGAGGTAGGTTGGTTTAATATAACTCTTTAGCTCAGGTCGGTTTATATTGTTGTCCAATATTTTTATATACCCCATGTATCTGGGGGAAAGCTAAGACGGATAATTTGGTTATTCATTTTGGCTTTTTCAAAACCTTTCTTTTTTCGGTATGCCGCTCCGCGAGCAAGGAGTGCCACGCACGAGCGGAGCGAAAACAAAGCAAGGGGAATTCGGAGAAATCCTTTGATTGCGTATTGAATATATTTCCATGTCTTTCTTGTTCCACTAGCTAGGACCAAATTCTCACATGTCCCTTTCGTTATTACAACCTTCTTTTTTTATGTCAAAGACCAGAAGCTACGCGCAAATTATCATTGGATCTCGGTTGTTCTTAACAGCGATGGCTATTCATTTAAGTCTTCGGGTAGCACCATTAGATCTTCAACAAGGTGGAAATTCTCGTATTCTGTATGTACATGTTCCTGCGGCTCGGATGAGTATTCTTGTTTATATCGCTACGGCTATAAACACTTTCTTGTTCCTATTAACAAAACATCCCCTTTTTCTTCGCTCTTCCGGAACCGGTACAGAAATGGGTGCTTTTTTTACGTTGTTTACCTTAGTTACTGGGGGGTTTCGGGGAAGACCTATGTGGGGCACCTTTTGGGTGTGGGATGCTCGTTTAACCTCTGTATTCATCTCGTTTCTTATTTACCTGGGTGCACTGCGTTTTCAAAAGCTTCCTGTCGAACCGGCTCCTATTTCAATCCGTGCTGGACCGATCGATATACCAATAATCAAGTCTTCAGTCAACTGGTGGAATACATCGCATCAACCTGGGAGCATTAGCCGATCTGGTACATCAATACATGTTCCTATGCCCATTCCAATCTTGTCTAACTTTGCTAACTTCCCCTTCTCAACCCGTATCTTGTTTGTTCTGGAAACACGTCTTCCTATTCCATCTTTTCCCGAATCTCCTTTAAGGGATGAAATAGAAGCTCGAGAAGGAATAGCAAAACCTAGTTCACTTCCCCTGAACGCGATGTAATCAAACTTATGGTTGACGCCGTAGAGAATATAAAGCCCATATGCGAAGTGGAAAAAGTAGGAGTAGCTGGTACTATTTATGATGTCCCTGGGATTGTAGCCAGGGATCGTCAACAAACCTTAGCTATTCGTTGGATCCTTGAAGCAGCTTTCAAACGACGTATAAGCTACAGGATAAGCTTAGAGAAATGTTCATTTGCTTATCTACTGGATGCTTACCGAAAGAGGAGAATTGCACGTAAGAAAAGGGAGAATCTTCATGGACTGGCTTCCACCAATCGAAGTTTCGCGCATTTCAGATGGTGGTAAAGTGAGACCACATAAAGAGCTCTCTGATCCTCATTCAGTCATATTTTTCAGTAATATATGGTTTTACCCTTTTCCTTTTTGTTTGAATCTTCATATAGAATAAATTCCTAATACTATTCCCTTCATTCATTGAGTTGGAGGAATCCATAGGAGGCCCGCCCGTTATGCATTGCATGAAAGAACCTTTCTTTGTATGACTTCTCTTTTGCCTTAGGTCGAATGAATACGAAATAGGACATCCGCGGGTGCTGGTAAGCTTGATGAATGAAAGCTTGAAATTCAAGGTTATCAGACGCTCGACTGTAAGGAGAGGGGTTTTGCTTGCTCGGCGTAGCACAAGCTGATCACACGGTGACGCCGAATACTTCGGAGAACGGACGGTGGTTAGCAAGTTCGTCTCAGCAGTCAAAATATCGCGAAGAAAGAAGCATCCTTCCTCGTACTATCGGTGTAACTACTTCGTTACAAAAGTAGGCACAAACGCTTTCTTATTTAAAATAAGACTCCTTTGCGCATACCGGTACCAAAAACCGATTCTATACCATACCACTGGACTAGACTTCAAAGGGCCTGGACAATAGAACAAAGCGAGGAGGACGACAGACTTAGTGTTAGCGCTATTGAAGTTTTTGTATGAAGGAAAGGACTATAAAGAAAGAGGAGTCTGAGACCCTTGTCCCAATTGAATTGCAAGGGATGCTCCATACAGATAGATAGACGAGAACTCAAGGCTAGAAGCTACCACAGTACTTTAATAACTGCTAAAATGAAATGGATTTCCGGAACAAAGAAGGAAGCAAGGGGGAGCTCAAAGTTGATTGAGAGAGTTGCCATTGCCACTTTCGATGACGAGATTTGAGAAAAGACAGTCAAATTGGCATAAACAGAAAAAGATTATTCTTAAATAATAACCGATTGGACTGAGTCTAGGTCAAAATCGGGTTTCACAAGCTAGTCAGTTACTTTCGAAAAGCGCCACACTCTCTTTGTTTTCACTCTTTTATTAGGGACTTAATCTTGAATGAATGCTTGGATGCAGAATTTCCTGCTGAATGGATCTTCTTCCCTTCCCCTGCAAGGCAGGGGGGTGTACATTGTTACCTTCTCAACCGAATAAAGTAAAGTGAATAGAGCATTGAGCACGAGTTCCTCCTCAGGCTCTACGGAAAGCGAAAAGCAATAGCCGGGTTTTTCGGGAATCGTTGCGGAAACATAAAAGCGTTCGCGAATCGGATCGCTTTCTTCATACGTGACCAACCGTATAGTATATTGTAAAAGAGAAAAGATCCTTCTTTTACTTTATTTTGGATAGTGGTGACTTCCTTTTCTGATACATTTCGAAACTTAACCGGGAAACTCTGAAAGGTTCTTTCAATTTCTAGTGCGATATGCTTTCGGTTCATCATTCGTCTATTCCAGCCAGAAAAAATCCCGAAATCCCTCTGATGGGGATCCCCACATGGGAACTGATCGGAGTTGAACCGACTTTTCTTAAATTCAACCTCTAGGCAGACCGTGCCCCAATTCCCTATCATAGGCAATTTTTCTATCGCGCTAAAGGACGGATATTTCTCTAACTATAAGGATCATAAGAGTTCACGCAGCTAAGAGAAAAGAGAAAAAGAGAAGGGGGGGTTTAAGCGAATTGATATTATGACATTCAAAGAGGACCAAGGCAATCTCGATTCAAGTCGAAGTCGAGGCTTTTTGAACTTTGTTGTTTTACAACAAAGGATGCCCTGAAGGGGAAAGAAAGAAAAGAGTCATTAGCACTCAGGACACTTCCTGTAATGGTTACTGGGACCGAAAGAATGGCACTAAGAACGACTGCGTAACCAGGAAGGAACTCCCAAAGGTTGCATAGAAACTGGCTGCCATCGAGCTCATATAGACGAAAGGAATCTCGAGGAAAGATAGTTAGCTCCCCATAGAAGGAGAAGACATAAGGACAAGACCTTTTACTGGTCAGCTGGAAATAGACCTTATCGGTGATCTCGCAATTAGCGTATAGAAATGTTCCAAATCGCTCGTTGATAGTGTAGACTCGCCGAACTCGGAACCTCTATGCTAGGTTCTAAAGGAAGGAGCTTTCTGGATTTGATTTGAGCAAATAGCCTTCTCGGAGAGATCCGCTCGTGCACAATCGGACGCTTCGCTACTTTCCGCCTCGTCTTCCCGCTTTAAAAGCGGGTTTAGGCACTCCACGGGTCTTAACGTTGCAGGCAGAATTTCGATTCCATGGGGATAGCTTAACCATTAGTGAGCAATCAGCTATGGAGTACTTTCGATAGTAGGGGCTCTAGACTTGTGTTTTGATTTACAGAGGAGGTATACCCAAAAAGAGAAGTTTCGACTTGTTCATCCAAGGCATTTGTCATTCACTGCTGATTCGAGAACAAGAATTCATTGTGCTGCTGAGGCAATTCCTCAAGTCAGTGTTAAATCTTGATTCAATTATTCAAATCTTTCCCTCAAACTCGAAATGATATCAAAAGAGCTTCGAATCTTGCTTAGAGAACAGTAGCAAGGACTAGAGGAAAGGCTTTATGAGCAAGCAAAAACGAGGCATGAATCGAGGCCTGCCCGGCTGTCCTATCTTGTCTTTCGCGGAATTGCCGGTGACTGCTGACGCCGCGGCAGGATCGCAACAAGCTGGCGCTCCATAAACGAATTCTTTAGAAAATGATAGAGATTGATATGAGGCTGGGCCCGAGCTATTGAACAGGTACTGCATCGCGATCCACAACCGCGAAAATAAAGAGAATCCCCTTATTGACTGATCGATCGTGCATTTCTATCGTGGAAGTGAACTGGAGGCAGGATTCATACGCGAGATCAAGTTCCCGAAATGGATCTCAAACATCGTCCCCTTCCAGAGGGCAAAGAAATCCGGGTTTGCGTAGATTTTGATTTTCGCAACCTAAACCTAAACGAGGCATGCCCTACAGACGACTTCCCTCTCCCCGTTGGTCGAGTAATATAATTCCTCCTCACATTTTATCTTTTAAAAAGAAGAGACTTTTAATCTGTCTTTGCGGGTCGCCCTAGTGGATCGCATTAGTTGGATAGATCTTATCTTGCTATGAAGGGGAATCTCTCTTAGCTGAGGTCGGTCGGCTGGGATCACTGAATGTTATCGTAGAGTAGGTAGCGTAAGAACTCGATCGAGCACTTAGTTGATAAGAGGGCCACTAGTCAAATCGGATTAGAAGGTCAGAGGCTTTTTTCGTTGCGCTCTAATCGGGGAGGCCGGGAAAGGGATAGAGAGAAAGGAAAAGTCCTTTGCTTAAGCCACAGGGCTCGATTGGATGCGCTATCCGGTCTAGTCCAGCGTCATTTCCTAGGGCCTTCAATTAATTTGAAATAGAAATCGACTCACTCGTTGTCTATGGATTGGAGAAAGAAACGATTGATAAGCCACACTGGGACTGATAAAAAAAAAAGGTCCACAGAATCGCCCACAGGTAGAAATAGAAAAAGGAGGCCGTCATCCTTTGTACAGACATATCCACTCTGTGAAAAATCGATAGTGGTGGTTCAACCCTATAGATTGGAAAAAATCGAGTAGGTGATTGACAATCTATCGCTGTAGGACTCAATGCCCGGTAAGCTCACGAATCGAACCTACTACCAAAGGCCGAGGATTAGTGCCTCGGATTCTGCTTGACACACCGGCCCTCTCGATGAGACTCCAGTTCTTGCTGTCTCTACAATCGAGGAAAGAAAGAACCACTGACGCTAGTGAATCAGCTAGAGAATCTATATATCTGATATGAACACCACTACAAACAACCGATCAGCCGATGCGCATCCGCTGCCGCTGCTAGTGCTCTTAAGGAGTCATTCGACTTCCTTTCTATAGTAAGATCCCCCAAGGCATAAGCAGAAGAATTATCCTATATAGCTGAATTCTGATTGTTCGATCGACTTCGAATTCCTTGTTTTCGTTGGCAAGGACTGACTTCCTTAGAACCTGCTTCTCCAGCATCAGCATCTGTAGGCATTGACCAAGAAAACCGAAGCAAGGGTGAGATTCCGGTTTAGTTATTCCTATTTATTTTTGATCCCTAGCTGGCTAAAAGGAATAGGATGGGACAGAGGCTGGAGTACCTGCATTCGGCTTGCAAAGATCAGGCGATGGCCTTCCTCTCCCGAAAACAGAGATATAGTGATTGTGCAGCGAAGCCAGTCCTCCGACAACCTAAAATATGTTTCTTCTAGGTCCTTCAGATTGCTAAACAACCTTGGGGTTTTGGTAAGGTTTTCTGATCGAAGGGTGATGGTGATTTCTTTTTGCGTATTGTAAAGTAATACGTAAGATTATGGCTTCCTGACGGAGTGACCTTTACTCTTTATATCATAAGAGAAGAAAGTTCAATGACCCAGGGTACGTATTAATATTAAGGAAGACAGGGTAGGAATTAAGGGAGAATTTGCTCGGAAGCAAGGAGAATAGTATATGCTTAACACATGCAATTCTAACGAAGTGATCTTGGACAATTCTTTGAGATTCCGATTCCGTAAGTTACTCAGTGAGTGCTTTCTAAGGCTTGGAATAAGGAAATGAAATATGAACAATCGCGCAGATCCAATCAGATGACAATATATGAATTAATATTTAATTCAGTTCCCGAAGCATATAGATTTCCATGCCTTGTAATTCTGTTCCTAACGTTCCTTCTAGTTTTAATATTAGCTTCGCGAAAAATTTCTCATTATATATTAATAATATAAAGAATTACGAAATGATGAAGGAGGTGCTTTATTATAATAAAAAAAAAAGGAGTTCCCTGTGCGTTTAAAAGCGGCTGGGGCGGAGTCGATATTATACCGGTTCTTCAAAAGAAAGAAGAACCACAGCTAACAGATGAAAAAAAAATCGGTCAGAGAGCAACCGGAGCCGCCGGAGCAGAAGTAGGCATTGGCCATGTCTTTCTTGATTCCGTTGATGGAAACCCATCACTAGCTAAACAGCTCTTTGGTTACGCAATTCTAGGATTTGCCTTAATGATGGCCTTTTTTAATCTTGTTCGTATTCTGATCGGTAAGGTAAGCTTCACCGAAGGGGGTGGGGTATCCATTCGGTGATTGTAAGCATGACCCACCCCACCAGATCTCAAGGAAATTCTCGTTTTTGATCTTATTTCGACGAAATTCTCTTTCTTTTAGAAGGACGGCACTCACGATCGATCGATTGGCAAGTTCTTTGATTGGTTCAAATCCAATTCGTGAGCACATAGGCCATGAAGGAAGTCTAAGGCACTTATTTTGTATTTCGTAAAAAATCTTACTATCTCGTCTTGTTTGCCGCGTATTCATTTCAAGATTGGATTGAGTGGAGCCAAAGATGCCCCCAATATAGGCACCTAAATGGGCCTTCGGAGCCGGTGCATGCCTAAAGTTTCCTCTAATAATATATATCCCTTGCCCTGGACGAAGAAGAGGCTGTCTCAGATCATGGCGGAGTCGAAGCCCTACGGCTAGGACGTAAGCCAGCCGGAAACCTACTAATCTACTTTGGCATTCATGTGTCACAACTGTATGGGCGGACTGAGAAAGAAAGAAAATCTTCTCTGTCAACGGCGAGTACTGTAAGCTCGATGACTGCATACGTAAGAAAATGTCGAAGGACCAGGCCTTTCCTTTCCATTTTTTTTTCTGTTAATGGATTGGAAAATGCATCGAATTGCATGCAGCATAATTCTTCAATTCAAACCTCCCCCCTCTATGGCAGACGAAATGCGAAAGGGATCCGCAGTAAATTGGCTTGATTAAGTAGCATAATGGGTTGGGTGTCCTCCCTAACCTAAAGGGATGGTCAGATATCCCAGATCTATGCTACGATAATAGACAGCCTCTCCCCGCCTCGGGTGTCTGTCTAAAGAACTGCTTGGGATCCTTTGGCATCCGCTATGTGTGCTCCGCTTGGCCCTAATGTCCACGCTATAGTGAGTGAAGGTGAAAAGAAAGGACTCAATGGCCATGCCCCCTCTTAATGCCAGTTTGCCCGGAGGTGAGAACCCTGCTCAAGAACAACGGTCACACAAATCTAAGCAGTCGATCAAAAATAACAGGCTTAAAGTAAAGTCGCTAGACCACCCTTGAGGATTGAGAATCGGCTTTTTTTTTCAGTCTTTTCCTGAAGCACTACTTTGCTACAGCTTTCGGATTGCTGAGAATAAAAAAGGGGATTCAGCTCAGCGAAGCAAAAGATGAACCAAGGTTTTTGCCCCTTATATTGAATACATCGGGTCGGTAGTACACAATACACTGGGTGGTGAAAGATGGTACCGGCAACGCTATGATAGAGCGGATGTACGCACTCTGATATGTGCTAGGGCGAGCCCTTAAATCTCCCTTTCATTCATCCTTATGAAAAAAATGCTATTGGATGATGAAGGAGTTTCTTTCCCACATAATGATAGCTCTGGCACAGATCTCTTGGCTTCCTAATAAGTCCAATAATCCCAGTCTTTCACCCCTGTGATCGCATGTTTCCTTTATCTTCCCTGTCTGTAATCAAACGAGTGTTTTGTATTGAGTAGGACACATCGGCCTACCCTTCTCTCTATTGGGGTTCCCTTCAGACGATCTAAGGCACATGATCTCAAGCACTAGGCATAGGTGGTGGGGCTCCTTGTAAGCGTCTTCAACTTAGATTGTTCTAAAGTATATAATAAAGCCCATACTGAAGAAAAGGGCGAAGACAGAAGCTTAGGAAGCAGCTTTTCACTCTATATAGAGAACCTAAACTCAGACCTAGTGGATCCTATCGAGGGACCCGGAGCGCCCAACCAGCGGGTTGGATACGCATTCATTCCATTTATTCTGGCGGATTACATCCTATTTAAAATAAAGGAGATAACTTAGAAGAGGGCCATTCTCTCACTCAGTTAAGAGTCATACTAAGTCCCATTCTTGCTTATTAACCAAGACAAAGAAGTCCCGGGCGCCACTATCTGTAGGAAGATAAGCTTAGGGGTGGATTCGAATGTAGAAGGAGATCAATTTACTTGATCGATGATGGTCGGCTCTTTCATCTATCGTCCTATTTTCTGATAGTAGCCAATCTTTTGGAACAGCTGATCTAGTGACAATCTAATCTAATCTAAGACCTTCGCCCTCGGCCTCTAGTCGCTAATAGATAGGGTCTATAGTAAGGTTACATAGGAGCCTTCCACTCGAGCCAATAGTTTCCAGGCCATTGTCTTTCGATAGCAAAAAAACCTATCGGCAGATAAAGAAAGTGCTAAGCCACTTGATCTCCAGCCAAGGGGGATACTATTATCAGTTAGGTCACTTTTACTTTTAGAGCTACACGAGGGCTTAAAAGCGCCTGTGGGAACCAGTGTCAACCACACCTCTATCACTCAGGGTCTGACTATGTGACCCGGGTGGTCAGAGGGGACACACCTTCATCCCTCACCGGCCAAAGGCCAGCAGTGCTCAGCCTCACCTACATGAGTCTCCTCTTGGGGGACCCATAGGGGAGCACCCTCAGGTAACTACCGAAGAGCTCTTGCTAAACTACCCAACAAGTAGCAGGGCAAGAGTGAGGTTAAATTCATCATATCAAGGTGAAGAACCTGGGATCCCGACCCACGTCGGTCCCACACCTCAACCGATGGTCCGCCTCTTTGGACCACGGACTTAGGCAGTCCGCAGTTGTGGGTGTTACCCACACGCCTGGAAAAAAACCTCGACGCCTAGCAGGTCTAAGTGGCGTGTTATTTCTAGTTCTACTGACAGCTTCTTTTGTTGTAGGCCGTTTACCGAGTG
>JAYWLE010000042.1:185000-190205 GCA_037074485.1 Delonix regia | reverse complement strand
CCCGACGTGCCCCGCGACCCCATTCAATTCCCTCTCTGTTCGATTCGCGTCACATTTTGGGGGTCGCCGGAGCTTCGCCGGAGTACGGTGGTCGGCCGGCCGCCGGTGGGTGGGCCGGCGGGGGGCGGGGGGCCGCCACCGTTCGGGTGCCATGCCTTGGTGCACCCCAGGTAGCGAACCAACGTTCCTTGCCTGGGCGGTGCGGGGGGGGATGGCATGGCACCCTTCAATTATCGCTCCCCCCCTAAAGAGCTTTATGGGCCTTTTCCATTCTGGCAGGAAGAGATATACTTTTTCGCCAGCCAGCATAAGTTTTTTTTTGGACCTAGAGATCGAATTTTTGCACGATTTTTTGCAGGCATGCTTAGAATGATGAGATCTCCTTCCGCCCCAAATTTCATAATTTTTGGACACCCCTAGAATATTTTGTGAATTTTTACATTCCCGGCAACCGTGGGGCTCTATCCCCAAGCCCGGGCTCCGATCGGGGCGCCGCCAAGCTCCGTTCCCTTCCTCCCAATGGTCCTCACAAGGTTCTCAAATCGAATCAATCGTTGATACGTTAAAACTCCCCGTGGTACGGAGCCAATTGTCTCGCAGCAACAAAAACTTGCCCGCGGTCCATCCGCCGCCGTACCAGACTTGCCCGCGGGCACATCCCACCGTACCAAATTTGCCCGTGGGCATATTCCACCGTACCAAAACTTGCCTGGGGGCATATCTCACCCTACCAAGGCATGGGGAACTTGCCCGGCCTCTATCCGCCACCGTACCATCGAACTTGCCCGCGGTCCATCCGCCACCGTACCAGACTTGCCCGCGGGCATATCCCACCGTACCAAATTTGCCCGTGGGCATATTCCACCGTACCAAAACTTGCCTGGGGGCATATCTCACCCTACCAAGGCATGGAAAACCTGTCCGGGGTCCATCCGCCACCGAACCAAACTTGCCCGCGGTCCATCCGCCACCGTACCAGACTTGCCCGCGGGCACATCCCACCGTACCAAATTTGCCCGTGGGCATATTCCACCGTACCAAAACTTGCCTGGGGGCATATCTCACCCTACCAAGGCATGGAAAACCTGTCCGGGGTCCATCCGCCACCGAACCAAACTTGCCCGCGGTCCATCCGCCACCGTACCAGACTTGCCCGCGGGCACATCCCACCGTACCAAATTTGCCCGTGGGCATATTCCACCGTACCAAAACTTGCCTGGGGGCATATCTCACCCTACCAAGGCATGGAAAACCTGTCCGGGGTCCATCCGCCACCGAACCAAACTTGCCCGCGGTCCATCCGCCACCGTACCAGACTTGCCCGCGGGCATATCCCACCGTACCAAATTTGCCCGTGGGCATATTCCACCGTACCAAAACTTGCCTGGGGGCATATCTCACCCTACCAAGGCATGGGAAACTTGCCCGGCCTCCATCCGCATCCGTACCATCGAACTTGCCCGCGGTCCATCCGCCACCGCACCAGACTTGCCCGCGGGCATATCCCACCGTACCAAACTTGCCCAGGGGCATATTCCACCGTACCAAAACTTGCCCGTGGGCATATCTCGCCCGACCATAGCAAGGGAAACGTGCCCGGGGTCCATCCGCCACCGAACCAAACTTGCCCGGGGCGTATCCCACCGTACCAAACTTGCCCGTGGGCATATCCCACCGGACCAAAACTTGCCCATGGGCATATCTCAACCTACCAAGGCAAGGGAAACTTGTCCGGGGTCAATCCCCACGGTTCTAGGGTCCGTCCCACATGCCCGGGGTTCGATCCCCACCGTTCCAGGGTTCGTTCCCCATGTTCCAACCACCTGGGGTTGATCCCCATGGTTCCAGGGTCCGTCCCCCATGCCCGGGGTTCGATCCCCATCCTCCCAGGGTTCGTTCCCCATGTTCCATCCTCCTGGGGTTGATCCCCATCGTTCCAGGGTCCGTCCCCCATGCCCGGGGTTCGATCCCCATCCTCCCAGGGTTCGTTCCCTTGGATCAAATTTCGCTGGGGTTGATCCCCATGGTTCCAGGGTCCGTCCCCCTTGCCCGGGGTTCGATCCCCATCCTCCCAGGGTTCGTTCCCCATGTTCCATCCACCAGGGGTTGATCCCCATCGTTCCAGGGTCCGTCCCCCATGCCCGGGGTTCGATCCCCACCGTTCCAGGGTTCGTTCCCTTGGTTCAACTTTCGCTGGGGTTGATCCCCATGGTTCCAGGGTCCGTCCCCCATGCCCGGGGTTCGATCCCCATCCTCCCAGGGTTCGTTCCCCATGTTCCATCCACCAGGGGTTGATCCCCATCGTTCCAGGGTCCGTCCCCCATGCCCGGGGTTCGATCCCCACCGTTCCAGGGTTCGTACCCTTGGTTCAACTTTCGCTGGGGTTGATCCCCATGGTTCCAGGGTCCGTCCCCCATGCCCGGGGTTCGATCCCCATCCTCCCAGGGTTCGTTCCCCATGTTCCATCCACCAGGGGTTGATCCCCATCGTTCCAGGGTCCGTCCCCCATGCCCGGGGTTCGATCCCCACCGTTCCAGGGTTCGTACCCTTGGTTCAACTTTCGCTGGGGTTGATCCCCATGGTTCCAGGGTCCGTCCCCCATGCCCGGGGTTCGATCCCCATCCTCCCAGGGTTCGTTCCCCATGTTCCATCCACCAGGGGTTGATCCCCATCGTTCCAGGGTCCGTCCCCCATGCCCGGGGTTCGATCCCCGCCGTTCCAGGGTTCGTTCCCTTGGTTCAACTTTCGCTGGGGTTGATCCCCATGGTTCCAGGGTCCGTCCCCCATGCCCGGGGTTCGATCCCCATCCTCCCAGGGTTCGTTCCCCATGTTCCATCCTCCTGGGGTTGATCCCCATCGTTCCAGGGTCCGTCCCCCCTGCCCGGGGTTCGATCCCCACCGTTCCAGGGTTCGTTCCCTTGGATCAACTTTCGCTGGGGTTGATCCCCATGGTTCCAGGGTCCGTCCCCCATGCCCGGGGTTCGATCCCCATCCTCCCAGGGTTCGTTCCCCATGTTCCATCCACCAGGGGTTGATCCCCATCGTTCCAGGGTCCGTCCCCCATGCCCGGGGTTCGATCCCCACCGTTCCAGGGTTCGTTCCCTTGGTTCAACTTTCGCTGGGGTTGATCCCCATGGTTCCAGGGTCCGTCCCCCATGCCCGGGGTTCGATCCCCATCCTCCCAGGGTTCGTTCCCCATGTTCCATCCTCCTGGGGTTGATCCCCATCGTTCCAGGGTCCGTCCCCCCTGCCCGGGGTTCGATCCCCACCGTTCCAGGGTTCGTTCCCTTGGATCAACTTTCGCTGGGGTTGATCCCCATGGTTCCAGGGTCCGTCCCCCATGCCCGGGGTTCGATCCCCATCCTCCCAGGGTTCGTTCCCCATGTTCCATCCACCAGGGGTTGATCCCCATCGTTCCAGGGTCCGTCCCCCATGCCCGGGGTTCGATCCCCACCGTTCCAGGGTTCGTTCCCTTGGATCAACTTTCGCTGGGGTTGATCCCCATGGTTCCAGGGTCCGTCCCCCATGCCCGGGGTTCGATCCCCATCCTCCCAGGGTTCGTTCCCCATGTTCCATCCTCCTGGGGTTGATCCCCATCGTTCCAGGGTCCGTCCCCCCTGCCCGGGGTTCGATCCCCACCGTTCCAGGGTTCGTTCCCTTGGATCAAATTTCGCTGGGGTTGATCCCCATGGTTCCAGGGTCCGTCCCCCATGCCCGGGGTTCGATCCCCATCCTCCCAGGGTTCGTTCCCCATGTTCCATCCTCCTGGGGTTGATCCCCATCGTTCCAGGGTCCGTCCCCCCTACCCGGGGTTCGATCCCCACCGTTCCAGGGTTCGTTCCCTTGGATCAACTTTCGCTGGGGTTGATCCCCATGGTTCCAGGGTCCGTCCCCCATGCCCGGGGTTCGATCCCCATCCTCCAAGGGTTCGTTCCCCATGTTCCATCCACCAGGGGTTGATCCCCATCGTTCCAGGGTCCGTCCCCCATGCCCGGGGTTCGATCCCCACCGTTCCAGGGTTCGTTCCCTTGGTTCAACTTTCGCTGGGGTTGATCCCCATGGTTCCAGGGTCCGTCCCCCATGCCCGGGGTTCGATCCCCATCCTCCCAGGGTTCGTTCCCCATGTTCCATCCTCCTGGGGTTGATCCCCATCGTTCCAGGGTCCGTCCCCCCTGCCCGGGGTTCGATCCCCACCGTTCCAGGGTTCGTTCCCTTGGTTCAACTTTCGCTGGGGTTGATCCCCATGGTTCCAGGGTCCGTCCCCCATGCCCGGGGTTCGATCCCCATCCTCCCAGGGTTCGTTCCCCATGTTCCATCCTCCTGGGGTTGATCCCCATCGTTCCAGGGTCCGTCCCCCCTGCCCGGGGTTCGATCCCCACCGTTCCAGGGTTCGTTCCCTTGGATCAAATTTCGCTGGGGTTGATCCCCATGGTTCCAGGGTCCGTTCCCCATGCCCGGGGTTCGATCCCCATCCTCCCAGGGTTCGTTCCCCATGTTCCATCCTCCTGGGGTTGATCCCCATCGTTCCAGGGTCCGTCCCCCCTGCCCGGGGTTCGATCCCCACCGTTCCAGGGTTCGTTCCCTTGGATCAAATTTCGCTGGGGTTGATCCCCATGGTTCCAGGGTCCGTCCCCCATGCCCGGGGTTCGATCCCCATCCTCCCAGGGTTCGTTCCCCATGTTCCATCCTCCAGGGGTTGATCCCCATCGTTCCAGGGTCCGTCACCCATGCCCGGGGTTCGATCCCCACCGTTCCAGGGTTCGTTCCCTTGGATCAAATTTCGCTGGGGTTGATCCCCATGGTTCCAGGGTCCGTCCCCCATGCCCGGGGTTCGATCCCCATCCTCCCAGGGTTCGTTCCCCATGTTCCATCCACCAGGGGTTGATCCCCATCGTTCCAGGGTTCGTCCCCCATTCCCGGGGTTCGATCCCCACCGTTCCAGGGTTCGTTCCCTTGGTTCAACTTTCGCTGGGGTTGATCCCCATGGTTCCAGGGTCCGTCCTCCATGCCCGGGGTTCGATCCCCATCCTCCCAGGGTTCGTTCCCCATGTTCCATCCACCAGGGGTTGATCCCCATCCGTCCCCCATGCCCGGGGTTCGATCCCCACCGTTCCAGGGTCCGTTCCCTTGGTTCAACTTTCGCTGGGGTTGATCCCCATGGTTCCAGGGTCCGTCCCTCATGCCCGGGGTTCGATCCCCATCCTC
>JAYWLE010000042.1:160000-165000 GCA_037074485.1 Delonix regia | reverse complement strand
GCCATGCACCTGGGCCATGGCGTGGACGACGGATGGAAGCAGCAGGGCCATGCACCTGGGCCATGGCGTTGGCGACGGATGGACGGCCGCCGATACCCCTCCTTCGGTTCCGGTGCGAAGGGCACCCCATCAAACGCCGGCTTATCAAGCAACGGGAGGCGCATGCCTTTGCAACGCATCGTGGTTGGGAGGCATGGCCGTCGCATTGCCCGCAGGCGAGTAACGAGAGTGTCCCACGCGTTCGTCCCCGCTCACCGCGCGCCCACGCTGGCAGCTACGTCCGGGCTTATCCAACAACGGGAGGCAAATGCCTTTGCAACGCATCATGGTTGGGAGGCATGGCCATCGCGTTGCCCGCTCGGGCGCAACTTTAATGGACGGTTGGTGGGAGGACGCCCCGCAAGTGGCCGCGGACGACCAAGAGCGGGTTGGAAGCCCCAGGATCGGTTCCCGACGTGCCCCGCGACCCCATTCAATTCCCTCTCTGTTCGATTCGCGTCACATTTTGGGGGTCGCCGGAGCTTCGCCGGAGTACGGTGGTCGGCCGGCCGCCGGTGGGTGGGCCGGCGGGGGGCGGGGGGCCGCCACCGTTCGGGTGCCATGCCTTGGTGCACCCCAGGTAGCGAACCAACGTTCCTTGCCTGGGCGGTGCGGGGGGGGATGGCATGGCACCCTTCAATTATCGCTCCCCCCCTAAAGAGCTTTATGGGCCTTTTCCATTCTGGCAGGAAGAGATATACTTTTTCGCCAGCCAGCATAAGTTTTTTTTTGGACCTAGAGATCGAATTTTTGCACGATTTTTTGCAGGCATGCTTAGAATGATGAGATCTCCTTCCGCCCCAAATTTCATAATTTTTGGACACCCCTAGAATATTTTGTGAATTTTTACATTCCCGGCAACCGTGGGGCTCTATCCCCAAGCCCGGGCTCCGATCGGGGCGCCGCCAAGCTCCGTTCCCTTCCTCCCAATGGTCCTCACAAGGTTCTCAAATCGAATCAATCGTTGATACGTTAAAACTCCCCGTGGTACGGAGCCAATTGTCTCGCAGCAACAAAAACTTGCCCGCGGTCCATCCGCCGCCGTACCAGACTTGCCCGCGGGCACATCCCACCGTACCAAATTTGCCCGTGGGCATATTCCACCGTACCAAAACTTGCCTGGGGGCATATCTCACCCTACCAAGGCATGGGGAACTTGCCCGGCCTCTATCCGCCACCGTACCATCGAACTTGCCCGCGGTCCATCCGCCACCGTACCAGACTTGCCCGCGGGCATATCCCACCGTACCAAATTTGCCCGTGGGCATATTCCACCGTACCAAAACTTGCCTGGGGGCATATCTCACCCTACCAAGGCATGGAAAACCTGTCCGGGGTCCATCCGCCACCGAACCAAACTTGCCCGCGGTCCATCCGCCACCGTACCAGACTTGCCCGCGGGCACATCCCACCGTACCAAATTTGCCCGTGGGCATATTCCACCGTACCAAAACTTGCCTGGGGGCATATCTCACCCTACCAAGGCATGGAAAACCTGTCCGGGGTCCATCCGCCACCGAACCAAACTTGCCCGCGGTCCATCCGCCACCGTACCAGACTTGCCCGCGGGCACATCCCACCGTACCAAATTTGCCCGTGGGCATATTCCACCGTACCAAAACTTGCCTGGGGGCATATCTCACCCTACCAAGGCATGGAAAACCTGTCCGGGGTCCATCCGCCACCGAACCAAACTTGCCCGCGGTCCATCCGCCACCGTACCAGACTTGCCCGCGGGCATATCCCACCGTACCAAATTTGCCCGTGGGCATATTCCACCGTACCAAAACTTGCCTGGGGGCATATCTCACCCTACCAAGGCATGGGAAACTTGCCCGGCCTCCATCCGCATCCGTACCATCGAACTTGCCCGCGGTCCATCCGCCACCGCACCAGACTTGCCCGCGGGCATATCCCACCGTACCAAACTTGCCCAGGGGCATATTCCACCGTACCAAAACTTGCCCGTGGGCATATCTCGCCCGACCATAGCAAGGGAAACGTGCCCGGGGTCCATCCGCCACCGAACCAAACTTGCCCGGGGCGTATCCCACCGTACCAAACTTGCCCGTGGGCATATCCCACCGGACCAAAACTTGCCCATGGGCATATCTCAACCTACCAAGGCAAGGGAAACTTGTCCGGGGTCAATCCCCACGGTTCTAGGGTCCGTCCCACATGCCCGGGGTTCGATCCCCACCGTTCCAGGGTTCGTTCCCCATGTTCCAACCACCTGGGGTTGATCCCCATGGTTCCAGGGTCCGTCCCCCATGCCCGGGGTTCGATCCCCATCCTCCCAGGGTTCGTTCCCCATGTTCCATCCTCCTGGGGTTGATCCCCATCGTTCCAGGGTCCGTCCCCCATGCCCGGGGTTCGATCCCCATCCTCCCAGGGTTCGTTCCCTTGGATCAAATTTCGCTGGGGTTGATCCCCATGGTTCCAGGGTCCGTCCCCCTTGCCCGGGGTTCGATCCCCATCCTCCCAGGGTTCGTTCCCCATGTTCCATCCACCAGGGGTTGATCCCCATCGTTCCAGGGTCCGTCCCCCATGCCCGGGGTTCGATCCCCACCGTTCCAGGGTTCGTTCCCTTGGTTCAACTTTCGCTGGGGTTGATCCCCATGGTTCCAGGGTCCGTCCCCCATGCCCGGGGTTCGATCCCCATCCTCCCAGGGTTCGTTCCCCATGTTCCATCCACCAGGGGTTGATCCCCATCGTTCCAGGGTCCGTCCCCCATGCCCGGGGTTCGATCCCCACCGTTCCAGGGTTCGTACCCTTGGTTAAACTTTCGCTGGGGTTGATCCCCATGGTTCCAGGGTCCGTCCCCCATGCCCGGGGTTCGATCCCCATCCTCCCAGGGTTCGTTCCCCATGTTCCATCCACCAGGGGTTGATCCCCATCGTTCCAGGGTCCGTCCCCCATGCCCGGGGTTCGATCCCCACCGTTCCAGGGTTCGTACCCTTGGTTCAACTTTCGCTGGGGTTGATCCCCATGGTTCCAGGGTCCGTCCCCCATGCCCGGGGTTCGATCCCCATCCTCCCAGGGTTCGTTCCCCATGTTCCATCCACCAGGGGTTGATCCCCATCGTTCCAGGGTCCGTCCCCCATGCCCGGGGTTCGATCCCCGCCGTTCCAGGGTTCGTTCCCTTGGTTCAACTTTCGCTGGGGTTGATCCCCATGGTTCCAGGGTCCGTCCCCCATGCCCGGGGTTCGATCCCCATCCTCCCAGGGTTCGTTCCCCATGTTCCATCCTCCTGGGGTTGATCCCCATCGTTCCAGGGTCCGTCCCCCCTGCCCGGGGTTCGATCCCCACCGTTCCAGGGTTCGTTCCCTTGGATCAACTTTCGCTGGGGTTGATCCCCATGGTTCCAGGGTCCGTCCCCCATGCCCGGGGTTCGATCCCCATCCTCCCAGGGTTCGTTCCCCATGTTCCATCCACCAGGGGTTGATCCCCATCGTTCCAGGGTCCGTCCCCCATGCCCGGGGTTCGATCCCCACCGTTCCAGGGTTCGTTCCCTTGGTTCAACTTTCGCTGGGGTTGATCCCCATGGTTCCAGGGTCCGTCCCCCATGCCCGGGGTTCGATCCCCATCCTCCCAGGGTTCGTTCCCCATGTTCCATCCTCCTGGGGTTGATCCCCATCGTTCCAGGGTCCGTCCCCCCTGCCCGGGGTTCGATCCCCACCGTTCCAGGGTTCGTTCCCTTGGATCAACTTTCGCTGGGGTTGATCCCCATGGTTCCAGGGTCCGTCCCCCATGCCCGGGGTTCGATCCCCATCCTCCCAGGGTTCGTTCCCCATGTTCCATCCACCAGGGGTTGATCCCCATCGTTCCAGGGTCCGTCCCCCATGCCCGGGGTTCGATCCCCACCGTTCCAGGGTTCGTTCCCTTGGATCAACTTTCGCTGGGGTTGATCCCCATGGTTCCAGGGTCCGTCCCCCATGCCCGGGGTTCGATCCCCATCCTCCCAGGGTTCGTTCCCCATGTTCCATCCTCCTGGGGTTGATCCCCATCGTTCCAGGGTCCGTCCCCCCTGCCCGGGGTTCGATCCCCACCGTTCCAGGGTTCGTTCCCTTGGATCAAATTTCGCTGGGGTTGATCCCCATGGTTCCAGGGTCCGTCCCCCATGCCCGGGGTTCGATCCCCATCCTCCCAGGGTTCGTTCCCCATGTTCCATCCTCCTGGGGTTGATCCCCATCGTTCCAGGGTCCGTCCCCCCTACCCGGGGTTCGATCCCCACCGTTCCAGGGTTCGTTCCCTTGGATCAACTTTCGCTGGGGTTGATCCCCATGGTTCCAGGGTCCGTCCCCCATGCCCGGGGTTCGATCCCCATCCTCCAAGGGTTCGTTCCCCATGTTCCATCCACCAGGGGTTGATCCCCATCGTTCCAGGGTCCGTCCCCCATGCCCGGGGTTCGATCCCCACCGTTCCAGGGTTCGTTCCCTTGGTTCAACTTTCGCTGGGGTTGATCCCCATGGTTCCAGGGTCCGTCCCCCATGCCCGGGGTTCGATCCCCATCCTCCCAGGGTTCGTTCCCCATGTTCCATCCTCCTGGGGTTGATCCCCATCGTTCCAGGGTCCGTCCCCCCTGCCCGGGGTTCGATCCCCACCGTTCCAGGGTTCGTTCCCTTGGTTCAACTTTCGCTGGGGTTGATCCCCATGGTTCCAGGGTCCGTCCCCCATGCCCGGGGTTCGATCCCCATCCTCCCAGGGTTCGTTCCCCATGTTCCATCCTCCTGGGGTTGATCCCCATCGTTCCAGGGTCCGTCCCCCCTGCCCGGGGTTCGATCCCCACCGTTCCAGGGTTCGTTCCCTTGGATCAAATTTCGCTGGGGTTGATCCCCATGGTTCCAGGGTCCGTTCCCCATGCCCGGGGTTCGATCCCCATCCTCCCAGGGTTCGTTCCCCATGTTCCATCCTCCTGGGGTTGATCCCCATCGTTCCAGGGTCCGTCCCCCCTGCCCGGG
>JAYWLE010000042.1:145000-150000 GCA_037074485.1 Delonix regia | reverse complement strand
TGGGCCATGGCGGACGGAAGCGGCAGCGCCATGCACCTGGGCCATGGCGTGGACGACGGATGGAAGCAGCAGGGCCATGCACCTGGGCCATGGCGTTGGCGACGGATGGACGGCCGCCGATACCCCTCCTTCGGTTCCGGTGCGAAGGGCACCCCATCAAACGCCGGCTTATCAAGCAACGGGAGGCGCATGCCTTTGCAACGCATCGTGGTTGGGAGGCATGGCCGTCGCATTGCCCGCAGGCGAGTAACGAGAGTGTCCCACGCGTTCGTCCCCGCTCACCGCGCGCCCACGCTGGCAGCTACGTCCGGGCTTATCCAACAACGGGAGGCAAATGCCTTTGCAACGCATCATGGTTGGGAGGCATGGCCATCGCGTTGCCCGCTCGGGCGCAACTTTAATGGACGGTTGGTGGGAGGACGCCCCGCAAGTGGCCGCGGACGACCAAGAGCGGGTTGGAAGCCCCAGGATCGGTTCCCGACGTGCCCCGCGACCCCATTCAATTCCCTCTCTGTTCGATTCGCGTCACATTTTGGGGGTCGCCGGAGCTTCGCCGGAGTACGGTGGTCGGCCGGCCGCCGGTGGGTGGGCCGGCGGGGGGCGGGGGGCCGCCACCGTTCGGGTGCCATGCCTTGGTGCACCCCAGGTAGCGAACCAACGTTCCTTGCCTGGGCGGTGCGGGGGGGGATGGCATGGCACCCTTCAATTATCGCTCCCCCCCTAAAGAGCTTTATGGGCCTTTTCCATTCTGGCAGGAAGAGATATACTTTTTCGCCAGCCAGCATAAGTTTTTTTTTGGACCTAGAGATCGAATTTTTGCACGATTTTTTGCAGGCATGCTTAGAATGATGAGATCTCCTTCCGCCCCAAATTTCATAATTTTTGGACACCCCTAGAATATTTTGTGAATTTTTACATTCCCGGCAACCGTGGGGCTCTATCCCCAAGCCCGGGCTCCGATCGGGGCGCCGCCAAGCTCCGTTCCCTTCCTCCCAATGGTCCTCACAAGGTTCTCAAATCGAATCAATCGTTGATACGTTAAAACTCCCCGTGGTACGGAGCCAATTGTCTCGCAGCAACAAAAACTTGCCCGCGGTCCATCCGCCGCCGTACCAGACTTGCCCGCGGGCACATCCCACCGTACCAAATTTGCCCGTGGGCATATTCCACCGTACCAAAACTTGCCTGGGGGCATATCTCACCCTACCAAGGCATGGGGAACTTGCCCGGCCTCTATCCGCCACCGTACCATCGAACTTGCCCGCGGTCCATCCGCCACCGTACCAGACTTGCCCGCGGGCATATCCCACCGTACCAAATTTGCCCGTGGGCATATTCCACCGTACCAAAACTTGCCTGGGGGCATATCTCACCCTACCAAGGCATGGAAAACCTGTCCGGGGTCCATCCGCCACCGAACCAAACTTGCCCGCGGTCCATCCGCCACCGTACCAGACTTGCCCGCGGGCACATCCCACCGTACCAAATTTGCCCGTGGGCATATTCCACCGTACCAAAACTTGCCTGGGGGCATATCTCACCCTACCAAGGCATGGAAAACCTGTCCGGGGTCCATCCGCCACCGAACCAAACTTGCCCGCGGTCCATCCGCCACCGTACCAGACTTGCCCGCGGGCACATCCCACCGTACCAAATTTGCCCGTGGGCATATTCCACCGTACCAAAACTTGCCTGGGGGCATATCTCACCCTACCAAGGCATGGAAAACCTGTCCGGGGTCCATCCGCCACCGAACCAAACTTGCCCGCGGTCCATCCGCCACCGTACCAGACTTGCCCGCGGGCATATCCCACCGTACCAAATTTGCCCGTGGGCATATTCCACCGTACCAAAACTTGCCTGGGGGCATATCTCACCCTACCAAGGCATGGGAAACTTGCCCGGCCTCCATCCGCATCCGTACCATCGAACTTGCCCGCGGTCCATCCGCCACCGCACCAGACTTGCCCGCGGGCATATCCCACCGTACCAAACTTGCCCAGGGGCATATTCCACCGTACCAAAACTTGCCCGTGGGCATATCTCGCCCGACCATAGCAAGGGAAACGTGCCCGGGGTCCATCCGCCACCGAACCAAACTTGCCCGGGGCGTATCCCACCGTACCAAACTTGCCCGTGGGCATATCCCACCGGACCAAAACTTGCCCATGGGCATATCTCAACCTACCAAGGCAAGGGAAACTTGTCCGGGGTCAATCCCCACGGTTCTAGGGTCCGTCCCACATGCCCGGGGTTCGATCCCCACCGTTCCAGGGTTCGTTCCCCATGTTCCAACCACCTGGGGTTGATCCCCATGGTTCCAGGGTCCGTCCCCCATGCCCGGGGTTCGATCCCCATCCTCCCAGGGTTCGTTCCCCATGTTCCATCCTCCTGGGGTTGATCCCCATCGTTCCAGGGTCCGTCCCCCATGCCCGGGGTTCGATCCCCATCCTCCCAGGGTTCGTTCCCTTGGATCAAATTTCGCTGGGGTTGATCCCCATGGTTCCAGGGTCCGTCCCCCTTGCCCGGGGTTCGATCCCCATCCTCCCAGGGTTCGTTCCCCATGTTCCATCCACCAGGGGTTGATCCCCATCGTTCCAGGGTCCGTCCCCCATGCCCGGGGTTCGATCCCCACCGTTCCAGGGTTCGTTCCCTTGGTTCAACTTTCGCTGGGGTTGATCCCCATGGTTCCAGGGTCCGTCCCCCATGCCCGGGGTTCGATCCCCATCCTCCCAGGGTTCGTTCCCCATGTTCCATCCACCAGGGGTTGATCCCCATCGTTCCAGGGTCCGTCCCCCATGCCCGGGGTTCGATCCCCACCGTTCCAGGGTTCGTACCCTTGGTTCAACTTTCGCTGGGGTTGATCCCCATGGTTCCAGGGTCCGTCCCCCATGCCCGGGGTTCGATCCCCATCCTCCCAGGGTTCGTTCCCCATGTTCCATCCACCAGGGGTTGATCCCCATCGTTCCAGGGTCCGTCCCCCATGCCCGGGGTTCGATCCCCACCGTTCCAGGGTTCGTACCCTTGGTTCAACTTTCGCTGGGGTTGATCCCCATGGTTCCAGGGTCCGTCCCCCATGCCCGGGGTTCGATCCCCATCCTCCCAGGGTTCGTTCCCCATGTTCCATCCACCAGGGGTTGATCCCCATCGTTCCAGGGTCCGTCCCCCATGCCCGGGGTTCGATCCCCGCCGTTCCAGGGTTCGTTCCCTTGGTTCAACTTTCGCTGGGGTTGATCCCCATGGTTCCAGGGTCCGTCCCCCATGCCCGGGGTTCGATCCCCATCCTCCCAGGGTTCGTTCCCCATGTTCCATCCTCCTGGGGTTGATCCCCATCGTTCCAGGGTCCGTCCCCCCTGCCCGGGGTTCGATCCCCACCGTTCCAGGGTTCGTTCCCTTGGATCAACTTTCGCTGGGGTTGATCCCCATGGTTCCAGGGTCCGTCCCCCATGCCCGGGGTTCGATCCCCATCCTCCCAGGGTTCGTTCCCCATGTTCCATCCACCAGGGGTTGATCCCCATCGTTCCAGGGTCCGTCCCCCATGCCCGGGGTTCGATCCCCACCGTTCCAGGGTTCGTTCCCTTGGTTCAACTTTCGCTGGGGTTGATCCCCATGGTTCCAGGGTCCGTCCCCCATGCCCGGGGTTCGATCCCCATCCTCCCAGGGTTCGTTCCCCATGTTCCATCCTCCTGGGGTTGATCCCCATCGTTCCAGGGTCCGTCCCCCCTGCCCGGGGTTCGATCCCCACCGTTCCAGGGTTCGTTCCCTTGGATCAACTTTCGCTGGGGTTGATCCCCATGGTTCCAGGGTCCGTCCCCCATGCCCGGGGTTCGATCCCCATCCTCCCAGGGTTCGTTCCCCATGTTCCATCCACCAGGGGTTGATCCCCATCGTTCCAGGGTCCGTCCCCCATGCCCGGGGTTCGATCCCCACCGTTCCAGGGTTCGTTCCCTTGGATCAACTTTCGCTGGGGTTGATCCCCATGGTTCCAGGGTCCGTCCCCCATGCCCGGGGTTCGATCCCCATCCTCCCAGGGTTCGTTCCCCATGTTCCATCCTCCTGGGGTTGATCCCCATCGTTCCAGGGTCCGTCCCCCCTGCCCGGGGTTCGATCCCCACCGTTCCAGGGTTCGTTCCCTTGGATCAAATTTCGCTGGGGTTGATCCCCATGGTTCCAGGGTCCGTCCCCCATGCCCGGGGTTCGATCCCCATCCTCCCAGGGTTCGTTCCCCATGTTCCATCCTCCTGGGGTTGATCCCCATCGTTCCAGGGTCCGTCCCCCCTACCCGGGGTTCGATCCCCACCGTTCCAGGGTTCGTTCCCTTGGATCAACTTTCGCTGGGGTTGATCCCCATGGTTCCAGGGTCCGTCCCCCATGCCCGGGGTTCGATCCCCATCCTCCAAGGGTTCGTTCCCCATGTTCCATCCACCAGGGGTTGATCCCCATCGTTCCAGGGTCCGTCCCCCATGCCCGGGGTTCGATCCCCACCGTTCCAGGGTTCGTTCCCTTGGTTCAACTTTCGCTGGGGTTGATCCCCATGGTTCCAGGGTCCGTCCCCCATGCCCGGGGTTCGATCCCCATCCTCCCAGGGTTCGTTCCCCATGTTCCATCCTCCTGGGGTTGATCCCCATCGTTCCAGGGTCCGTCCCCCCTGCCCGGGGTTCGATCCCCACCGTTCCAGGGTTCGTTCCCTTGGTTCAACTTTCGCTGGGGTTGATCCCCATGGTTCCAGGGTCCGTCCCCCATGCCCGGGGTTCGATCCCCATCCTCCCAGGGTTCGTTCCCCATGTTCCATCCTCCTGGGGTTGATCCCCATCGTTCCAGGGTCCGTCCCCCCTGCCCGGGGTTCGATCCCCACCGTTCCAGGGTTCGTTCCCTTGGATCAAATTTCGCTGGGGTTGATCCCCATGGTTCCAGGGTCCGTTCCCCATGCCCGGGGTTCGATCCCCATCCTCCCAGGGTTCGTTCCCCATGTTCCATCCTCCTGGGGTTGATCCCCATCG
>JAYWLE010000042.1:130000-135000 GCA_037074485.1 Delonix regia | reverse complement strand
TATTTTGTGAATTTTTACATTCCCGGCAACCGTGGGGCTCTATCCCCAAGCCCGGGCTCCGATCGGGGCGCCGCCAAGCTCCGTTCCCTTCCTCCCAATGGTCCTCACAAGGTTCTCAAATCGAATCAATCGTTGATACGTTAAAACTCCCCGTGGTACGGAGCCAATTGTCTCGCAGCAACAAAAACTTGCCCGCGGTCCATCCGCCGCCGTACCAGACTTGCCCGCGGGCACATCCCACCGTACCAAATTTGCCCGTGGGCATATTCCACCGTACCAAAACTTGCCTGGGGGCATATCTCACCCTACCAAGGCATGGGGAACTTGCCCGGCCTCCATCCGCCACCGTACCATCGAACTTGCCCGCGGTCCATCCGCCACCGTACCAGACTTGCCCGCGGGCATATCCCACCGTACCAAATTTGCCCGTGGGCATATTCCACCGTACCAAAACTTGCCTGGGGGCATATCTCACCCTACCAAGGCATGGAAAACCTGTCCGGGGTCCATCCGCCACCGAACCAAACTTGCCCGCGGTCCATCCGCCACCGTACCAGACTTGCCCGCGGGCACATCCCACCGTACCAAATTTGCCCGTGGGCATATTCCACCGTACCAAAACTTGCCTGGGGGCATATCTCACCCTACCAAGGCATGGAAAACCTGTCCGGGGTCCATCCGCCACCGAACCAAACTTGCCCGCGGTCCATCCGCCACCGTACCAGACTTGCCCGCGGGCACATCCCACCGTACCAAATTTGCCCGTGGGCATATTCCACCGTACCAAAACTTGCCTGGGGGCATATCTCACCCTACCAAGGCATGGAAAACCTGTCCGGGGTCCATCCGCCACCGAACCAAACTTGCCCGCGGTCCATCCGCCACCGTACCAGACTTGCCCGCGGGCATATCCCACCGTACCAAATTTGCCCGTGGGCATATTCCACCGTACCAAAACTTGCCTGGGGGCATATCTCACCCTACCAAGGCATGGGAAACTTGCCCGGCCTCCATCCGCATCCGTACCATCGAACTTGCCCGCGGTCCATCCGCCACCGCACCAGACTTGCCCGCGGGCATATCCCACCGTACCAAACTTGCCCAGGGGCATATTCCACCGTACCAAAACTTGCCCGTGGGCATATCTCGCCCGACCATAGCAAGGGAAACGTGCCCGGGGTCCATCCGCCACCGAACCAAACTTGCCCGGGGCGTATCCCACCGTACCAAACTTGCCCGTGGGCATATCCCACCGGACCAAAACTTGCCCATGGGCATATCTCAACCTACCAAGGCAAGGGAAACTTGTCCGGGGTCAATCCCCACGGTTCTAGGGTCCGTCCCACATGCCCGGGGTTCGATCCCCACCGTTCCAGGGTTCGTTCCCCATGTTCCAACCACCTGGGGTTGATCCCCATGGTTCCAGGGTCCGTCCCCCATGCCCGGGGTTCGATCCCCATCCTCCCAGGGTTCGTTCCCCATGTTCCATCCTCCTGGGGTTGATCCCCATCGTTCCAGGGTCCGTCCCCCATGCCCGGGGTTCGATCCCCATCCTCCCAGGGTTCGTTCCCTTGGATCAAATTTCGCTGGGGTTGATCCCCATGGTTCCAGGGTCCGTCCCCCTTGCCCGGGGTTCGATCCCCATCCTCCCAGGGTTCGTTCCCCATGTTCCATCCACCAGGGGTTGATCCCCATCGTTCCAGGGTCCGTCCCCCATGCCCGGGGTTCGATCCCCACCGTTCCAGGGTTCGTTCCCTTGGTTCAACTTTCGCTGGGGTTGATCCCCATGGTTCCAGGGTCCGTCCCCCATGCCCGGGGTTCGATCCCCATCCTCCCAGGGTTCGTTCCCCATGTTCCATCCACCAGGGGTTGATCCCCATCGTTCCAGGGTCCGTCCCCCATGCCCGGGGTTCGATCCCCACCGTTCCAGGGTTCGTACCCTTGGTTCAACTTTCGCTGGGGTTGATCCCCATGGTTCCAGGGTCCGTCCCCCATGCCCGGGGTTCGATCCCCATCCTCCCAGGGTTCGTTCCCCATGTTCCATCCACCAGGGGTTGATCCCCATCGTTCCAGGGTCCGTCCCCCATGCCCGGGGTTCGATCCCCACCGTTCCAGGGTTCGTACCCTTGGTTCAACTTTCGCTGGGGTTGATCCCCATGGTTCCAGGGTCCGTCCCCCATGCCCGGGGTTCGATCCCCATCCTCCCAGGGTTCGTTCCCCATGTTCCATCCACCAGGGGTTGATCCCCATCGTTCCAGGGTCCGTCCCCCATGCCCGGGGTTCGATCCCCGCCGTTCCAGGGTTCGTTCCCTTGGTTCAACTTTCGCTGGGGTTGATCCCCATGGTTCCAGGGTCCGTCCCCCATGCCCGGGGTTCGATCCCCATCCTCCCAGGGTTCGTTCCCCATGTTCCATCCTCCTGGGGTTGATCCCCATCGTTCCAGGGTCCGTCCCCCCTGCCCGGGGTTCGATCCCCACCGTTCCAGGGTTCGTTCCCTTGGATCAACTTTCGCTGGGGTTGATCCCCATGGTTCCAGGGTCCGTCCCCCATGCCCGGGGTTCGATCCCCATCCTCCCAGGGTTCGTTCCCCATGTTCCATCCACCAGGGGTTGATCCCCATCGTTCCAGGGTCCGTCCCCCATGCCCGGGGTTCGATCCCCACCGTTCCAGGGTTCGTTCCCTTGGTTCAACTTTCGCTGGGGTTGATCCCCATGGTTCCAGGGTCCGTCCCCCATGCCCGGGGTTCGATCCCCATCCTCCCAGGGTTCGTTCCCCATGTTCCATCCTCCTGGGGTTGATCCCCATCGTTCCAGGGTCCGTCCCCCCTGCCCGGGGTTCGATCCCCACCGTTCCAGGGTTCGTTCCCTTGGATCAACTTTCGCTGGGGTTGATCCCCATGGTTCCAGGGTCCGTCCCCCATGCCCGGGGTTCGATCCCCATCCTCCCAGGGTTCGTTCCCCATGTTCCATCCACCAGGGGTTGATCCCCATCGTTCCAGGGTCCGTCCCCCATGCCCGGGGTTCGATCCCCACCGTTCCAGGGTTCGTTCCCTTGGATCAACTTTCGCTGGGGTTGATCCCCATGGTTCCAGGGTCCGTCCCCCATGCCCGGGGTTCGATCCCCATCCTCCCAGGGTTCGTTCCCCATGTTCCATCCTCCTGGGGTTGATCCCCATCGTTCCAGGGTCCGTCCCCCCTGCCCGGGGTTCGATCCCCACCGTTCCAGGGTTCGTTCCCTTGGATCAAATTTCGCTGGGGTTGATCCCCATGGTTCCAGGGTCCGTCCCCCATGCCCGGGGTTCGATCCCCATCCTCCCAGGGTTCGTTCCCCATGTTCCATCCTCCTGGGGTTGATCCCCATCGTTCCAGGGTCCGTCCCCCCTACCCGGGGTTCGATCCCCACCGTTCCAGGGTTCGTTCCCTTGGATCAACTTTCGCTGGGGTTGATCCCCATGGTTCCAGGGTCCGTCCCCCATGCCCGGGGTTCGATCCCCATCCTCCAAGGGTTCGTTCCCCATGTTCCATCCACCAGGGGTTGATCCCCATCGTTCCAGGGTCCGTCCCCCATGCCCGGGGTTCGATCCCCACCGTTCCAGGGTTCGTTCCCTTGGTTCAACTTTCGCTGGGGTTGATCCCCATGGTTCCAGGGTCCGTCCCCCATGCCCGGGGTTCGATCCCCATCCTCCCAGGGTTCGTTCCCCATGTTCCATCCTCCTGGGGTTGATCCCCATCGTTCCAGGGTCCGTCCCCCCTGCCCGGGGTTCGATCCCCACCGTTCCAGGGTTCGTTCCCTTGGTTCAACTTTCGCTGGGGTTGATCCCCATGGTTCCAGGGTCCGTCCCCCATGCCCGGGGTTCGATCCCCATCCTCCCAGGGTTCGTTCCCCATGTTCCATCCTCCTGGGGTTGATCCCCATCGTTCCAGGGTCCGTCCCCCCTGCCCGGGGTTCGATCCCCACCGTTCCAGGGTTCGTTCCCTTGGATCAAATTTCGCTGGGGTTGATCCCCATGGTTCCAGGGTCCGTTCCCCATGCCCGGGGTTCGATCCCCATCCTCCCAGGGTTCGTTCCCCATGTTCCATCCTCCTGGGGTTGATCCCCATCGTTCCAGGGTCCGTCCCCCCTGCCCGGGGTTCGATCCCCACCGTTCCAGGGTTCGTTCCCTTGGATCAAATTTCGCTGGGGTTGATCCCCATGGTTCCAGGGTCCGTCCCCCATGCCCGGGGTTCGATCCCCATCCTCCCAGGGTTCGTTCCCCATGTTCCATCCTCCAGGGGTTGATCCCCATCGTTCCAGGGTCCGTCACCCATGCCCGGGGTTCGATCCCCACCGTTCCAGGGTTCGTTCCCTTGGATCAAATTTCGCTGGGGTTGATCCCCATGGTTCCAGGGTCCGTCCCCCATGCCCGGGGTTCGATCCCCATCCTCCCAGGGTTCGTTCCCCATGTTCCATCCACCAGGGGTTGATCCCCATCGTTCCAGGGTTCGTCCCCCATTCCCGGGGTTCGATCCCCACCGTTCCAGGGTTCGTTCCCTTGGTTCAACTTTCGCTGGGGTTGATCCCCATGGTTCCAGGGTCCGTCCTCCATGCCCGGGGTTCGATCCCCATCCTCCCAGGGTTCGTTCCCCATGTTCCATCCACCAGGGGTTGATCCCCATCCGTCCCCCATGCCCGGGGTTCGATCCCCACCGTTCCAGGGTCCGTTCCCTTGGTTCAACTTTCGCTGGGGTTGATCCCCATGGTTCCAGGGTCCGTCCCTCATGCCCGGGGTTCGATCCCCATCCTCCCAGGGTTCGTTCCCCATGTTCCATCCTCCTGGGGTTGATCCCCTTCGTTCCAGGGTCCGTCCCCCATGCCCGGGGTTCGATCCCCATCGTTCCAGGGTCCGTTCCCTTGGTTCAACTTTCACCTGGGGTTGATCCCCATGGTTCCAGGGTCCGTCCCTCATGCCCGGGGTTCGATCCCCATCCTCCCAGGGTTCTTTCCCTTGGTTCAACTTTCTC
>JAYWLE010000042.1:115000-122500 GCA_037074485.1 Delonix regia | reverse complement strand
ATCAGGGACGAATCCCATCTCATTCCGTTCGGGACAGGCAACTCGAGTCCGATCAGGGACGAATCCCATCTCATTCCCGCTCGGGACAGGCAACTCGGGTCCGATCAGGGACGAATCCCATCTCATTCCGTTCGGGACAGGCAACTCGGGTCCGATCAGGGACGAATCCCATCTCATTCCGTTACTCGGGACAGGCAACTCGGGTCCGATCAGGGACGAATCCCATCTCATTCCGTTCGGGACAGGCAACTCGGGTCCGATCAGGGACGAATCCCATCTCATTCCCGCTCGGGACAGGCAACTCGGGTCCGATCAGGGACGAATCCCATCTCATTCCGTTCGGGACGGGCAACTCGGGTCCGATCAGGGACGAATCCCATCTCATTCCCGCTCGGGACGGGCAACTCGGGTCCGATCAGGGACGAATCCCATCTCATTCCCGCTCGGGACAGGCAACTCGGGTCCGATCAGGGACGAATCCCATCTCATTCCCGCTCGGGACAGGCAACTCGGGTCCGATCAGGGACGAATCCCATCTCATTCCCGCTCGGGACAGGCAACTCTCGATCAGGGACGAATCCCATCTCATTCCGTTCGGGACAGGCAACTCGAGTTCGATTAGGGACGAATCCCATACGGGTCAACCGAAAGGCAACGGCCATGCACCTGGGCCATGGCGGATGGGAGCGGCAGGGCCATGCACCTGGGCCATGGCGGACGGAAGCGGCAGCGCCATGCACCTGGGCCATGGCGTGGACGACGGATGGAAGCAGCAGGGCCATGCACCTGGGCCATGGCGTTGGCGACGGATGGACGGCCGCCGATACCCCTCCTTCGGTTCCGGTGCGAAGGGCACCCCATCAAACGCCGGCTTATCAAGCAACGGGAGGCGCATGCCTTTGCAACGCATCGTGGTTGGGAGGCATGGCCGTCGCATTGCCCGCAGGCGAGTAACGAGAGTGTCCCACGCGTTCGTCCCCGCTCACCGCGCGCCCACGCTGGCAGCTACGTCCGGGCTTATCCAACAACGGGAGGCAAATGCCTTTGCAACGCATCATGGTTGGGAGGCATGGCCATCGCGTTGCCCGCTCGGGCGCAACTTTAATGGACGGTTGGTGGGAGGACGCCCCGCAAGTGGCCGCGGACGACCAAGAGCGGGTTGGAAGCCCCAGGATCGGTTCCCGACGTGCCCCGCGACCCCATTCAATTCCCTCTCTGTTCGATTCGCGTCACATTTTGGGGGTCGCCGGAGCTTCGCCGGAGTACGGTGGTCGGGCGGCCGCCGGTGGGTGGGCCGGCGGGGGGCCGCCACCGTTCGGGTGCCATGCCTTGGTGCACCCCAGGTAGCGAACCAACGTTCCTTGCCTGGGCGGTGCGGGGGGGGATGGCATGGCACCCTTCAATTATCGCTCCCCCCCTAAAGAGCTTTATGGGCCTTTTCCATTCTGGCAGGAAGAGATATACTTTTTCGCCAGCCAGCATAAGTTTTTTTTTGGACCTAGAGATCGAATTTTTGCACGATTTTTTGCAGGCATGCTTAGAATGATGAGATCTCCTTCCGCCCCAAATTTCATAATTTTTGGACACCCCTAGAATATTTTGTGAATTTTTACATTCCCGGCAACCGTGGGGCTCTATCCCCAAGCCCGGGCTCCGATCGGGGCGCCGCCAAGCTCCGTTCCCTTCCTCCCAATGGTCCTCACAAGGTTCTCAAATCGAATCAATCGTTGATACGTTAAAACTCCCCGTGGTACGGAGCCAATTGTCTCGCAGCAACAAAAACTTGCCCGCGGTCCATCCGCCGCCGTACCAGACTTGCCCGCGGGCACATCCCACCGTACCAAATTTGCCCGTGGGCATATTCCACCGTACCAAAACTTGCCTGGGGGCATATCTCACCCTACCAAGGCATGGGGAACTTGCCCGGCCTCTATCCGCCACCGTACCATCGAACTTGCCCGCGGTCCATCCGCCACCGTACCAGACTTGCCCGCGGGCATATCCCACCGTACCAAATTTGCCCGTGGGCATATTCCACCGTACCAAAACTTGCCTGGGGGCATATCTCACCCTACCAAGGCATGGAAAACCTGTCCGGGGTCCATCCGCCACCGAACCAAACTTGCCCGCGGTCCATCCGCCACCGTACCAGACTTGCCCGCGGGCACATCCCACCGTACCAAATTTGCCCGTGGGCATATTCCACCGTACCAAAACTTGCCTGGGGGCATATCTCACCCTACCAAGGCATGGAAAACCTGTCCGGGGTCCATCCGCCACCGAACCAAACTTGCCCGCGGTCCATCCGCCACCGTACCAGACTTGCCCGCGGGCACATCCCACCGTACCAAATTTGCCCGTGGGCATATTCCACCGTACCAAAACTTGCCTGGGGGCATATCTCACCCTACCAAGGCATGGAAAACCTGTCCGGGGTCCATCCGCCACCGAACCAAACTTGCCCGCGGTCCATCCGCCACCGTACCAGACTTGCCCGCGGGCATATCCCACCGTACCAAATTTGCCCGTGGGCATATTCCACCGTACCAAAACTTGCCTGGGGGCATATCTCACCCTACCAAGGCATGGGAAACTTGCCCGGCCTCCATCCGCATCCGTACCATCGAACTTGCCCGCGGTCCATCCGCCACCGCACCAGACTTGCCCGCGGGCATATCCCACCGTACCAAACTTGCCCAGGGGCATATTCCACCGTACCAAAACTTGCCCGTGGGCATATCTCGCCCGACCATAGCAAGGGAAACGTGCCCGGGGTCCATCCGCCACCGAACCAAACTTGCCCGGGGCGTATCCCACCGTACCAAACTTGCCCGTGGGCATATCCCACCGGACCAAAACTTGCCCATGGGCATATCTCAACCTACCAAGGCAAGGGAAACTTGTCCGGGGTCAATCCCCACGGTTCTAGGGTCCGTCCCACATGCCCGGGGTTCGATCCCCACCGTTCCAGGGTTCGTTCCCCATGTTCCAACCACCTGGGGTTGATCCCCATGGTTCCAGGGTCCGTCCCCCATGCCCGGGGTTCGATCCCCATCCTCCCAGGGTTCGTTCCCCATGTTCCATCCTCCTGGGGTTGATCCCCATCGTTCCAGGGTCCGTCCCCCATGCCCGGGGTTCGATCCCCATCCTCCCAGGGTTCGTTCCCTTGGATCAAATTTCGCTGGGGTTGATCCCCATGGTTCCAGGGTCCGTCCCCCTTGCCCGGGGTTCGATCCCCATCCTCCCAGGGTTCGTTCCCCATGTTCCATCCACCAGGGGTTGATCCCCATCGTTCCAGGGTCCGTCCCCCATGCCCGGGGTTCGATCCCCACCGTTCCAGGGTTCGTTCCCTTGGTTCAACTTTCGCTGGGGTTGATCCCCATGGTTCCAGGGTCCGTCCCCCATGCCCGGGGTTCGATCCCCATCCTCCCAGGGTTCGTTCCCCATGTTCCATCCACCAGGGGTTGATCCCCATCGTTCCAGGGTCCGTCCCCCATGCCCGGGGTTCGATCCCCACCGTTCCAGGGTTCGTACCCTTGGTTAAACTTTCGCTGGGGTTGATCCCCATGGTTCCAGGGTCCGTCCCCCATGCCCGGGGTTCGATCCCCATCCTCCCAGGGTTCGTTCCCCATGTTCCATCCACCAGGGGTTGATCCCCATCGTTCCAGGGTCCGTCCCCCATGCCCGGGGTTCGATCCCCACCGTTCCAGGGTTCGTACCCTTGGTTCAACTTTCGCTGGGGTTGATCCCCATGGTTCCAGGGTCCGTCCCCCATGCCCGGGGTTCGATCCCCATCCTCCCAGGGTTCGTTCCCCATGTTCCATCCACCAGGGGTTGATCCCCATCGTTCCAGGGTCCGTCCCCCATGCCCGGGGTTCGATCCCCGCCGTTCCAGGGTTCGTTCCCTTGGTTCAACTTTCGCTGGGGTTGATCCCCATGGTTCCAGGGTCCGTCCCCCATGCCCGGGGTTCGATCCCCATCCTCCCAGGGTTCGTTCCCCATGTTCCATCCTCCTGGGGTTGATCCCCATCGTTCCAGGGTCCGTCCCCCCTGCCCGGGGTTCGATCCCCACCGTTCCAGGGTTCGTTCCCTTGGATCAACTTTCGCTGGGGTTGATCCCCATGGTTCCAGGGTCCGTCCCCCATGCCCGGGGTTCGATCCCCATCCTCCCAGGGTTCGTTCCCCATGTTCCATCCACCAGGGGTTGATCCCCATCGTTCCAGGGTCCGTCCCCCATGCCCGGGGTTCGATCCCCACCGTTCCAGGGTTCGTTCCCTTGGTTCAACTTTCGCTGGGGTTGATCCCCATGGTTCCAGGGTCCGTCCCCCATGCCCGGGGTTCGATCCCCATCCTCCCAGGGTTCGTTCCCCATGTTCCATCCTCCTGGGGTTGATCCCCATCGTTCCAGGGTCCGTCCCCCCTGCCCGGGGTTCGATCCCCACCGTTCCAGGGTTCGTTCCCTTGGATCAACTTTCGCTGGGGTTGATCCCCATGGTTCCAGGGTCCGTCCCCCATGCCCGGGGTTCGATCCCCATCCTCCCAGGGTTCGTTCCCCATGTTCCATCCACCAGGGGTTGATCCCCATCGTTCCAGGGTCCGTCCCCCATGCCCGGGGTTCGATCCCCACCGTTCCAGGGTTCGTTCCCTTGGATCAACTTTCGCTGGGGTTGATCCCCATGGTTCCAGGGTCCGTCCCCCATGCCCGGGGTTCGATCCCCATCCTCCCAGGGTTCGTTCCCCATGTTCCATCCTCCTGGGGTTGATCCCCATCGTTCCAGGGTCCGTCCCCCCTGCCCGGGGTTCGATCCCCACCGTTCCAGGGTTCGTTCCCTTGGATCAACTTTCGCTGGGGTTGATCCCCATGGTTCCAGGGTCCGTCCCCCATGCCCGGGGTTCGATCCCCATCCTCCCAGGGTTCGTTCCCCATGTTCCATCCACCAGGGGTTGATCCCCATCGTTCCAGGGTCCGTCCCCCATGCCCGGGGTTCGATCCCCACCGTTCCAGGGTTCGTTCCCTTGGTTCAACTTTCGCTGGGGTTGATCCCCATGGTTCCAGGGTCCGTCCCCCATGCCCGGGGTTCGATCCCCATCCTCCCAGGGTTCGTTCCCCATGTTCCATCCTCCTGGGGTTGATCCCCATCGTTCCAGGGTCCGTCCCCCCTGCCCGGGGTTCGATCCCCACCGTTCCAGGGTTCGTTCCCTTGGATCAACTTTCGCTGGGGTTGATCCCCATGGTTCCAGGGTCCGTCCCCCATGCCCGGGGTTCGATCCCCATCCTCCCAGGGTTCGTTCCCCATGTTCCATCCACCAGGGGTTGATCCCCATCGTTCCAGGGTCCGTCCCCCATGCCCGGGGTTCGATCCCCACCGTTCCAGGGTTCGTTCCCTTGGATCAACTTTCGCTGGGGTTGATCCCCATGGTTCCAGGGTCCGTCCCCCATGCCCGGGGTTCGATCCCCATCCTCCCAGGGTTCGTTCCCCATGTTCCATCCTCCTGGGGTTGATCCCCATCGTTCCAGGGTCCGTCCCCCCTGCCCGGGGTTCGATCCCCACCGTTCCAGGGTTCGTTCCCTTGGATCAAATTTCGCTGGGGTTGATCCCCATGGTTCCAGGGTCCGTCCCCCATGCCCGGGGTTCGATCCCCATCCTCCCAGGGTTCGTTCCCCATGTTCCATCCTCCTGGGGTTGATCCCCATCGTTCCAGGGTCCGTCCCCCCTACCCGGGGTTCGATCCCCACCGTTCCAGGGTTCGTTCCCTTGGATCAACTTTCGCTGGGGTTGATCCCCATGGTTCCAGGGTCCGTCCCCCATGCCCGGGGTTCGATCCCCATCCTCCAAGGGTTCGTTCCCCATGTTCCATCCACCAGGGGTTGATCCCCATCGTTCCAGGGTCCGTCCCCCATGCCCGGGGTTCGATCCCCACCGTTCCAGGGTTCGTTCCCTTGGTTCAACTTTCGCTGGGGTTGATCCCCATGGTTCCAGGGTCCGTCCCCCATGCCCGGGGTTCGATCCCCATCCTCCCAGGGTTCGTTCCCCATGTTCCATCCTCCTGGGGTTGATCCCCATCGTTCCAGGGTCCGTCCCCCCTGCCCGGGGTTCGATCCCCACCGTTCCAGGGTTCGTTCCCTTGGTTCAACTTTCGCTGGGGTTGATCCCCATGGTTCCAGGGTCCGTCCCCCATGCCCGGGGTTCGATCCCCATCCTCCCAGGGTTCGTTCCCCATGTTCCATCCTCCTGGGGTTGATCCCCATCGTTCCAGGGTCCGTCCCCCCTGCCCGGGGTTCGATCCCCACCGTTCCAGGGTTCGTTCCCTTGGATCAAATTTCGCTGGGGTTGATCCCCATGGTTCCAGGGTCCGTTCCCCATGCCCGGGGTTCGATCCCCATCCTCCCAGGGTTCGTTCCCCATGTTCCATCCTCCTGGGGTTGATCCCCATCGTTCCAGGGTCCGTCCCCCCTGCCCGGGGTTCGATCCCCACCGTTCCAGGGTTCGTTCCCTTGGATCAAATTTCGCTGGGGTTGATCCCCATGGTTCCAGGGTCCGTCCCCCATGCCCGGGGTTCGATCCCCATCCTCCCAGGGTTCGTTCCCCATGTTCCATCCTCCTGGGGTTGATCCCCATCGTTCCAGGGTCCGTCCCCCCTACCCGGGGTTCGATCCCCACCGTTCCAGGGTTCGTTCCCTTGGATCAACTTTCGCTGGGGTTGATCCCCATGGTTCCAGGGTCCGTCCCCCATGCCCGGGGTTCGATCCCCATCCTCCAAGGGTTCGTTCCCCATGTTCCATCCACCAGGGGTTGATCCCCATCGTTCCAGGGTCCGTCCCCCATGCCCGGGGTTCGATCCCCACCGTTCCAGGGTTCGTTCCCTTGGTTCAACTTTCGCTGGGGTTGATCCCCATGGTTCCAGGGTCCGTCCCCCATGCCCGGGGTTCGATCCCCATCCTCCCAGGGTTCGTTCCCCATGTTCCATCCTCCTGGGGTTGATCCCCATCGTTCCAGGGTCCGTCCCCCCTGCCCGGGGTTCGATCCCCACCGTTCCAGGGTTCGTTCCCTTGGTTCAACTTTCGCTGGGGTTGATCCCCATGGTTCCAGGGTCCGTCCCCCATGCCCGGGGTTCGATCCCCATCCTCCCAGGGTTCGTTCCCCATGTTCCATCCTCCTGGGGTTGATCCCCATCGTTCCAGGGTCCGTCCCCCCTGCCCGGGGTTCGATCCCCACCGTTCCAGGGTTCGTTCCCTTGGATCAAATTTCGCTGGGGTTGATCCCCATGGTTCCAGGGTCCGTTCCCCATGCCCGGGGTTCGATCCCCATCCTCCCAGGGTTCGTTCCCCATGTTCCATCCTCCTGGGGTTGATCCCCATCGTTCCAGGGTCCGTCCCCCCTGCCCGGGGTTCGATCCCCACCGTTCCAGGGTTCGTTCCCTTGGATCAAATTTCGCTGGGGTTGATCCCCATGGTTCCAGGGTCCGTCCCCCATGCCCGGGGTTCGATCCCCATCCTCC
>JAYWLE010000042.1:102500-105000 GCA_037074485.1 Delonix regia | reverse complement strand
GTTAAAACTCCCCGTGGTACGGAGCCAATTGTCTCGCAGCAACAAAAACTTGCCCGCGGTCCATCCGCCGCCGTACCAGACTTGCCCGCGGGCACATCCCACCGTACCAAATTTGCCCGTGGGCATATTCCACCGTACCAAAACTTGCCTGGGGGCATATCTCACCCTACCAAGGCATGGGGAACTTGCCCGGCCTCTATCCGCCACCGTACCATCGAACTTGCCCGCGGTCCATCCGCCACCGTACCAGACTTGCCCGCGGGCATATCCCACCGTACCAAATTTGCCCGTGGGCATATTCCACCGTACCAAAACTTGCCTGGGGGCATATCTCACCCTACCAAGGCATGGAAAACCTGTCCGGGGTCCATCCGCCACCGAACCAAACTTGCCCGCGGTCCATCCGCCACCGTACCAGACTTGCCCGCGGGCACATCCCACCGTACCAAATTTGCCCGTGGGCATATTCCACCGTACCAAAACTTGCCTGGGGGCATATCTCACCCTACCAAGGCATGGAAAACCTGTCCGGGGTCCATCCGCCACCGAACCAAACTTGCCCGCGGTCCATCCGCCACCGTACCAGACTTGCCCGCGGGCACATCCCACCGTACCAAATTTGCCCGTGGGCATATTCCACCGTACCAAAACTTGCCTGGGGGCATATCTCACCCTACCAAGGCATGGAAAACCTGTCCGGGGTCCATCCGCCACCGAACCAAACTTGCCCGCGGTCCATCCGCCACCGTACCAGACTTGCCCGCGGGCATATCCCACCGTACCAAATTTGCCCGTGGGCATATTCCACCGTACCAAAACTTGCCTGGGGGCATATCTCACCCTACCAAGGCATGGGAAACTTGCCCGGCCTCCATCCGCATCCGTACCATCGAACTTGCCCGCGGTCCATCCGCCACCGCACCAGACTTGCCCGCGGGCATATCCCACCGTACCAAACTTGCCCAGGGGCATATTCCACCGTACCAAAACTTGCCCGTGGGCATATCTCGCCCGACCATAGCAAGGGAAACGTGCCCGGGGTCCATCCGCCACCGAACCAAACTTGCCCGGGGCGTATCCCACCGTACCAAACTTGCCCGTGGGCATATCCCACCGGACCAAAACTTGCCCATGGGCATATCTCAACCTACCAAGGCAAGGGAAACTTGTCCGGGGTCAATCCCCACGGTTCTAGGGTCCGTCCCACATGCCCGGGGTTCGATCCCCACCGTTCCAGGGTTCGTTCCCCATGTTCCAACCACCTGGGGTTGATCCCCATGGTTCCAGGGTCCGTCCCCCATGCCCGGGGTTCGATCCCCATCCTCCCAGGGTTCGTTCCCCATGTTCCATCCTCCTGGGGTTGATCCCCATCGTTCCAGGGGTCCGTCCCCCATGCCCGGGGTTCGATCCCCATCCTCCCAGGGTTCGTTCCCTTGGATCAAATTTCGCTGGGGTTGATCCCCATGGTTCCAGGGTCCGTCCCCCTTGCCCGGGGTTCGATCCCCATCCTCCCAGGGTTCGTTCCCCATGTTCCATCCACCAGGGGTTGATCCCCATCGTTCCAGGGTCCGTCCCCCATGCCCGGGGTTCGATCCCCACCGTTCCAGGGTTCGTTCCCTTGGTTCAACTTTCGCTGGGGTTGATCCCCATGGTTCCAGGGTCCGTCCCCCATGCCCGGGGTTCGATCCCCATCCTCCCAGGGTTCGTTCCCCATGTTCCATCCACCAGGGGTTGATCCCCATCGTTCCAGGGTCCGTCCCCCATGCCCGGGGTTCGATCCCCACCGTTCCAGGGTTCGTACCCTTGGTTCAACTTTCGCTGGGGTTGATCCCCATGGTTCCAGGGTCCGTCCCCCATGCCCGGGGTTCGATCCCCATCCTCCCAGGGTTCGTTCCCCATGTTCCATCCACCAGGGGTTGATCCCCATCGTTCCAGGGTCCGTCCCCCATGCCCGGGGTTCGATCCCCACCGTTCCAGGGTTCGTACCCTTGGTTCAACTTTCGCTGGGGTTGATCCCCATGGTTCCAGGGTCCGTCCCCCATGCCCGGGGTTCGATCCCCATCCTCCCAGGGTTCGTTCCCCATGTTCCATCCACCAGGGGTTGATCCCCATCGTTCCAGGGTCCGTCCCCCATGCCCGGGGTTCGATCCCCGCCGTTCCAGGGTTCGTTCCCTTGGTTCAACTTTCGCTGGGGTTGATCCCCATGGTTCCAGGGTCCGTCCCCCATGCCCGGGGTTCGATCCCCATCCTCCCAGGGTTCGTTCCCCATGTTCCATCCTCCTGGGGTTGATCCCCATCGTTCCAGGGTCCGTCCCCCCTGCCCGGGGTTCGATCCCCACCGTTCCAGGGTTCGTTCCCTTGGATCAACTTTCGCTGGGGTTGATCCCCATGGTTCCAGGGTCCGTCCCCCATGCCCGGGGTTCGATCCCCATCCTCCCAGGGTTCGTTCCCCATGTTCCATCCACCAGGGGTTGATCCCCATCGTTCCAGGGTCCGTCCC
>JAYWLE010000042.1:90000-92500 GCA_037074485.1 Delonix regia | reverse complement strand
AGGCAACTCGGGTCCGATCAGGGACGAATCCCATCTCATTCCGTTACTCGGGACAGGCAACTCGGGTCCGATCAGGGACGAATCCCATCTCATTCCGTTCGGGACAGGCAACTCGGGTCCGATCAGGGACGAATCCCATCTCATTCCCGCTCGGGACAGGCAACTCGGGTCCGATCAGGGACGAATCCCATCTCATTCCGTTCGGGACGGGCAACTCGGGTCCGATCAGGGACGAATCCCATCTCATTCCCGCTCGGGACGGGCAACTCGGGTCCGATCAGGGACGAATCCCATCTCATTCCCGCTCGGGACAGGCAACTCGGGTCCGATCAGGGACGAATCCCATCTCATTCCCGCTCGAGACAGGCAACTCTCGATCAGGGACGAATCCCATCTCATTCCGTTCGGGACAGGCAACTCGAGTTCGATTAGGGACGAATCCCATACGGGTCAACCGAAAGGCAACGGCCATGCACCTGGGCCATGGCGGATGGGAGCGGCAGGGCCATGCACCTGGGCCATGGCGGACGGAAGCGGCAGCGCCATGCACCTGGGCCATGGCGTGGACGACGGATGGAAGCAGCAGGGCCATGCACCTGGGCCATGGCGTTGGCGACGGATGGACGGCCGCCGATACCCCTCCTTCGGTTCCGGTGCGAAGGGCACCCCATCAAACGCCGGCTTATCAAGCAACGGGAGGCGCATGCCTTTGCAACGCATCGTGGTTGGGAGGCATGGCCGTCGCATTGCCCGCAGGCGAGTAACGAGAGTGTCCCACGCGTTCATCCCCGCTCACCGCGCGCCCACGCTGGCAGCTACGTCCGGGCTTATCCAACAACGGGAGGCAAATGCCTTTGCAACGCATCATGGTTGGGAGGCATGGCCATCGCGTTGCCCGCTCGGGCGCAACTTTAATGGACGGTTGGTGGGAGGACGCCCCGCAAGTGGCCGCGGACGACCAAGAGCGGGTTGGAAGCCCCAGGATCGGTTCCCGACGTGCCCCGCGACCCCATTCAATTCCCTCTCTGTTCGATTCGCGTCACATTTTGGGGGTCGCCGGAGCTTCGCCGGAGTACGGTGGTCGGCCGGCCGCCGGTGGGTGGGCCGGCGGGGGGCGGGGGGCCGCCACCGTTCGGGTGCCATGCCTTGGTGCACCCCAGGTAGCGAACCAACGTTCCTTGCCTGGGCGGTGCGGGGGGGGATGGCATGGCACCCTTCAATTATCGCTCCCCCCCTAAAGAGCTTTATGGGCCTTTTCCATTCTGGCAGGAAGAGATATACTTTTTCGCCAGCCAGCATAAGTTTTTTTTTGGACCTAGAGATCGAATTTTTGCACGATTTTTTGCAGGCATGCTTAGAATGATGAGATCTCCTTCCGCCCCAAATTTCATAATTTTTGGACACCCCTAGAATATTTTGTGAATTTTTACATTCCCAGCAACCGTGGGGCTCTATCCCCAAGCCCGGGCTCCGATCGGGGCGCCGCCAAGCTCCGTTCCCTTCCTCCCAATGGTCCTCACAAGGTTCTCAAATCGAATCAATCGTTGATACGTTAAAACTCCCCGTGGTACGGAGCCAATTGTCTCGCAGCAACAAAAACTTGCCCGCGGTCCATCCGCCGCCGTACCAGACTTGCCCGCGGGCACATCCCACCGTACCAAATTTGCCCGTGGGCATATTCCACCGTACCAAAACTTGCCTGGGGGCATATCTCACCCTACCAAGGCATGGGGAACTTGCCCGGCCTCTATCCGCCACCGTACCATCGAACTTGCCCGCGGTCCATCCGCCACCGTACCAGACTTGCCCGCGGGCATATCCCACCGTACCAAATTTGCCCGTGGGCATATTCCACCGTACCAAAACTTGCCTGGGGGCATATCTCACCCTACCAAGGCATGGAAAACCTGTCCGGGGTCCATCCGCCACCGAACCAAACTTGCCCGCGGTCCATCCGCCACCGTACCAGACTTGCCCGCGGGCACATCCCACCGTACCAAATTTGCCCGTGGGCATATTCCACCGTACCAAAACTTGCCTGGGGGCATATCTCACCCTACCAAGGCATGGAAAACCTGTCCGGGGTCCATCCGCCACCGAACCAAACTTGCCCGCGGTCCATCCGCCACCGTACCAGACTTGCCCGCGGGCACATCCCACCGTACCAAATTTGCCCGTGGGCATATTCCACCGTACCAAAACTTGCCTGGGGGCATATCTCACCCTACCAAGGCATGGAAAACCTGTCCGGGGTCCATCCGCCACCGAACCAAACTTGCCCGCGGTCCATCCGCCACCGTACCAGACTTGCCCGCGGGCATATCCCACCGTACCAAATTTGCCCGTGGGCATATTCCACCGTACCAAAACTTGCCTGGGGGCATATCTCACCCTACCAAGGCATGGGAAACTTGCCCGGCCTCCATCCGCATCCGTACCATCGAACTTGCCCGCGGTCCATCCGCCACCGCACCAGACTTGCCCGCGGGCATATCCCACC
>JAYWLE010000042.1:77500-80000 GCA_037074485.1 Delonix regia | reverse complement strand
GGCAGCTACGTCCGGGCTTATCCAACAACGGGAGGCAAATGCCTTTGCAACGCATCATGGTTGGGAGGCATGGCCATCGCGTTGCCCGCTCGGGCGCAACTTTAATGGACGGTTGGTGGGAGGACGCCCCGCAAGTGGCCGCGGACGACCAAGAGCGGGTTGGAAGCCCCAGGATCGGTTCCCGACGTGCCCCGCGACCCCATTCAATTCCCTCTCTGTTCGATTCGCGTCACATTTTGGGGGTCGCCGGAGCTTCGCCGGAGTACGGTGGTCGGCCGGCCGCCGGTGGGTGGGCCGGCGGGGGGCGGGGGGCCGCCACCGTTCGGGTGCCATGCCTTGGTGCACCCCAGGTAGCGAACCAACGTTCCTTGCCTGGGCGGTGCGGGGGGGGATGGCATGGCACCCTTCAATTATCGCTCCCCCCCTAAAGAGCTTTATGGGCCTTTTCCATTCTGGCAGGAAGAGATATACTTTTTCGCCAGCCAGCATAAGTTTTTTTTTGGACCTAGAGATCGAATTTTTGCACGATTTTTTGCAGGCATGCTTAGAATGATGAGATCTCCTTCCGCCCCAAATTTCATAATTTTTGGACACCCCTAGAATATTTTGTGAATTTTTACATTCCCGGCAACCGTGGGGCTCTATCCCCAAGCCCGGGCTCCGATCGGGGCGCCGCCAAGCTCCGTTCCCTTCCTCCCAATGGTCCTCACAAGGTTCTCAAATCGAATCAATCGTTGATACGTTAAAACTCCCCGTGGTACGGAGCCAATTGTCTCGCAGCAACAAAAACTTGCCCGCGGTCCATCCGCCGCCGTACCAGACTTGCCCGCGGGCACATCCCACCGTACCAAATTTGCCCGTGGGCATATTCCACCGTACCAAAACTTGCCTGGGGGCATATCTCACCCTACCAAGGCATGGGGAACTTGCCCGGCCTCTATCCGCCACCGTACCATCGAACTTGCCCGCGGTCCATCCGCCACCGTACCAGACTTGCCCGCGGGCATATCCCACCGTACCAAATTTGCCCGTGGGCATATTCCACCGTACCAAAACTTGCCTGGGGGCATATCTCACCCTACCAAGGCATGGAAAACCTGTCCGGGGTCCATCCGCCACCGAACCAAACTTGCCCGCGGTCCATCCGCCACCGTACCAGACTTGCCCGCGGGCACATCCCACCGTACCAAATTTGCCCGTGGGCATATTCCACCGTACCAAAACTTGCCTGGGGGCATATCTCACCCTACCAAGGCATGGAAAACCTGTCCGGGGTCCATCCGCCACCGAACCAAACTTGCCCGCGGTCCATCCGCCACCGTACCAGACTTGCCCGCGGGCACATCCCACCGTACCAAATTTGCCCGTGGGCATATTCCACCGTACCAAAACTTGCCTGGGGGCATATCTCACCCTACCAAGGCATGGAAAACCTGTCCGGGGTCCATCCGCCACCGAACCAAACTTGCCCGCGGTCCATCCGCCACCGTACCAGACTTGCCCGCGGGCATATCCCACCGTACCAAATTTGCCCGTGGGCATATTCCACCGTACCAAAACTTGCCTGGGGGCATATCTCACCCTACCAAGGCATGGGAAACTTGCCCGGCCTCCATCCGCATCCGTACCATCGAACTTGCCCGCGGTCCATCCGCCACCGCACCAGACTTGCCCGCGGGCATATCCCACCGTACCAAACTTGCCCAGGGGCATATTCCACCGTACCAAAACTTGCCCGTGGGCATATCTCGCCCGACCATAGCAAGGGAAACGTGCCCGGGGTCCATCCGCCACCGAACCAAACTTGCCCGGGGCGTATCCCACCGTACCAAACTTGCCCGTGGGCATATCCCACCGGACCAAAACTTGCCCATGGGCATATCTCAACCTACCAAGGCAAGGGAAACTTGTCCGGGGTCAATCCCCACGGTTCTAGGGTCCGTCCCACATGCCCGGGGTTCGATCCCCACCGTTCCAGGGTTCGTTCCCCATGTTCCAACCACCTGGGGTTGATCCCCATGGTTCCAGGGTCCGTCCCCCATGCCCGGGGTTCGATCCCCATCCTCCCAGGGTTCGTTCCCCATGTTCCATCCTCCTGGGGTTGATCCCCATCGTTCCAGGGTCCGTCCCCCATGCCCGGGGTTCGATCCCCATCCTCCCAGGGTTCGTTCCCCATGTTCCATCCTCCTGGGGTTGATCCCCATCGTTCCAGGGTCCGTCCCCCCTGCCCGGGGTTCGATCCCCACCGTTCCAGGGTTCGTTCCCTTGGATCAAATTTCGCTGGGGTTGATCCCCATGGTTCCAGGGTCCGTCCCCCATGCCCGGGGTTCGATCCCCATCCTCCCAGGGTTCGTTCCCCATGTTCCATCCTCCAGGGGTTGATCCCCATCGTTCCAGGGTCCGTCACCCATGCCCGGGGTTCGATCCCCACCGTTCCAGGGTTCGTTCCCTTGGATCAAATTTCGCTGGGGTTGATCCCCATGGTTCCAGGGTCCGTCCC
>JAYWLE010000042.1:62500-67500 GCA_037074485.1 Delonix regia | reverse complement strand
CATATCTCACCCTACCAAGGCATGGGGAACTTGCCCGGCCTCTATCCGCCACCGTACCATCGAACTTGCCCGCGGTCCATCCGCCACCGTACCAGACTTGCCCGCGGGCATATCCCACCGTACCAAATTTGCCCGTGGGCATATTCCACCGTACCAAAACTTGCCTGGGGGCATATCTCACCCTACCAAGGCATGGAAAACCTGTCCGGGGTCCATCCGCCACCGAACCAAACTTGCCCGCGGTCCATCCGCCACCGTACCAGACTTGCCCGCGGGCACATCCCACCGTACCAAATTTGCCCGTGGGCATATTCCACCGTACCAAAACTTGCCTGGGGGCATATCTCACCCTACCAAGGCATGGAAAACCTGTCCGGGGTCCATCCGCCACCGAACCAAACTTGCCCGCGGTCCATCCGCCACCGTACCAGACTTGCCCGCGGGCACATCCCACCGTACCAAATTTGCCCGTGGGCATATTCCACCGTACCAAAACTTGCCTGGGGGCATATCTCACCCTACCAAGGCATGGAAAACCTGTCCGGGGTCCATCCGCCACCGAACCAAACTTGCCCGCGGTCCATCCGCCACCGTACCAGACTTGCCCGCGGGCATATCCCACCGTACCAAATTTGCCCGTGGGCATATTCCACCGTACCAAAACTTGCCTGGGGGCATATCTCACCCTACCAAGGCATGGGAAACTTGCCCGGCCTCCATCCGCATCCGTACCATCGAACTTGCCCGCGGTCCATCCGCCACCGCACCAGACTTGCCCGCGGGCATATCCCACCGTACCAAACTTGCCCAGGGGCATATTCCACCGTACCAAAACTTGCCCGTGGGCATATCTCGCCCGACCATAGCAAGGGAAACGTGCCCGGGGTCCATCCGCCACCGAACCAAACTTGCCCGGGGCGTATCCCACCGTACCAAACTTGCCCGTGGGCATATCCCACCGGACCAAAACTTGCCCATGGGCATATCTCAACCTACCAAGGCAAGGGAAACTTGTCCGGGGTCAATCCCCACGGTTCTAGGGTCCGTCCCACATGCCCGGGGTTCGATCCCCACCGTTCCAGGGTTCGTTCCCCATGTTCCAACCACCTGGGGTTGATCCCCATGGTTCCAGGGTCCGTCCCCCATGCCCGGGGTTCGATCCCCATCCTCCCAGGGTTCGTTCCCCATGTTCCATCCTCCTGGGGTTGATCCCCATCGTTCCAGGGTCCGTCCCCCATGCCCGGGGTTCGATCCCCATCCTCCCAGGGTTCGTTCCCTTGGATCAAATTTCGCTGGGGTTGATCCCCATGGTTCCAGGGTCCGTCCCCCTTGCCCGGGGTTCGATCCCCATCCTCCCAGGGTTCGTTCCCCATGTTCCATCCACCAGGGGTTGATCCCCATCGTTCCAGGGTCCGTCCCCCATGCCCGGGGTTCGATCCCCACCGTTCCAGGGTTCGTTCCCTTGGTTCAACTTTCGCTGGGGTTGATCCCCATGGTTCCAGGGTCCGTCCCCCATGCCCGGGGTTCGATCCCCATCCTCCCAGGGTTCGTTCCCCATGTTCCATCCACCAGGGGTTGATCCCCATCGTTCCAGGGTCCGTCCCCCATGCCCGGGGTTCGATCCCCACCGTTCCAGGGTTCGTACCCTTGGTTAAACTTTCGCTGGGGTTGATCCCCATGGTTCCAGGGTCCGTCCCCCATGCCCGGGGTTCGATCCCCATCCTCCCAGGGTTCGTTCCCCATGTTCCATCCACCAGGGGTTGATCCCCATCGTTCCAGGGTCCGTCCCCCATGCCCGGGGTTCGATCCCCACCGTTCCAGGGTTCGTACCCTTGGTTCAACTTTCGCTGGGGTTGATCCCCATGGTTCCAGGGTCCGTCCCCCATGCCCGGGGTTCGATCCCCATCCTCCCAGGGTTCGTTCCCCATGTTCCATCCACCAGGGGTTGATCCCCATCGTTCCAGGGTCCGTCCCCCATGCCCGGGGTTCGATCCCCGCCGTTCCAGGGTTCGTTCCCTTGGTTCAACTTTCGCTGGGGTTGATCCCCATGGTTCCAGGGTCCGTCCCCCATGCCCGGGGTTCGATCCCCATCCTCCCAGGGTTCGTTCCCCATGTTCCATCCTCCTGGGGTTGATCCCCATCGTTCCAGGGTCCGTCCCCCCTGCCCGGGGTTCGATCCCCACCGTTCCAGGGTTCGTTCCCTTGGATCAACTTTCGCTGGGGTTGATCCCCATGGTTCCAGGGTCCGTCCCCCATGCCCGGGGTTCGATCCCCATCCTCCCAGGGTTCGTTCCCCATGTTCCATCCACCAGGGGTTGATCCCCATCGTTCCAGGGTCCGTCCCCCATGCCCGGGGTTCGATCCCCACCGTTCCAGGGTTCGTTCCCTTGGTTCAACTTTCGCTGGGGTTGATCCCCATGGTTCCAGGGTCCGTCCCCCATGCCCGGGGTTCGATCCCCATCCTCCCAGGGTTCGTTCCCCATGTTCCATCCTCCTGGGGTTGATCCCCATCGTTCCAGGGTCCGTCCCCCCTGCCCGGGGTTCGATCCCCACCGTTCCAGGGTTCGTTCCCTTGGATCAACTTTCGCTGGGGTTGATCCCCATGGTTCCAGGGTCCGTCCCCCATGCCCGGGGTTCGATCCCCATCCTCCCAGGGTTCGTTCCCCATGTTCCATCCACCAGGGGTTGATCCCCATCGTTCCAGGGTCCGTCCCCCATGCCCGGGGTTCGATCCCCACCGTTCCAGGGTTCGTTCCCTTGGATCAACTTTCGCTGGGGTTGATCCCCATGGTTCCAGGGTCCGTCCCCCATGCCCGGGGTTCGATCCCCATCCTCCCAGGGTTCGTTCCCCATGTTCCATCCTCCTGGGGTTGATCCCCATCGTTCCAGGGTCCGTCCCCCCTGCCCGGGGTTCGATCCCCACCGTTCCAGGGTTCGTTCCCTTGGATCAAATTTCGCTGGGGTTGATCCCCATGGTTCCAGGGTCCGTCCCCCATGCCCGGGGTTCGATCCCCATCCTCCCAGGGTTCGTTCCCCATGTTCCATCCTCCTGGGGTTGATCCCCATCGTTCCAGGGTCCGTCCCCCCTACCCGGGGTTCGATCCCCACCGTTCCAGGGTTCGTTCCCTTGGATCAACTTTCGCTGGGGTTGATCCCCATGGTTCCAGGGTCCGTCCCCCATGCCCGGGGTTCGATCCCCATCCTCCAAGGGTTCGTTCCCCATGTTCCATCCACCAGGGGTTGATCCCCATCGTTCCAGGGTCCGTCCCCCATGCCCGGGGTTCGATCCCCACCGTTCCAGGGTTCGTTCCCTTGGTTCAACTTTCGCTGGGGTTGATCCCCATGGTTCCAGGGTCCGTCCCCCATGCCCGGGGTTCGATCCCCATCCTCCCAGGGTTCGTTCCCCATGTTCCATCCTCCTGGGGTTGATCCCCATCGTTCCAGGGTCCGTCCCCCCTGCCCGGGGTTCGATCCCCACCGTTCCAGGGTTCGTTCCCTTGGTTCAACTTTCGCTGGGGTTGATCCCCATGGTTCCAGGGTCCGTCCCCCATGCCCGGGGTTCGATCCCCATCCTCCCAGGGTTCGTTCCCCATGTTCCATCCTCCTGGGGTTGATCCCCATCGTTCCAGGGTCCGTCCCCCCTGCCCGGGGTTCGATCCCCACCGTTCCAGGGTTCGTTCCCTTGGATCAAATTTCGCTGGGGTTGATCCCCATGGTTCCAGGGTCCGTTCCCCATGCCCGGGGTTCGATCCCCATCCTCCCAGGGTTCGTTCCCCATGTTCCATCCTCCTGGGGTTGATCCCCATCGTTCCAGGGTCCGTCCCCCCTGCCCGGGGTTCGATCCCCACCGTTCCAGGGTTCGTTCCCTTGGATCAAATTTCGCTGGGGTTGATCCCCATGGTTCCAGGGTCCGTCCCCCATGCCCGGGGTTCGATCCCCATCCTCCCAGGGTTCGTTCCCCATGTTCCATCCTCCTGGGGTTGATCCCCATCGTTCCAGGGTCCGTCCCCCCTACCCGGGGTTCGATCCCCACCGTTCCAGGGTTCGTTCCCTTGGATCAACTTTCGCTGGGGTTGATCCCCATGGTTCCAGGGTCCGTCCCCCATGCCCGGGGTTCGATCCCCATCCTCCAAGGGTTCGTTCCCCATGTTCCATCCACCAGGGGTTGATCCCCATCGTTCCAGGGTCCGTCCCCCATGCCCGGGGTTCGATCCCCACCGTTCCAGGGTTCGTTCCCTTGGTTCAACTTTCGCTGGGGTTGATCCCCATGGTTCCAGGGTCCGTCCCCCATGCCCGGGGTTCGATCCCCATCCTCCCAGGGTTCGTTCCCCATGTTCCATCCTCCTGGGGTTGATCCCCATCGTTCCAGGGTCCGTCCCCCCTGCCCGGGGTTCGATCCCCACCGTTCCAGGGTTCGTTCCCTTGGTTCAACTTTCGCTGGGGTTGATCCCCATGGTTCCAGGGTCCGTCCCCCATGCCCGGGGTTCGATCCCCATCCTCCCAGGGTTCGTTCCCCATGTTCCATCCTCCTGGGGTTGATCCCCATCGTTCCAGGGTCCGTCCCCCCTGCCCGGGGTTCGATCCCCACCGTTCCAGGGTTCGTTCCCTTGGATCAAATTTCGCTGGGGTTGATCCCCATGGTTCCAGGGTCCGTTCCCCATGCCCGGGGTTCGATCCCCATCCTCCCAGGGTTCGTTCCCCATGTTCCATCCTCCTGGGGTTGATCCCCATCGTTCCAGGGTCCGTCCCCCCTGCCCGGGGTTCGATCCCCACCGTTCCAGGGTTCGTTCCCTTGGATCAAATTTCGCTGGGGTTGATCCCCATGGTTCCAGGGTCCGTCCCCCATGCCCGGGGTTCGATCCCCATCCTCCCAGGGTTCGTTCCCCATGTTCCATCCTCCAGGGGTTGATCCCCATCGTTCCAGGGTCCGTCACCCATGCCCGGGGTTCGATCCCCACCGTTCCAGGGTTCGTTCCCTTGGATCAAATTTCGCTGGGGTT
>JAYWLE010000042.1:50000-52500 GCA_037074485.1 Delonix regia | reverse complement strand
TCCACCGTACCAAAACTTGCCTGGGGGCATATCTCACCCTACCAAGGCATGGGGAACTTGCCCGGCCTCTATCCGCCACCGTACCATCGAACTTGCCCGCGGTCCATCCGCCACCGTACCAGACTTGCCCGCGGGCATATCCCACCGTACCAAATTTGCCCGTGGGCATATTCCACCGTACCAAAACTTGCCTGGGGGCATATCTCACCCTACCAAGGCATGGAAAACCTGTCCGGGGTCCATCCGCCACCGAACCAAACTTGCCCGCGGTCCATCCGCCACCGTACCAGACTTGCCCGCGGGCACATCCCACCGTACCAAATTTGCCCGTGGGCATATTCCACCGTACCAAAACTTGCCTGGGGGCATATCTCACCCTACCAAGGCATGGAAAACCTGTCCGGGGTCCATCCGCCACCGAACCAAACTTGCCCGCGGTCCATCCGCCACCGTACCAGACTTGCCCGCGGGCACATCCCACCGTACCAAATTTGCCCGTGGGCATATTCCACCGTACCAAAACTTGCCTGGGGGCATATCTCACCCTACCAAGGCATGGAAAACCTGTCCGGGGTCCATCCGCCACCGAACCAAACTTGCCCGCGGTCCATCCGCCACCGTACCAGACTTGCCCGCGGGCATATCCCACCGTACCAAATTTGCCCGTGGGCATATTCCACCGTACCAAAACTTGCCTGGGGGCATATCTCACCCTACCAAGGCATGGGAAACTTGCCCGGCCTCCATCCGCATCCGTACCATCGAACTTGCCCGCGGTCCATCCGCCACCGCACCAGACTTGCCCGCGGGCATATCCCACCGTACCAAACTTGCCCAGGGGCATATTCCACCGTACCAAAACTTGCCCGTGGGCATATCTCGCCCGACCATAGCAAGGGAAACGTGCCCGGGGTCCATCCGCCACCGAACCAAACTTGCCCGGGGCGTATCCCACCGTACCAAACTTGCCCGTGGGCATATCCCACCGGACCAAAACTTGCCCATGGGCATATCTCAACCTACCAAGGCAAGGGAAACTTGTCCGGGGTCAATCCCCACGGTTCTAGGGTCCGTCCCACATGCCCGGGGTTCGATCCCCACCGTTCCAGGGTTCGTTCCCCATGTTCCAACCACCTGGGGTTGATCCCCATGGTTCCAGGGTCCGTCCCCCATGCCCGGGGTTCGATCCCCATCCTCCCAGGGTTCGTTCCCCATGTTCCATCCTCCTGGGGTTGATCCCCATCGTTCCAGGGTCCGTCCCCCATGCCCGGGGTTCGATCCCCATCCTCCCAGGGTTCGTTCCCTTGGATCAAATTTCGCTGGGGTTGATCCCCATGGTTCCAGGGTCCGTCCCCCTTGCCCGGGGTTCGATCCCCATCCTCCCAGGGTTCGTTCCCCATGTTCCATCCACCAGGGGTTGATCCCCATCGTTCCAGGGTCCGTCCCCCATGCCCGGGGTTCGATCCCCACCGTTCCAGGGTTCGTTCCCTTGGTTCAACTTTCGCTGGGGTTGATCCCCATGGTTCCAGGGTCCGTCCCCCATGCCCGGGGTTCGATCCCCATCCTCCCAGGGTTCGTTCCCCATGTTCCATCCACCAGGGGTTGATCCCCATCGTTCCAGGGTCCGTCCCCCATGCCCGGGGTTCGATCCCCACCGTTCCAGGGTTCGTACCCTTGGTTCAACTTTCGCTGGGGTTGATCCCCATGGTTCCAGGGTCCGTCCCCCATGCCCGGGGTTCGATCCCCATCCTCCCAGGGTTCGTTCCCCATGTTCCATCCACCAGGGGTTGATCCCCATCGTTCCAGGGTCCGTCCCCCATGCCCGGGGTTCGATCCCCACCGTTCCAGGGTTCGTACCCTTGGTTCAACTTTCGCTGGGGTTGATCCCCATGGTTCCAGGGTCCGTCCCCCATGCCCGGGGTTCGATCCCCATCCTCCCAGGGTTCGTTCCCCATGTTCCATCCACCAGGGGTTGATCCCCATCGTTCCAGGGTCCGTCCCCCATGCCCGGGGTTCGATCCCCGCCGTTCCAGGGTTCGTTCCCTTGGTTCAACTTTCGCTGGGGTTGATCCCCATGGTTCCAGGGTCCGTCCCCCATGCCCGGGGTTCGATCCCCATCCTCCCAGGGTTCGTTCCCCATGTTCCATCCTCCTGGGGTTGATCCCCATCGTTCCAGGGTCCGTCCCCCCTGCCCGGGGTTCGATCCCCACCGTTCCAGGGTTCGTTCCCTTGGATCAACTTTCGCTGGGGTTGATCCCCATGGTTCCAGGGTCCGTCCCCCATGCCCGGGGTTCGATCCCCATCCTCCCAGGGTTCGTTCCCCATGTTCCATCCACCAGGGGTTGATCCCCATCGTTCCAGGGTCCGTCCCCCATGCCCGGGGTTCGATCCCCACCGTTCCAGGGTTCGTTCCCTTGGTTCAACTTTCGCTGGGGTTGATCCCCATGGTTCCAGGGTCCGTCCCCCATGCCCGGGGTTCGATCCCCATCCTCCCAGGGTT
>JAYWLE010000042.1:35000-40000 GCA_037074485.1 Delonix regia | reverse complement strand
CGAATCCCATCTCATTCCCGCTCGGGACAGGCAACTCGGGTCCGATCAGGGACGAATCCCATCTCATTCCGTTCGGGACGGGCAACTCGGGTCCGATCAGGGACGAATCCCATCTCATTCCCGCTCGGGACGGGCAACTCGGGTCCGATCAGGGACGAATCCCATCTCATTCCCGCTCGGGACAGGCAACTCGGGTCCGATCAGGGACGAATCCCATCTCATTCCCGCTCGGGACAGGCAACTCGGGTCCGATCAGGGACGAATCCCATCTCATTCCCGCTCGGGACAGGCAACTCTCGATCAGGGACGAATCCCATCTCATTCCGTTCGGGACAGGCAACTCGAGTTCGATTAGGGACGAATCCCATACGGGTCAACCGAAAGGCAACGGCCATGCACCTGGGCCATGGCGGATGGGAGCGGCAGGGCCATGCACCTGGGCCATGGCGGACGGAAGCGGCAGCGCCATGCACCTGGGCCATGGCGTGGACGACGGATGGAAGCAGCAGGGCCATGCACCTGGGCCATGGCGTTGGCGACGGATGGACGGCCGCCGATACCCCTCCTTCGGTTCCGGTGCGAAGGGCACCCCATCAAACGCCGGCTTATCAAGCAACGGGAGGCGCATGCCTTTGCAACGCATCGTGGTTGGGAGGCATGGCCGTCGCATTGCCCGCAGGCGAGTAACGAGAGTGTCCCACGCGTTCGTCCCCGCTCACCGCGCGCCCACGCTGGCAGCTACGTCCGGGCTTATCCAACAACGGGAGGCAAATGCCTTTGCAACGCATCATGGTTGGGAGGCATGGCCATCGCGTTGCCCGCTCGGGCGCAACTTTAATGGACGGTTGGTGGGAGGACGCCCCGCAAGTGGCCGCGGACGACCAAGAGCGGGTTGGAAGCCCCAGGATCGGTTCCCGACGTGCCCCGCGACCCCATTCAATTCCCTCTCTGTTCGATTCGCGTCACATTTTGGGGGTCGCCGGAGCTTCGCCGGAGTACGGTGGTCGGCCGGCCGCCGGTGGGTGGGCCGGCGGGGGGCGGGGGGCCGCCACCGTTCGGGTGCCATGCCTTGGTGCACCCCAGGTAGCGAACCAACGTTCCTTGCCTGGGCGGTGCGGGGGGGGATGGCATGGCACCCTTCAATTATCGCTCCCCCCCTAAAGAGCTTTATGGGCCTTTTCCATTCTGGCAGGAAGAGATATACTTTTTCGCCAGCCAGCATAAGTTTTTTTTTGGACCTAGAGATCGAATTTTTGCACGATTTTTTGCAGGCATGCTTAGAATGATGAGATCTCCTTCCGCCCCAAATTTCATAATTTTTGGACACCCCTAGAATATTTTGTGAATTTTTACATTCCCGGCAACCGTGGGGCTCTATCCCCAAGCCCGGGCTCCGATCGGGGCGCCGCCAAGCTCCGTTCCCTTCCTCCCAATGGTCCTCACAAGGTTCTCAAATCGAATCAATCGTTGATACGTTAAAACTCCCCGTGGTACGGAGCCAATTGTCTCGCAGCAACAAAAACTTGCCCGCGGTCCATCCGCCGCCGTACCAGACTTGCCCGCGGGCACATCCCACCGTACCAAATTTGCCCGTGGGCATATTCCACCGTACCAAAACTTGCCTGGGGGCATATCTCACCCTACCAAGGCATGGGGAACTTGCCCGGCCTCCATCCGCCACCGTACCATCGAACTTGCCCGCGGTCCATCCGCCACCGTACCAGACTTGCCCGCGGGCATATCCCACCGTACCAAATTTGCCCGTGGGCATATTCCACCGTACCAAAACTTGCCTGGGGGCATATCTCACCCTACCAAGGCATGGAAAACCTGTCCGGGGTCCATCCGCCACCGAACCAAACTTGCCCGCGGTCCATCCGCCACCGTACCAGACTTGCCCGCGGGCACATCCCACCGTACCAAATTTGCCCGTGGGCATATTCCACCGTACCAAAACTTGCCTGGGGGCATATCTCACCCTACCAAGGCATGGAAAACCTGTCCGGGGTCCATCCGCCACCGAACCAAACTTGCCCGCGGTCCATCCGCCACCGTACCAGACTTGCCCGCGGGCACATCCCACCGTACCAAATTTGCCCGTGGGCATATTCCACCGTACCAAAACTTGCCTGGGGGCATATCTCACCCTACCAAGGCATGGAAAACCTGTCCGGGGTCCATCCGCCACCGAACCAAACTTGCCCGCGGTCCATCCGCCACCGTACCAGACTTGCCCGCGGGCATATCCCACCGTACCAAATTTGCCCGTGGGCATATTCCACCGTACCAAAACTTGCCTGGGGGCATATCTCACCCTACCAAGGCATGGGAAACTTGCCCGGCCTCCATCCGCATCCGTACCATCGAACTTGCCCGCGGTCCATCCGCCACCGCACCAGACTTGCCCGCGGGCATATCCCACCGTACCAAACTTGCCCAGGGGCATATTCCACCGTACCAAAACTTGCCCGTGGGCATATCTCGCCCGACCATAGCAAGGGAAACGTGCCCGGGGTCCATCCGCCACCGAACCAAACTTGCCCGGGGCGTATCCCACCGTACCAAACTTGCCCGTGGGCATATCCCACCGGACCAAAACTTGCCCATGGGCATATCTCAACCTACCAAGGCAAGGGAAACTTGTCCGGGGTCAATCCCCACGGTTCTAGGGTCCGTCCCACATGCCCGGGGTTCGATCCCCACCGTTCCAGGGTTCGTTCCCCATGTTCCAACCACCTGGGGTTGATCCCCATGGTTCCAGGGTCCGTCCCCCATGCCCGGGGTTCGATCCCCATCCTCCCAGGGTTCGTTCCCCATGTTCCATCCTCCTGGGGTTGATCCCCATCGTTCCAGGGTCCGTCCCCCATGCCCGGGGTTCGATCCCCATCCTCCCAGGGTTCGTTCCCTTGGATCAAATTTCGCTGGGGTTGATCCCCATGGTTCCAGGGTCCGTCCCCCTTGCCCGGGGTTCGATCCCCATCCTCCCAGGGTTCGTTCCCCATGTTCCATCCACCAGGGGTTGATCCCCATCGTTCCAGGGTCCGTCCCCCATGCCCGGGGTTCGATCCCCACCGTTCCAGGGTTCGTTCCCTTGGTTCAACTTTCGCTGGGGTTGATCCCCATGGTTCCAGGGTCCGTCCCCCATGCCCGGGGTTCGATCCCCATCCTCCCAGGGTTCGTTCCCCATGTTCCATCCACCAGGGGTTGATCCCCATCGTTCCAGGGTCCGTCCCCCATGCCCGGGGTTCGATCCCCACCGTTCCAGGGTTCGTACCCTTGGTTCAACTTTCGCTGGGGTTGATCCCCATGGTTCCAGGGTCCGTCCCCCATGCCCGGGGTTCGATCCCCATCCTCCCAGGGTTCGTTCCCCATGTTCCATCCACCAGGGGTTGATCCCCATCGTTCCAGGGTCCGTCCCCCATGCCCGGGGTTCGATCCCCACCGTTCCAGGGTTCGTACCCTTGGTTCAACTTTCGCTGGGGTTGATCCCCATGGTTCCAGGGTCCGTCCCCCATGCCCGGGGTTCGATCCCCATCCTCCCAGGGTTCGTTCCCCATGTTCCATCCACCAGGGGTTGATCCCCATCGTTCCAGGGTCCGTCCCCCATGCCCGGGGTTCGATCCCCGCCGTTCCAGGGTTCGTTCCCTTGGTTCAACTTTCGCTGGGGTTGATCCCCATGGTTCCAGGGTCCGTCCCCCATGCCCGGGGTTCGATCCCCATCCTCCCAGGGTTCGTTCCCCATGTTCCATCCTCCTGGGGTTGATCCCCATCGTTCCAGGGTCCGTCCCCCCTGCCCGGGGTTCGATCCCCACCGTTCCAGGGTTCGTTCCCTTGGATCAACTTTCGCTGGGGTTGATCCCCATGGTTCCAGGGTCCGTCCCCCATGCCCGGGGTTCGATCCCCATCCTCCCAGGGTTCGTTCCCCATGTTCCATCCACCAGGGGTTGATCCCCATCGTTCCAGGGTCCGTCCCCCATGCCCGGGGTTCGATCCCCACCGTTCCAGGGTTCGTTCCCTTGGTTCAACTTTCGCTGGGGTTGATCCCCATGGTTCCAGGGTCCGTCCCCCATGCCCGGGGTTCGATCCCCATCCTCCCAGGGTTCGTTCCCCATGTTCCATCCTCCTGGGGTTGATCCCCATCGTTCCAGGGTCCGTCCCCCCTGCCCGGGGTTCGATCCCCACCGTTCCAGGGTTCGTTCCCTTGGATCAACTTTCGCTGGGGTTGATCCCCATGGTTCCAGGGTCCGTCCCCCATGCCCGGGGTTCGATCCCCATCCTCCCAGGGTTCGTTCCCCATGTTCCATCCACCAGGGGTTGATCCCCATCGTTCCAGGGTCCGTCCCCCATGCCCGGGGTTCGATCCCCACCGTTCCAGGGTTCGTTCCCTTGGATCAACTTTCGCTGGGGTTGATCCCCATGGTTCCAGGGTCCGTCCCCCATGCCCGGGGTTCGATCCCCATCCTCCCAGGGTTCGTTCCCCATGTTCCATCCTCCTGGGGTTGATCCCCATCGTTCCAGGGTCCGTCCCCCCTGCCCGGGGTTCGATCCCCACCGTTCCAGGGTTCGTTCCCTTGGATCAAATTTCGCTGGGGTTGATCCCCATGGTTCCAGGGTCCGTCCCCCATGCCCGGGGTTCGATCCCCATCCTCCCAGGGTTCGTTCCCCATGTTCCATCCTCCTGGGGTTGATCCCCATCGTTCCAGGGTCCGTCCCCCCTACCCGGGGTTCGATCCCCACCGTTCCAGGGTTCGTTCCCTTGGATCAACTTTCGCTGGGGTTGATCCCCATGGTTCCAGGGTCCGTCCCCCATGCCCGGGGTTCGATCCCCATCCTCCAAGGGTTCGTTCCCCATGTTCCATCCACCAGGGGTTGATCCCCATCGTTCCAGGGTCCGTCCCCCATGCCCGGGGTTCGATCCCCACCGTTCCAGGGTTCGTTCCCTTGGTTCAACTTTCGCTGGGGTTGATCCCCATGGTTCCAGGGTCCGTCCCCCATGCCCG
>JAYWLE010000042.1:20000-25000 GCA_037074485.1 Delonix regia | reverse complement strand
GCCCCAGGATCGGTTCCCGACGTGCCCCGCGACCCCATTCAATTCCCTCTCTGTTCGATTCGCGTCACATTTTGGGGGTCGCCGGAGCTTCGCCGGAGTACGGTGGTCGGGCGGCCGCCGGTGGGTGGGCCGGCGGGGGGCCGCCACCGTTCGGGTGCCATGCCTTGGTGCACCCCAGGTAGCGAACCAACGTTCCTTGCCTGGGCGGTGCGGGGGGGGATGGCATGGCACCCTTCAATTATCGCTCCCCCCCTAAAGAGCTTTATGGGCCTTTTCCATTCTGGCAGGAAGAGATATACTTTTTCGCCAGCCAGCATAAGTTTTTTTTTGGACCTAGAGATCGAATTTTTGCACGATTTTTTGCAGGCATGCTTAGAATGATGAGATCTCCTTCCGCCCCAAATTTCATAATTTTTGGACACCCCTAGAATATTTTGTGAATTTTTACATTCCCGGCAACCGTGGGGCTCTATCCCCAAGCCCGGGCTCCGATCGGGGCGCCGCCAAGCTCCGTTCCCTTCCTCCCAATGGTCCTCACAAGGTTCTCAAATCGAATCAATCGTTGATACGTTAAAACTCCCCGTGGTACGGAGCCAATTGTCTCGCAGCAACAAAAACTTGCCCGCGGTCCATCCGCCGCCGTACCAGACTTGCCCGCGGGCACATCCCACCGTACCAAATTTGCCCGTGGGCATATTCCACCGTACCAAAACTTGCCTGGGGGCATATCTCACCCTACCAAGGCATGGGGAACTTGCCCGGCCTCTATCCGCCACCGTACCATCGAACTTGCCCGCGGTCCATCCGCCACCGTACCAGACTTGCCCGCGGGCATATCCCACCGTACCAAATTTGCCCGTGGGCATATTCCACCGTACCAAAACTTGCCTGGGGGCATATCTCACCCTACCAAGGCATGGAAAACCTGTCCGGGGTCCATCCGCCACCGAACCAAACTTGCCCGCGGTCCATCCGCCACCGTACCAGACTTGCCCGCGGGCACATCCCACCGTACCAAATTTGCCCGTGGGCATATTCCACCGTACCAAAACTTGCCTGGGGGCATATCTCACCCTACCAAGGCATGGAAAACCTGTCCGGGGTCCATCCGCCACCGAACCAAACTTGCCCGCGGTCCATCCGCCACCGTACCAGACTTGCCCGCGGGCACATCCCACCGTACCAAATTTGCCCGTGGGCATATTCCACCGTACCAAAACTTGCCTGGGGGCATATCTCACCCTACCAAGGCATGGAAAACCTGTCCGGGGTCCATCCGCCACCGAACCAAACTTGCCCGCGGTCCATCCGCCACCGTACCAGACTTGCCCGCGGGCATATCCCACCGTACCAAATTTGCCCGTGGGCATATTCCACCGTACCAAAACTTGCCTGGGGGCATATCTCACCCTACCAAGGCATGGGAAACTTGCCCGGCCTCCATCCGCATCCGTACCATCGAACTTGCCCGCGGTCCATCCGCCACCGCACCAGACTTGCCCGCGGGCATATCCCACCGTACCAAACTTGCCCAGGGGCATATTCCACCGTACCAAAACTTGCCCGTGGGCATATCTCGCCCGACCATAGCAAGGGAAACGTGCCCGGGGTCCATCCGCCACCGAACCAAACTTGCCCGGGGCGTATCCCACCGTACCAAACTTGCCCGTGGGCATATCCCACCGGACCAAAACTTGCCCATGGGCATATCTCAACCTACCAAGGCAAGGGAAACTTGTCCGGGGTCAATCCCCACGGTTCTAGGGTCCGTCCCACATGCCCGGGGTTCGATCCCCACCGTTCCAGGGTTCGTTCCCCATGTTCCAACCACCTGGGGTTGATCCCCATGGTTCCAGGGTCCGTCCCCCATGCCCGGGGTTCGATCCCCATCCTCCCAGGGTTCGTTCCCCATGTTCCATCCTCCTGGGGTTGATCCCCATCGTTCCAGGGTCCGTCCCCCATGCCCGGGGTTCGATCCCCATCCTCCCAGGGTTCGTTCCCTTGGATCAAATTTCGCTGGGGTTGATCCCCATGGTTCCAGGGTCCGTCCCCCTTGCCCGGGGTTCGATCCCCATCCTCCCAGGGTTCGTTCCCCATGTTCCATCCACCAGGGGTTGATCCCCATCGTTCCAGGGTCCGTCCCCCATGCCCGGGGTTCGATCCCCACCGTTCCAGGGTTCGTTCCCTTGGTTCAACTTTCGCTGGGGTTGATCCCCATGGTTCCAGGGTCCGTCCCCCATGCCCGGGGTTCGATCCCCATCCTCCCAGGGTTCGTTCCCCATGTTCCATCCACCAGGGGTTGATCCCCATCGTTCCAGGGTCCGTCCCCCATGCCCGGGGTTCGATCCCCACCGTTCCAGGGTTCGTACCCTTGGTTAAACTTTCGCTGGGGTTGATCCCCATGGTTCCAGGGTCCGTCCCCCATGCCCGGGGTTCGATCCCCATCCTCCCAGGGTTCGTTCCCCATGTTCCATCCACCAGGGGTTGATCCCCATCGTTCCAGGGTCCGTCCCCCATGCCCGGGGTTCGATCCCCACCGTTCCAGGGTTCGTACCCTTGGTTCAACTTTCGCTGGGGTTGATCCCCATGGTTCCAGGGTCCGTCCCCCATGCCCGGGGTTCGATCCCCATCCTCCCAGGGTTCGTTCCCCATGTTCCATCCACCAGGGGTTGATCCCCATCGTTCCAGGGTCCGTCCCCCATGCCCGGGGTTCGATCCCCGCCGTTCCAGGGTTCGTTCCCTTGGTTCAACTTTCGCTGGGGTTGATCCCCATGGTTCCAGGGTCCGTCCCCCATGCCCGGGGTTCGATCCCCATCCTCCCAGGGTTCGTTCCCCATGTTCCATCCTCCTGGGGTTGATCCCCATCGTTCCAGGGTCCGTCCCCCCTGCCCGGGGTTCGATCCCCACCGTTCCAGGGTTCGTTCCCTTGGATCAACTTTCGCTGGGGTTGATCCCCATGGTTCCAGGGTCCGTCCCCCATGCCCGGGGTTCGATCCCCATCCTCCCAGGGTTCGTTCCCCATGTTCCATCCACCAGGGGTTGATCCCCATCGTTCCAGGGTCCGTCCCCCATGCCCGGGGTTCGATCCCCACCGTTCCAGGGTTCGTTCCCTTGGTTCAACTTTCGCTGGGGTTGATCCCCATGGTTCCAGGGTCCGTCCCCCATGCCCGGGGTTCGATCCCCATCCTCCCAGGGTTCGTTCCCCATGTTCCATCCTCCTGGGGTTGATCCCCATCGTTCCAGGGTCCGTCCCCCCTGCCCGGGGTTCGATCCCCACCGTTCCAGGGTTCGTTCCCTTGGATCAACTTTCGCTGGGGTTGATCCCCATGGTTCCAGGGTCCGTCCCCCATGCCCGGGGTTCGATCCCCATCCTCCCAGGGTTCGTTCCCCATGTTCCATCCACCAGGGGTTGATCCCCATCGTTCCAGGGTCCGTCCCCCATGCCCGGGGTTCGATCCCCACCGTTCCAGGGTTCGTTCCCTTGGATCAACTTTCGCTGGGGTTGATCCCCATGGTTCCAGGGTCCGTCCCCCATGCCCGGGGTTCGATCCCCATCCTCCCAGGGTTCGTTCCCCATGTTCCATCCTCCTGGGGTTGATCCCCATCGTTCCAGGGTCCGTCCCCCCTGCCCGGGGTTCGATCCCCACCGTTCCAGGGTTCGTTCCCTTGGATCAACTTTCGCTGGGGTTGATCCCCATGGTTCCAGGGTCCGTCCCCCATGCCCGGGGTTCGATCCCCATCCTCCCAGGGTTCGTTCCCCATGTTCCATCCACCAGGGGTTGATCCCCATCGTTCCAGGGTCCGTCCCCCATGCCCGGGGTTCGATCCCCACCGTTCCAGGGTTCGTTCCCTTGGTTCAACTTTCGCTGGGGTTGATCCCCATGGTTCCAGGGTCCGTCCCCCATGCCCGGGGTTCGATCCCCATCCTCCCAGGGTTCGTTCCCCATGTTCCATCCTCCTGGGGTTGATCCCCATCGTTCCAGGGTCCGTCCCCCCTGCCCGGGGTTCGATCCCCACCGTTCCAGGGTTCGTTCCCTTGGATCAACTTTCGCTGGGGTTGATCCCCATGGTTCCAGGGTCCGTCCCCCATGCCCGGGGTTCGATCCCCATCCTCCCAGGGTTCGTTCCCCATGTTCCATCCACCAGGGGTTGATCCCCATCGTTCCAGGGTCCGTCCCCCATGCCCGGGGTTCGATCCCCACCGTTCCAGGGTTCGTTCCCTTGGATCAACTTTCGCTGGGGTTGATCCCCATGGTTCCAGGGTCCGTCCCCCATGCCCGGGGTTCGATCCCCATCCTCCCAGGGTTCGTTCCCCATGTTCCATCCTCCTGGGGTTGATCCCCATCGTTCCAGGGTCCGTCCCCCCTGCCCGGGGTTCGATCCCCACCGTTCCAGGGTTCGTTCCCTTGGATCAAATTTCGCTGGGGTTGATCCCCATGGTTCCAGGGTCCGTCCCCCATGCCCGGGGTTCGATCCCCATCCTCCCAGGGTTCGTTCCCCATGTTCCATCCTCCTGGGGTTGATCCCCATCGTTCCAGGGTCCGTCCCCCCTACCCGGGGTTCGATCCCCACCGTTCCAGGGTTCGTTCCCTTGGATCAACTTTCGCTGGGGTTGATCCCCATGGTTCCAGGGTCCGTCCCCCATGCCCGGGGTTCGATCCCCATCCTCCAAGGGTTCGTTCCCCATGTTCCATCCACCAGGGGTTGATCCCCATCGTTCCAGGGTCCGTCCCCCATGCCCGGGGTTCGATCCCCACCGTTCCAGGGTTCGTTCCCTTGGTTCAACTTTCGCTGGGGTTGATCCCCATGGTTCCAGGGTCCGTCCCCCATGCCCGGGGTTCGATCCCCATCCTCCCAGGGTTCGTTCCCCATGTTCCATCCTCCTGGGGTTGATCCCCATCGTTCCAGGGTCCGTCCCCCCTGCCCGGGGTTCGATCCCCACCGTTCCAGGGTTCGTTCCCTTGGTTCAACTTTCGCTGGGGTTGATCCCCATGGTTCCA
>JAYWLE010000042.1:5000-10000 GCA_037074485.1 Delonix regia | reverse complement strand
TCGGGTCCGATCAGGGACGAATCCCATCTCATTCCCGCTCGGGACAGGCAACTCGGGTCCGATCAGGGACGAATCCCATCTCATTCCCGCTCGGGACAGGCAACTCGGGTCCGATCAGGGACGAATCCCATCTCATTCCCGCTCGGGACAGGCAACTCTCGATCAGGGACGAATCCCATCTCATTCCGTTCGGGACAGGCAACTCGAGTTCGATTAGGGACGAATCCCATACGGGTCAACCGAAAGGCAACGGCCATGCACCTGGGCCATGGCGGATGGGAGCGGCAGGGCCATGCACCTGGGCCATGGCGGACGGAAGCGGCAGCGCCATGCACCTGGGCCATGGCGTGGACGACGGATGGAAGCAGCAGGGCCATGCACCTGGGCCATGGCGTTGGCGACGGATGGACGGCCGCCGATACCCCTCCTTCGGTTCCGGTGCGAAGGGCACCCCATCAAACGCCGGCTTATCAAGCAACGGGAGGCGCATGCCTTTGCAACGCATCGTGGTTGGGAGGCATGGCCGTCGCATTGCCCGCAGGCGAGTAACGAGAGTGTCCCACGCGTTCGTCCCCGCTCACCGCGCGCCCACGCTGGCAGCTACGTCCGGGCTTATCCAACAACGGGAGGCAAATGCCTTTGCAACGCATCATGGTTGGGAGGCATGGCCATCGCGTTGCCCGCTCGGGCGCAACTTTAATGGACGGTTGGTGGGAGGACGCCCCGCAAGTGGCCGCGGACGACCAAGAGCGGGTTGGAAGCCCCAGGATCGGTTCCCGACGTGCCCCGCGACCCCATTCAATTCCCTCTCTGTTCGATTCGCGTCACATTTTGGGGGTCGCCGGAGCTTCGCCGGAGTACGGTGGTCGGCCGGCCGCCGGTGGGTGGGCCGGCGGGGGGCGGGGGGCCGCCACCGTTCGGGTGCCATGCCTTGGTGCACCCCAGGTAGCGAACCAACGTTCCTTGCCTGGGCGGTGCGGGGGGGGATGGCATGGCACCCTTCAATTATCGCTCCCCCCCTAAAGAGCTTTATGGGCCTTTTCCATTCTGGCAGGAAGAGATATACTTTTTCGCCAGCCAGCATAAGTTTTTTTTTGGACCTAGAGATCGAATTTTTGCACGATTTTTTGCAGGCATGCTTAGAATGATGAGATCTCCTTCCGCCCCAAATTTCATAATTTTTGGACACCCCTAGAATATTTTGTGAATTTTTACATTCCCGGCAACCGTGGGGCTCTATCCCCAAGCCCGGGCTCCGATCGGGGCGCCGCCAAGCTCCGTTCCCTTCCTCCCAATGGTCCTCACAAGGTTCTCAAATCGAATCAATCGTTGATACGTTAAAACTCCCCGTGGTACGGAGCCAATTGTCTCGCAGCAACAAAAACTTGCCCGCGGTCCATCCGCCGCCGTACCAGACTTGCCCGCGGGCACATCCCACCGTACCAAATTTGCCCGTGGGCATATTCCACCGTACCAAAACTTGCCTGGGGGCATATCTCACCCTACCAAGGCATGGGGAACTTGCCCGGCCTCTATCCGCCACCGTACCATCGAACTTGCCCGCGGTCCATCCGCCACCGTACCAGACTTGCCCGCGGGCATATCCCACCGTACCAAATTTGCCCGTGGGCATATTCCACCGTACCAAAACTTGCCTGGGGGCATATCTCACCCTACCAAGGCATGGAAAACCTGTCCGGGGTCCATCCGCCACCGAACCAAACTTGCCCGCGGTCCATCCGCCACCGTACCAGACTTGCCCGCGGGCACATCCCACCGTACCAAATTTGCCCGTGGGCATATTCCACCGTACCAAAACTTGCCTGGGGGCATATCTCACCCTACCAAGGCATGGAAAACCTGTCCGGGGTCCATCCGCCACCGAACCAAACTTGCCCGCGGTCCATCCGCCACCGTACCAGACTTGCCCGCGGGCACATCCCACCGTACCAAATTTGCCCGTGGGCATATTCCACCGTACCAAAACTTGCCTGGGGGCATATCTCACCCTACCAAGGCATGGAAAACCTGTCCGGGGTCCATCCGCCACCGAACCAAACTTGCCCGCGGTCCATCCGCCACCGTACCAGACTTGCCCGCGGGCATATCCCACCGTACCAAATTTGCCCGTGGGCATATTCCACCGTACCAAAACTTGCCTGGGGGCATATCTCACCCTACCAAGGCATGGGAAACTTGCCCGGCCTCCATCCGCATCCGTACCATCGAACTTGCCCGCGGTCCATCCGCCACCGCACCAGACTTGCCCGCGGGCATATCCCACCGTACCAAACTTGCCCAGGGGCATATTCCACCGTACCAAAACTTGCCCGTGGGCATATCTCGCCCGACCATAGCAAGGGAAACGTGCCCGGGGTCCATCCGCCACCGAACCAAACTTGCCCGGGGCGTATCCCACCGTACCAAACTTGCCCGTGGGCATATCCCACCGGACCAAAACTTGCCCATGGGCATATCTCAACCTACCAAGGCAAGGGAAACTTGTCCGGGGTCAATCCCCACGGTTCTAGGGTCCGTCCCACATGCCCGGGGTTCGATCCCCACCGTTCCAGGGTTCGTTCCCCATGTTCCAACCACCTGGGGTTGATCCCCATGGTTCCAGGGTCCGTCCCCCATGCCCGGGGTTCGATCCCCATCCTCCCAGGGTTCGTTCCCCATGTTCCATCCTCCTGGGGTTGATCCCCATCGTTCCAGGGTCCGTCCCCCATGCCCGGGGTTCGATCCCCATCCTCCCAGGGTTCGTTCCCTTGGATCAAATTTCGCTGGGGTTGATCCCCATGGTTCCAGGGTCCGTCCCCCTTGCCCGGGGTTCGATCCCCATCCTCCCAGGGTTCGTTCCCCATGTTCCATCCACCAGGGGTTGATCCCCATCGTTCCAGGGTCCGTCCCCCATGCCCGGGGTTCGATCCCCACCGTTCCAGGGTTCGTTCCCTTGGTTCAACTTTCGCTGGGGTTGATCCCCATGGTTCCAGGGTCCGTCCCCCATGCCCGGGGTTCGATCCCCATCCTCCCAGGGTTCGTTCCCCATGTTCCATCCACCAGGGGTTGATCCCCATCGTTCCAGGGTCCGTCCCCCATGCCCGGGGTTCGATCCCCACCGTTCCAGGGTTCGTACCCTTGGTTCAACTTTCGCTGGGGTTGATCCCCATGGTTCCAGGGTCCGTCCCCCATGCCCGGGGTTCGATCCCCATCCTCCCAGGGTTCGTTCCCCATGTTCCATCCACCAGGGGTTGATCCCCATCGTTCCAGGGTCCGTCCCCCATGCCCGGGGTTCGATCCCCACCGTTCCAGGGTTCGTACCCTTGGTTCAACTTTCGCTGGGGTTGATCCCCATGGTTCCAGGGTCCGTCCCCCATGCCCGGGGTTCGATCCCCATCCTCCCAGGGTTCGTTCCCCATGTTCCATCCACCAGGGGTTGATCCCCATCGTTCCAGGGTCCGTCCCCCATGCCCGGGGTTCGATCCCCGCCGTTCCAGGGTTCGTTCCCTTGGTTCAACTTTCGCTGGGGTTGATCCCCATGGTTCCAGGGTCCGTCCCCCATGCCCGGGGTTCGATCCCCATCCTCCCAGGGTTCGTTCCCCATGTTCCATCCTCCTGGGGTTGATCCCCATCGTTCCAGGGTCCGTCCCCCCTGCCCGGGGTTCGATCCCCACCGTTCCAGGGTTCGTTCCCTTGGATCAACTTTCGCTGGGGTTGATCCCCATGGTTCCAGGGTCCGTCCCCCATGCCCGGGGTTCGATCCCCATCCTCCCAGGGTTCGTTCCCCATGTTCCATCCACCAGGGGTTGATCCCCATCGTTCCAGGGTCCGTCCCCCATGCCCGGGGTTCGATCCCCACCGTTCCAGGGTTCGTTCCCTTGGTTCAACTTTCGCTGGGGTTGATCCCCATGGTTCCAGGGTCCGTCCCCCATGCCCGGGGTTCGATCCCCATCCTCCCAGGGTTCGTTCCCCATGTTCCATCCTCCTGGGGTTGATCCCCATCGTTCCAGGGTCCGTCCCCCCTGCCCGGGGTTCGATCCCCACCGTTCCAGGGTTCGTTCCCTTGGATCAACTTTCGCTGGGGTTGATCCCCATGGTTCCAGGGTCCGTCCCCCATGCCCGGGGTTCGATCCCCATCCTCCCAGGGTTCGTTCCCCATGTTCCATCCACCAGGGGTTGATCCCCATCGTTCCAGGGTCCGTCCCCCATGCCCGGGGTTCGATCCCCACCGTTCCAGGGTTCGTTCCCTTGGATCAACTTTCGCTGGGGTTGATCCCCATGGTTCCAGGGTCCGTCCCCCATGCCCGGGGTTCGATCCCCATCCTCCCAGGGTTCGTTCCCCATGTTCCATCCTCCTGGGGTTGATCCCCATCGTTCCAGGGTCCGTCCCCCCTGCCCGGGGTTCGATCCCCACCGTTCCAGGGTTCGTTCCCTTGGATCAAATTTCGCTGGGGTTGATCCCCATGGTTCCAGGGTCCGTCCCCCATGCCCGGGGTTCGATCCCCATCCTCCCAGGGTTCGTTCCCCATGTTCCATCCTCCTGGGGTTGATCCCCATCGTTCCAGGGTCCGTCCCCCCTACCCGGGGTTCGATCCCCACCGTTCCAGGGTTCGTTCCCTTGGATCAACTTTCGCTGGGGTTGATCCCCATGGTTCCAGGGTCCGTCCCCCATGCCCGGGGTTCGATCCCCATCCTCCAAGGGTTCGTTCCCCATGTTCCATCCACCAGGGGTTGATCCCCATCGTTCCAGGGTCCGTCCCCCATGCCCGGGGTTCGATCCCCACCGTTCCAGGGTTCGTTCCCTTGGTTCAACTTTCGCTGGGGTTGATCCCCATGGTTCCAGGGTCCGTCCCCCATGCCCGGGGTTCGATCCCCATCCTCCCAGGGTTCGTTCCCCATGTTCCATCCTCCTGGGGTTGATCCCCATCGTTCCAGGGTCCGTCCCCCCTGCCCGGGGTTCGATCCCCACCGTTCCAGGGTTCGTTCCCTTGGTTCAACTT
>JAYWLE010000041.1:205000-256345 GCA_037074485.1 Delonix regia | reverse complement strand
CTATTCCACCGGAAGACTACCGCTTGATTTCTCTCTGTCCACAGCCATGACTCACCCACCTTTCCATCCCCCCTCAAAGATCCACCCGATCGATGAAGACTTGAACCGAACTCGCAGTGATCAAATCTACTTTGGAGAGTCAAAATCCTCAGGGCAAGCCAAAGGAAGGACGGGATAGAGCTCAAAGACAGGCTGAAGGCAGAGAAGGATAGACGAGACAAGGAAGCAAAGGAGAAAAGAAAGATCGGAATAGAATAGAGGTAACGGTTGAACGAACGGTAGACCCAACTCTGTATACTTAGCCGGAAGCAGGGCATTCCACCGATTCAACTTAGGGATAAAGCCTTTCCCGTATCTATTTGAACCTGATCCGAAAATTTCTATCCGGTAGACTTGGTAAGGTAAAAGGGCCCTATTTTATTTCCAGAATTAGAGTTCGACCGCAGCTGCCCCTTTTTGTTTTTGGGGGGATCAAGTTCCTTGCCAACTATCGACCCCGATCTCTTTTCATTTCTTTCTTTTGGGTATTCCTAGCCTAGCCTTCGTCAATCACACTAAAGCAGAGCACCCAACTATGGCAAGGCCCCCTTCCCTTAAGGGTTAGGTTAGTCAATCCGGCCCGAGACGCGTTCGTTGACAAAACCGCCGTAGGAATGGAGACCTTTCAATAGAGCGGAGGCGAACTGATCAACGAGAAAGAGGCCCTACTCACTACAAACGAATACACCACAAGATCGAACTGCACTCATGCCTCTCCCGCATCAAGTTGACCGACCCCCCCTACGTAGTTCTTCTATCAATCATGTACGTAGTAGGGTCCTCCATTCTTTCTTATTGGTATATCATGAAAAAAGAAAGCCATTTGCACCAGGCGCACTGCGCTTTCCCTTGCCTAGATGTTCGCCTTTCTAAGTAAAGTAATGGTGACCCGCCGAAGACTGGAGCCTCATAACATGTTGACGAAGACCCCCGAACTGAGGGTTCGATCAGTAGAGGGGACGACTTTGCCTCCCCGGAAGAAGAATAGCCCCGCTCTCTAGCCGACTGATCCCGTTGATCATATAACTGGGAGGGAACGTGTCACATTAGAGGTGAACGATCAGAGATGTCCGATAATTACCACGATGAGGCTGGTCCCTCTTTTATTTTAGTAGACTAAGCTATGAATATGAATGAAGAAATGAATGAATGCCGGGCTCTTTCTTTCACAGCTAACCCCAAGAAGTTTCTTAATGCTGATATTTTCTGTTTCGTCGATAGCATTTTCTGATGTAGGATGCGTAGCAGCTGTTGTCACAGTTGGGGTCAACAGGCGGGAATTGTCCAAAAGTAGCCATAGCGTTGATTGCTCTCCCTTCAGAAAGACTTGTTGTAAATCGCCGGTTGGCTTTACCAACCAAGAAAGACATGGGATTGTTTGGGCATAAAGAAAAGATTGGCTGCTTCTAAAGCTCTCTTTCTTCTCTTATGATATTTATAGTTTGTCATTCGAAAGAGAAGGAAGGGCGTGAAGGTAGTTTCAAAGCGTTCAAGCTTCGGTTTCACATGCCAATTGGCAACTGCTCTATTTCGTATCATCCCACCCAGACCTATACTACGCTATTTCACCAACGATCATCTAATTACTGAAAAAAAAAAGGCAGACCCACATACGGGATCCTGACCATGCACCGAAATAGGATGACCTATAAGTAAGGCTTTTTCCTTCGTTTCACTCTCCGAAGTGGCGTGGCACAAAGCCCAATTGGAAAGGGGGACGAGTCATCTTGCTCGACATCATGGGATCGCACTTTCATGAACGGGCTGCTTACTCCGAACTTGGGATATCTCATTAGCCCAAGCAAGAAAAGGCAAATTGAGGGGCGGTGACGCGGAAGCCAGCCCAGCGGACTGTTAGGGAGTACTAAGTACCTCCGCTTTTGATGCGGCTTAGTACCACCCGGCAACTGCATCTGGACCTACTATTGGTTCAACAGTTTCAAGGTCATCTGCTCGAACTGCTGCTTTCATTCTTGCCCCTGCGTGGTAAACTGGCTTTACAGCGGGTGAGACCTTTGCCCCAGTTCTTGGCTTTCTTGCTTCCGCGCCCTTCTTCTCTTTAGGAGACCGGTCATTACAGCAGGCAGGAGAAAAGAGAGGGCTCGGCATACCACCGGCTGAATCTTCTCGCGGTAAGCGAAGCCAACACAGACCCTGCTATCCAGGCGAGAGCATCAGGCTAACTCACAATTGCAAGCTCACACAAAATCGGTTTAGTTAACTGCCCCTTGCCGGCCCGTCTCTTTTGTTTTGTACTTCCGAGCGCTATATAACTCACTAGAACGTCCTGTCTCGGGGTCACAACGATGCGGAATAACTTATATTCTAAATACGCTATTTCGCGCTTAGCGAGGCTAGGCTGGTCATTCCCATCCCTAAAATAATGATTCAATCCCACACCTATTGGAATCTTCGTGTTGGATACGACGAACCACGCGGAATAAAGGAAAGCGGGAACTGAGAACGTTTCGATGTGAGTATCCGAACAGCCCGACCCACATCGCTTCGAATGGCCCGCTACTATGTGAACTCGCAATGGAAGATGGAGGAGCTTTTGGCAATGCTATTAGCAAGAAGGAATTTCATCTGTTGGAGTAAGCAAAACTGTTAACCCAGGGCTAGAGGTGTTATCTCCTCGGGCGGGAAGTCTCAAAGCTCTTTTGCCAGCATTGAGGAACCTGAGAATTTTGATTAAAGTAGTTATCCGATAGACGCAATTTGACAATTAGCGGAGGTGTCACCTTCTAAACCTACTTTTCTTGAGTCAATAGAGTACGACCTGGATCAACAAAACCCATCCCCGTCTGAGTAGAGACTTCCGAAGAAGTTTTCAAAGCAAGGGAGGAATGAACTTCTAGCTTGATTACCGGGAACCCTCTCTTGATAGATGAAGAACCCCTGGCCAAGCGCTCGGAAAGTGCTCCTCCAGCTGTCTGTCCCGCGGAGAGGTAGTTAGAATAGACTCCGAGACAAGAAGCTGACAGAGAAGCAAGGGTCTTGAGGGGTGAGCCCTATGACTAAAGATACACGAGCTCCTCTACACCCATTTCCTCGGAAAGCCCTTTTGCCAGCTTAGCGTAGAGGGATAGCCCCAGGAAAGGAAGAAGATATGGGTTGATCAAAGCCGGCTGAAGGCCAAGAATGGGATACGGGGACGAAAGCTCAGAGACCATTTGTTCAACTTCTCTACCAGAAGCGGAAGATGAACCCATATGAATTTAGTTCTAAACCACCTGATTGATCTCATGGCGTATATATAACATGATTCTATTTCTTAGCGGGAAGAGCCTCTCCAGCCTTAGGGGAGAACCAAAGACCCCTTTCTCTACTTAGCCGCGGGCAGAAGACCTCCTCCCTATAAAGAAGGGAGCACGGTCTTCATTCGAGAGAGCTTCTTTTCAGTCTTTTCCCCGAATCAGCACGATGGTCATCTCCTTCCTACCTGACGAGCACATCAGACAATCGGCTCTTTCATGACTCCATAACAACTACCTTATCCATTGATCTCTTGTGAATGTGAAGGTCCCAAGAACTACCTTCGCTTTTCAAGCTGCAGCTATTGCTATTGTTGTGCTTGGGAATTGTTTGAGCTTATATCGATCGTTAGCTTCACTAATCTCCCCACGGTTTATCCTGCGATTTCTCTTTACTGAACCTGGCCAAAGGATTTATTTTACAATGTATATGTCTTAGTTGACAAAGCTGTTTACGTAATAGGCTGCTGGCTAGAAAGATAGGAATTTGGAATGTTGAGATGACTGGTACGTTTATCGAAACACTCGAGTAGATGCTTTCAACAAGCCCCACTCACAGATAGCTAATGAGCTAGCTCTTTTAAAAAGGAACCAGCAATACTGGATGCGATGTTTGGAACAAAAAGACCACCAAAGGTTCCCGAAATGTTCGCAAATGACTTGTCATATGGCCGTACAGAAGAACACGCAGACATGGACAATTAAAAAAAAAAAATGATTTATTAGACTCGGGTTCACTCCAAAAATGGAAGAGCTTAGCAAAGAAAGAAGAAAAAGGGTGACCTCCGTTTTGGTAATGAAAAATAGATCCCTAGCGGTTGTTCTGACATGTGATTAACCGAATCAGCTGCGTAGCCCTCTTTCACAGGGGAGGTGTGGCGGCATAGCCTGCTTCCAGAAAGTAATTCATGTTGAAGGTGGTCGCCCATTTACTTCGTTTTAAGCACTTCTTCTTATATGCTCACTTCGATGCTCGATTTTTGCCTTGCTTCGGGCCCTCGCCCGGAGAAAGCTGGAGACGTTGCAGACATGTCCCAAGCAGAACGACCATGCTCGGAAACCACAGGTGGCGTGGAAGACAGGTTCCCGAACAGAATTAGTTGAAAGCGAAAATAGAGAGTCCCAGAAAGAGAAAGAAAGGGTGAGCAAGGAAAAAGGGGCCCATCGACTGGGTAAACAGAGTCTCGGAATCAAAATGAGAATCGTCGAGGCTATCCTGCATCCCCTACGTCTTTAAAAAAGAATGACCCTATTAGAAAATCCTGCCTTCTTGGCTTGTTTCATTCTTAATTCCATCCATTTCTCTAATATAATAAAATAGAAGCAAAAACAGAATGAAACTTTGTATGCTTAACAAACCAATTTCGGAGAGCATCTGCCTGGTCCTTACCAGCCAGTTTTGAGTGCCAAAATTGCTTAAATAAAACGACATCATAAGGTTCATTCGCACGTCACATCCACGGTACAAAGGTTCTCCTTTTTTCAATGCCATCGAAAGTGTCATGTGGCTTTCATTCGGGTCGAATCACTGAAAGTCGATCTTTTTTTGGTCTTTCTTTTTCACTCCTTGAGGAAAAGGCCCCTAGCTCTGGTTCATACATGTTTATATATATGATAGAAAATCTTTTATGTTTAGCGGTCATTCTTAGAAGTTCGTTTGAGAACGGTCGAGACCCTCGCGGGCATCCTGTAGGTTCACCACTGGACTTGTTCAAACCTTGGTCTATGGCAGCGGCGGTAGGAGTCGCAGAACTTGCATCGTGATTCCCGAGACTCCTTGTCGAATAGAGGGCGAGCTCCGTGCGTGAGCAGCGACTAAGCTTAATCCAATTTTTCTTAACAAGAATTTTGTACGCTTGAAGGCCCATCCTCTACGGCAGGGTACAGAGACGAGGCCTTTGATCCACTTTACATAAGGAAATGCAAATCAATCAACCGGGGAATCAATCGGTCGAATAACAATTATTTCTAGTAGCACCCACGACAGAATGTACGGAATATCCTACTTTTTTTGGGACGGAGGTACGTAGTCGCTTTAGCGAAGCTTATGGCACGCGTGCTAAAAAAAAAACATCAACTTGGAAGCGCCATAATATAATAAAGAAAAAGAATGAATACGCCAGCAGACGACCCTGCTCGAAATCAGTTTTTCAGGTTTTCCCTTAAGAGAAGTCTCGGATCAGGACTTGTTTCAATAGCCTTTCGGAGGAGTGAACCATCAGGCAGAATGGATACCGAGTTCGGGGGGCAGGTTATAGCTTTCGAGCGAGACAACTCATCCACGATTGGTGCAGGATTGACCACTCAGCTATCCAAGTTACGTAAAAGACACATTTTGAAGTTTTTCCCTGCCGGCACACTTTGAGTCCCAAACTTTCTGTCTGAAGCAAATGCTGGAAGTCCAAGATGGTGGTTTGGAACATCCAAGAGGACAGGACACCTGATCCACGCTCTCTTCCCTTGGTAAAGAGGAATTTGAAATCTAAATCAATCATTTGATCAAACAAAAAAAGTACTTGGGCCTTAGAGGCGGGAAGCGAAGGGAATAGGAAGACCAGGAACGAAGTCACTCGACCAAAAGAAGGTCTTATTTGAGTTCAAAGCGAGGAGCCAGAGACAGATTGCAATTGCAAAAGCCAACTCTAAGAAGCAGCTTTACTTTAAAGAGGGGCAAAAGCAAAGGAGAGAAAAAAAGGGGAGCTTAACATATATAAATCGGTTACACACTAAAGGAAAGATAGATTCTAGTTAGCCTACCCGACTACACAAGATATTCTACATGTGGTTAACAAAAGAGTCACTGGTTATTGGCCTCAAGGCAGAGACGAGCTGACTAGGCTCTTTTTCGAAATTGCGTAAGTAATAAAAGAGAAAGGGCTGACAGTTGCTATTGAATCAGCTGGTATAGAAGAGGCTAGTACACAAGCTACTAAAGCTAGCCAGGGAAGTGGGACAGGAACCTTAACCATCGACTTCTGACTTTCCTGTTCTGGTGGAGTCTTCTCTAAAGGCAGTTCAGGCACTTCCGGGGGTGAAAAAGAATAGGAATCGATTGAAGAATAAAGAGATATTATCTTATATAGTATAGAAGCGGAATAGGAGCAGATGGTTCATAGTTCATGTAGAAGTGGATTAGTTAGAGGAGGTAGCTGTGATGTGATAGCTGTTGTTGAATCAGTTGCCTTTGGCGTAATATATATATATATTAAAAGTTTAAAAAAAATCCTATCTGCCTTAAGGAATGAATTTATAGAGATAGAGGAAGAGAAGAAGCTATTCGCGGGAGAAGGGCGGTTAGCAAGAAGGTTTTTGAATCCATAAAGGAAAAATGCGCTCCTCTTTCATCAGCTGTTGGGAATAGAAGGGGAATTTATAAACCTTCCTACCAAAGAATCTTTCTAAAAGCTATTCCTTAGTGAGTGTTAATCCTATTCTAGGCTTTGATTATCCCCACTGGCACCGAAACAACTTCTTGTTCCCGGTCCCAAACGCCTATTCAAAACGTTGAGGGGGTAGCCGCCAAGAAGAATGATTTTCCGAGGGGTCAAATAAAATAAGACTGACTTTCGAGTAATACAGGGACGGACTGAGACTCCTAACTCCCAATGCAGGAGCAGGAAGATAAATGAAGGGGGGGTTTGTTTGCTTGCTTAGTCTTATTGAGCGAGAAGTTCGTATTCTTATATCGCTAAGCTACGTTTTCCTATGAGAGAAACATTCCATTTCAATTCCAAAGACGGAGATGCAATTTCTCTCTCTGCTATGTCATAAGGTAGCTCGCGGATTGGTCTTCATTGCATACTAGCTTCAGTGGGAATAAGAAGGTGTTCCGTTGGTCAACAACCAACCACAGCTTCTAGTTTTTTGTAAGTCTCTTCTTATTCGGGGAGCAGAGCAGTCAAATAATGAACCAAAGCAAATGATTGTTATTGTTCTAAATAAATTCCTCACGATTGCTCCTTGTGATGCAGCGGAACCATGGCAATTAGGATTTCAAGACGCAGCAACACCTATGATGCAAGGAATAATAGACTTACATCACGATATCTTTTTCTTCCTCATTCTTATTTTGGTTTTCGTATCACGGATCTTGGTTCGCGCTTTATGGCATTTCCACTATCAAAAAAATCCAATCCCGCAAAGGATTGTTCATGGAACTACTATCGAGATTCTTCGGACCATATTTCCTAGTATCATCCCGATGTTCATTGCTATACCATCATTTGCTCTGTTATACTCAATGGACGAGGTAGTAGTAGATCCAGCCATTACTATCAAAGCTATTGGACATCAATGGTATCGGACTTATGAGTATTCAGACTATAACAGTTCCGATGAACAGTCACTCACTTTTGACAGTTATACGATCCCAGAAGATGATCTAGAATTGGGTCAATCACGTTTATTAGAAGTGGACAATAGAGTGGTTGTACCAGCCAAAACTCATCTACGTATTATTGTAACACCTGCTGATGTACCTCATAGTTGGGCTGTACCTTCCTTAGGTGTCAAATGTGATGCTGTACCTGGTCGTTTAAATCAGATCTCTATTTCGGTACAACGAGAAGGGGTTTACTATGGTCAGTGCAGTGAGATTTTTGGAACTAATCATGCCTTTATGCCTATTGTTGTAGAAGCTGTTTCTAGGAAAGATTATGATTCTTGGGTATCCAATCATATAACCCCCCAACCGGGGAAATTTTTGAAGTTCTTGGACTACTTGGGCCTTGTAACGGTAGCTTATTGTGATGCAGCTGGAACCATGGACCTCCCTTCCCCGCCACCTGCTGCTGAACCACCTGAGGTTCCGATACAAGGACCACAAGTGCCCCAACAACCGCCCGCGCCTGTGATTCCCCAATTGGAGCAACCGCTCCTCTCGGATGAAGAACGAAGCGACGTGCTTTATAACCGATATGGACTCCTCAATTTCGGGGAGGATGATGGGCTAGTCCGTATGACCTCCATAATATCTAATCAAGTATTCATAGAGCGATCCGTCGAGGCAGCATTGGTGGATGACGGATTTCACCCGCTATCTATCTATCATAGGTACGGGGAACTACGTCACTTTCTCCATTCTCCGCAAGGTCATACTCTATCTGAGCGCACCTATCGCGCCTATGTTTCCCAAATAAGGGAAGAAGGCACGAGGGAAAGCGTTCCGTATCGGCGGATCATCCAGGCCGTACGCAGCTCTCATCTTCTTTTAGAGAGAGCAGGAGGTAGGTTGGTTTAATATAACTCTTTAGCTCAGGTCGGTTTATATTGTTGTCCAATATTTTTATATACCCCATGTATCTGGGGGAAAGCTAAGACGGATAATTTGGTTATTCATTTTGGCTTTTTCAAAACCTTTCTTTTTTCGGTATGCCGCTCCGCGAGCAAGGAGTGCCACGCACGAGCGGAGCGAAAACAAAGCAAGGGGAATTCGGAGAAATCCTTTGATTGCGTATTGAATATATTTCCATGTCTTTCTTGTTCCACTAGCTAGGACCAAATTCTCACATGTCCCTTTCGTTATTACAACCTTCTTTTTTTATGTCAAAGACCAGAAGCTACGCGCAAATTATCATTGGATCTCGGTTGTTCTTAACAGCGATGGCTATTCATTTAAGTCTTCGGGTAGCACCATTAGATCTTCAACAAGGTGGAAATTCTCGTATTCTGTATGTACATGTTCCTGCGGCTCGGATGAGTATTCTTGTTTATATCGCTACGGCTATAAACACTTTCTTGTTCCTATTAACAAAACATCCCCTTTTTCTTCGCTCTTCCGGAACCGGTACAGAAATGGGTGCTTTTTTTACGTTGTTTACCTTAGTTACTGGGGGGTTTCGGGGAAGACCTATGTGGGGCACCTTTTGGGTGTGGGATGCTCGTTTAACCTCTGTATTCATCTCGTTTCTTATTTACCTGGGTGCACTGCGTTTTCAAAAGCTTCCTGTCGAACCGGCTCCTATTTCAATCCGTGCTGGACCGATCGATATACCAATAATCAAGTCTTCAGTCAACTGGTGGAATACATCGCATCAACCTGGGAGCATTAGCCGATCTGGTACATCAATACATGTTCCTATGCCCATTCCAATCTTGTCTAACTTTGCTAACTTCCCCTTCTCAACCCGTATCTTGTTTGTTCTGGAAACACGTCTTCCTATTCCATCTTTTCCCGAATCTCCTTTAAGGGATGAAATAGAAGCTCGAGAAGGAATAGCAAAACCTAGTTCACTTCCCCTGAACGCGATGTAATCAAACTTATGGTTGACGCCGTAGAGAATATAAAGCCCATATGCGAAGTGGAAAAAGTAGGAGTAGCTGGTACTATTTATGATGTCCCTGGGATTGTAGCCAGGGATCGTCAACAAACCTTAGCTATTCGTTGGATCCTTGAAGCAGCTTTCAAACGACGTATAAGCTACAGGATAAGCTTAGAGAAATGTTCATTTGCTTATCTACTGGATGCTTACCGAAAGAGGAGAATTGCACGTAAGAAAAGGGAGAATCTTCATGGACTGGCTTCCACCAATCGAAGTTTCGCGCATTTCAGATGGTGGTAAAGTGAGACCACATAAAGAGCTCTCTGATCCTCATTCAGTCATATTTTTCAGTAATATATGGTTTTACCCTTTTCCTTTTTGTTTGAATCTTCATATAGAATAAATTCCTAATACTATTCCCTTCATTCATTGAGTTGGAGGAATCCATAGGAGGCCCGCCCGTTATGCATTGCATGAAAGAACCTTTCTTTGTATGACTTCTCTTTTGCCTTAGGTCGAATGAATACGAAATAGGACATCCGCGGGTGCTGGTAAGCTTGATGAATGAAAGCTTGAAATTCAAGGTTATCAGACGCTCGACTGTAAGGAGAGGGGTTTTGCTTGCTCGGCGTAGCACAAGCTGATCACACGGTGACGCCGAATACTTCGGAGAACGGACGGTGGTTAGCAAGTTCGTCTCAGCAGTCAAAATATCGCGAAGAAAGAAGCATCCTTCCTCGTACTATCGGTGTAACTACTTCGTTACAAAAGTAGGCACAAACGCTTTCTTATTTAAAATAAGACTCCTTTGCGCATACCGGTACCAAAAACCGATTCTATACCATACCACTGGACTAGACTTCAAAGGGCCTGGACAATAGAACAAAGCGAGGAGGACGACAGACTTAGTGTTAGCGCTATTGAAGTTTTTGTATGAAGGAAAGGACTATAAAGAAAGAGGAGTCTGAGACCCTTGTCCCAATTGAATTGCAAGGGATGCTCCATACAGATAGATAGACGAGAACTCAAGGCTAGAAGCTACCACAGTACTTTAATAACTGCTAAAATGAAATGGATTTCCGGAACAAAGAAGGAAGCAAGGGGGAGCTCAAAGTTGATTGAGAGAGTTGCCATTGCCACTTTCGATGACGAGATTTGAGAAAAGACAGTCAAATTGGCATAAACAGAAAAAGATTATTCTTAAATAATAACCGATTGGACTGAGTCTAGGTCAAAATCGGGTTTCACAAGCTAGTCAGTTACTTTCGAAAAGCGCCACACTCTCTTTGTTTTCACTCTTTTATTAGGGACTTAATCTTGAATGAATGCTTGGATGCAGAATTTCCTGCTGAATGGATCTTCTTCCCTTCCCCTGCAAGGCAGGGGGGTGTACATTGTTACCTTCTCAACCGAATAAAGTAAAGTGAATAGAGCATTGAGCACGAGTTCCTCCTCAGGCTCTACGGAAAGCGAAAAGCAATAGCCGGGTTTTTCGGGAATCGTTGCGGAAACATAAAAGCGTTCGCGAATCGGATCGCTTTCTTCATACGTGACCAACCGTATAGTATATTGTAAAAGAGAAAAGATCCTTCTTTTACTTTATTTTGGATAGTGGTGACTTCCTTTTCTGATACATTTCGAAACTTAACCGGGAAACTCTGAAAGGTTCTTTCAATTTCTAGTGCGATATGCTTTCGGTTCATCATTCGTCTATTCCAGCCAGAAAAAATCCCGAAATCCCTCTGATGGGGATCCCCACATGGGAACTGATCGGAGTTGAACCGACTTTTCTTAAATTCAACCTCTAGGCAGACCGTGCCCCAATTCCCTATCATAGGCAATTTTTCTATCGCGCTAAAGGACGGATATTTCTCTAACTATAAGGATCATAAGAGTTCACGCAGCTAAGAGAAAAGAGAAAAAGAGAAGGGGGGGTTTAAGCGAATTGATATTATGACATTCAAAGAGGACCAAGGCAATCTCGATTCAAGTCGAAGTCGAGGCTTTTTGAACTTTGTTGTTTTACAACAAAGGATGCCCTGAAGGGGAAAGAAAGAAAAGAGTCATTAGCACTCAGGACACTTCCTGTAATGGTTACTGGGACCGAAAGAATGGCACTAAGAACGACTGCGTAACCAGGAAGGAACTCCCAAAGGTTGCATAGAAACTGGCTGCCATCGAGCTCATATAGACGAAAGGAATCTCGAGGAAAGATAGTTAGCTCCCCATAGAAGGAGAAGACATAAGGACAAGACCTTTTACTGGTCAGCTGGAAATAGACCTTATCGGTGATCTCGCAATTAGCGTATAGAAATGTTCCAAATCGCTCGTTGATAGTGTAGACTCGCCGAACTCGGAACCTCTATGCTAGGTTCTAAAGGAAGGAGCTTTCTGGATTTGATTTGAGCAAATAGCCTTCTCGGAGAGATCCGCTCGTGCACAATCGGACGCTTCGCTACTTTCCGCCTCGTCTTCCCGCTTTAAAAGCGGGTTTAGGCACTCCACGGGTCTTAACGTTGCAGGCAGAATTTCGATTCCATGGGGATAGCTTAACCATTAGTGAGCAATCAGCTATGGAGTACTTTCGATAGTAGGGGCTCTAGACTTGTGTTTTGATTTACAGAGGAGGTATACCCAAAAAGAGAAGTTTCGACTTGTTCATCCAAGGCATTTGTCATTCACTGCTGATTCGAGAACAAGAATTCATTGTGCTGCTGAGGCAATTCCTCAAGTCAGTGTTAAATCTTGATTCAATTATTCAAATCTTTCCCTCAAACTCGAAATGATATCAAAAGAGCTTCGAATCTTGCTTAGAGAACAGTAGCAAGGACTAGAGGAAAGGCTTTATGAGCAAGCAAAAACGAGGCATGAATCGAGGCCTGCCCGGCTGTCCTATCTTGTCTTTCGCGGAATTGCCGGTGACTGCTGACGCCGCGGCAGGATCGCAACAAGCTGGCGCTCCATAAACGAATTCTTTAGAAAATGATAGAGATTGATATGAGGCTGGGCCCGAGCTATTGAACAGGTACTGCATCGCGATCCACAACCGCGAAAATAAAGAGAATCCCCTTATTGACTGATCGATCGTGCATTTCTATCGTGGAAGTGAACTGGAGGCAGGATTCATACGCGAGATCAAGTTCCCGAAATGGATCTCAAACATCGTCCCCTTCCAGAGGGCAAAGAAATCCGGGTTTGCGTAGATTTTGATTTTCGCAACCTAAACCTAAACGAGGCATGCCCTACAGACGACTTCCCTCTCCCCGTTGGTCGAGTAATATAATTCCTCCTCACATTTTATCTTTTAAAAAGAAGAGACTTTTAATCTGTCTTTGCGGGTCGCCCTAGTGGATCGCATTAGTTGGATAGATCTTATCTTGCTATGAAGGGGAATCTCTCTTAGCTGAGGTCGGTCGGCTGGGATCACTGAATGTTATCGTAGAGTAGGTAGCGTAAGAACTCGATCGAGCACTTAGTTGATAAGAGGGCCACTAGTCAAATCGGATTAGAAGGTCAGAGGCTTTTTTCGTTGCGCTCTAATCGGGGAGGCCGGGAAAGGGATAGAGAGAAAGGAAAAGTCCTTTGCTTAAGCCACAGGGCTCGATTGGATGCGCTATCCGGTCTAGTCCAGCGTCATTTCCTAGGGCCTTCAATTAATTTGAAATAGAAATCGACTCACTCGTTGTCTATGGATTGGAGAAAGAAACGATTGATAAGCCACACTGGGACTGATAAAAAAAAAAGGTCCACAGAATCGCCCACAGGTAGAAATAGAAAAAGGAGGCCGTCATCCTTTGTACAGACATATCCACTCTGTGAAAAATCGATAGTGGTGGTTCAACCCTATAGATTGGAAAAAATCGAGTAGGTGATTGACAATCTATCGCTGTAGGACTCAATGCCCGGTAAGCTCACGAATCGAACCTACTACCAAAGGCCGAGGATTAGTGCCTCGGATTCTGCTTGACACACCGGCCCTCTCGATGAGACTCCAGTTCTTGCTGTCTCTACAATCGAGGAAAGAAAGAACCACTGACGCTAGTGAATCAGCTAGAGAATCTATATATCTGATATGAACACCACTACAAACAACCGATCAGCCGATGCGCATCCGCTGCCGCTGCTAGTGCTCTTAAGGAGTCATTCGACTTCCTTTCTATAGTAAGATCCCCCAAGGCATAAGCAGAAGAATTATCCTATATAGCTGAATTCTGATTGTTCGATCGACTTCGAATTCCTTGTTTTCGTTGGCAAGGACTGACTTCCTTAGAACCTGCTTCTCCAGCATCAGCATCTGTAGGCATTGACCAAGAAAACCGAAGCAAGGGTGAGATTCCGGTTTAGTTATTCCTATTTATTTTTGATCCCTAGCTGGCTAAAAGGAATAGGATGGGACAGAGGCTGGAGTACCTGCATTCGGCTTGCAAAGATCAGGCGATGGCCTTCCTCTCCCGAAAACAGAGATATAGTGATTGTGCAGCGAAGCCAGTCCTCCGACAACCTAAAATATGTTTCTTCTAGGTCCTTCAGATTGCTAAACAACCTTGGGGTTTTGGTAAGGTTTTCTGATCGAAGGGTGATGGTGATTTCTTTTTGCGTATTGTAAAGTAATACGTAAGATTATGGCTTCCTGACGGAGTGACCTTTACTCTTTATATCATAAGAGAAGAAAGTTCAATGACCCAGGGTACGTATTAATATTAAGGAAGACAGGGTAGGAATTAAGGGAGAATTTGCTCGGAAGCAAGGAGAATAGTATATGCTTAACACATGCAATTCTAACGAAGTGATCTTGGACAATTCTTTGAGATTCCGATTCCGTAAGTTACTCAGTGAGTGCTTTCTAAGGCTTGGAATAAGGAAATGAAATATGAACAATCGCGCAGATCCAATCAGATGACAATATATGAATTAATATTTAATTCAGTTCCCGAAGCATATAGATTTCCATGCCTTGTAATTCTGTTCCTAACGTTCCTTCTAGTTTTAATATTAGCTTCGCGAAAAATTTCTCATTATATATTAATAATATAAAGAATTACGAAATGATGAAGGAGGTGCTTTATTATAATAAAAAAAAAAGGAGTTCCCTGTGCGTTTAAAAGCGGCTGGGGCGGAGTCGATATTATACCGGTTCTTCAAAAGAAAGAAGAACCACAGCTAACAGATGAAAAAAAAATCGGTCAGAGAGCAACCGGAGCCGCCGGAGCAGAAGTAGGCATTGGCCATGTCTTTCTTGATTCCGTTGATGGAAACCCATCACTAGCTAAACAGCTCTTTGGTTACGCAATTCTAGGATTTGCCTTAATGATGGCCTTTTTTAATCTTGTTCGTATTCTGATCGGTAAGGTAAGCTTCACCGAAGGGGGTGGGGTATCCATTCGGTGATTGTAAGCATGACCCACCCCACCAGATCTCAAGGAAATTCTCGTTTTTGATCTTATTTCGACGAAATTCTCTTTCTTTTAGAAGGACGGCACTCACGATCGATCGATTGGCAAGTTCTTTGATTGGTTCAAATCCAATTCGTGAGCACATAGGCCATGAAGGAAGTCTAAGGCACTTATTTTGTATTTCGTAAAAAATCTTACTATCTCGTCTTGTTTGCCGCGTATTCATTTCAAGATTGGATTGAGTGGAGCCAAAGATGCCCCCAATATAGGCACCTAAATGGGCCTTCGGAGCCGGTGCATGCCTAAAGTTTCCTCTAATAATATATATCCCTTGCCCTGGACGAAGAAGAGGCTGTCTCAGATCATGGCGGAGTCGAAGCCCTACGGCTAGGACGTAAGCCAGCCGGAAACCTACTAATCTACTTTGGCATTCATGTGTCACAACTGTATGGGCGGACTGAGAAAGAAAGAAAATCTTCTCTGTCAACGGCGAGTACTGTAAGCTCGATGACTGCATACGTAAGAAAATGTCGAAGGACCAGGCCTTTCCTTTCCATTTTTTTTTCTGTTAATGGATTGGAAAATGCATCGAATTGCATGCAGCATAATTCTTCAATTCAAACCTCCCCCCTCTATGGCAGACGAAATGCGAAAGGGATCCGCAGTAAATTGGCTTGATTAAGTAGCATAATGGGTTGGGTGTCCTCCCTAACCTAAAGGGATGGTCAGATATCCCAGATCTATGCTACGATAATAGACAGCCTCTCCCCGCCTCGGGTGTCTGTCTAAAGAACTGCTTGGGATCCTTTGGCATCCGCTATGTGTGCTCCGCTTGGCCCTAATGTCCACGCTATAGTGAGTGAAGGTGAAAAGAAAGGACTCAATGGCCATGCCCCCTCTTAATGCCAGTTTGCCCGGAGGTGAGAACCCTGCTCAAGAACAACGGTCACACAAATCTAAGCAGTCGATCAAAAATAACAGGCTTAAAGTAAAGTCGCTAGACCACCCTTGAGGATTGAGAATCGGCTTTTTTTTTCAGTCTTTTCCTGAAGCACTACTTTGCTACAGCTTTCGGATTGCTGAGAATAAAAAAGGGGATTCAGCTCAGCGAAGCAAAAGATGAACCAAGGTTTTTGCCCCTTATATTGAATACATCGGGTCGGTAGTACACAATACACTGGGTGGTGAAAGATGGTACCGGCAACGCTATGATAGAGCGGATGTAGCGCATTGTGCTCCCTCTAGGGCGAGCCCTTAAATCTCCCTTTCATTCATCCTTATGAAAAAAATGCTATTGGATGATGAAGGAGTTTCTTTCCCACATAATGATAGCTCTGGCACAGATCTCTTGGCTTCCTAATAAGTCCAATAATCCCAGTCTTTCACCCCTGTGATCGCATGTTTCCTTTATCTTCCCTGTCTGTAATCAAACGAGTGTTTTGTATTGAGTAGGACACATCGGCCTACCCTTCTCTCTATTGGGGTTCCCTTCAGACGATCTAAGGCACATGATCTCAAGCACTAGGCATAGGTGGTGGGGCTCCTTGTAAGCGTCTTCAACTTAGATTGTTCTAAAGTATATAATAAAGCCCATACTGAAGAAAAGGGCGAAGACAGAAGCTTAGGAAGCAGCTTTTCACTCTATATAGAGAACCTAAACTCAGACCTAGTGGATCCTATCGAGGGACCCGGAGCGCCCAACCAGCGGGTTGGATACGCATTCATTCCATTTATTCTGGCGGATTACATCCTATTTAAAATAAAGGAGATAACTTAGAAGAGGGCCATTCTCTCACTCAGTTAAGAGTCATACTAAGTCCCATTCTTGCTTATTAACCAAGACAAAGAAGTCCCGGGCGCCACTATCTGTAGGAAGATAAGCTTAGGGGTGGATTCGAATGTAGAAGGAGATCAATTTACTTGATCGATGATGGTCGGCTCTTTCATCTATCGTCCTATTTTCTGATAGTAGCCAATCTTTTGGAACAGCTGATCTAGTGACAATCTAATCTAATCTAAGACCTTCGCCCTCGGCCTCTAGTCGCTAATAGATAGGGTCTATAGTAAGGTTACATAGGAGCCTTCCACTCGAGCCAATAGTTTCCAGGCCATTGTCTTTCGATAGCAAAAAAACCTATCGGCAGATAAAGAAAGTGCTAAGCCACTTGATCTCCAGCCAAGGGGGATACTATTATCAGTTAGGTCACTTTTACTTTTAGAGCTACACGAGGGCTTAAAAGCGCCTGTGGGAACCAGTGTCAACCACACCTCTATCACTCAGGGTCTGACTATGTGACCCGGGTGGTCAGAGGGGACACACCTTCATCCCTCACCGGCCAAAGGCCAGCAGTGCTCAGCCTCACCTACATGAGTCTCCTCTTGGGGGACCCATAGGGGAGCACCCTCAGGTAACTACCGAAGAGCTCTTGCTAAACTACCCAACAAGTAGCAGGGCAAGAGTGAGGTTAAATTCATCATATCAAGGTGAAGAACCTGGGATCCCGACCCACGTCGGTCCCACACCTCAACCGATGGTCCGCCTCTTTGGACCACGGACTTAGGCAGTCCGCAGTTGTGGGTGTTACCCACACGCCTGGAAAAAAACCTCGACGCCTAGCAGGTCTAAGTGGCGTGTTATTTCTAGTTCTACTGACAGCTTCTTTTGTTGTAGGCCGTTTACCGAGTGTCTAATGGGGGCGGTTTTAGTTCTAAGCCAATTTCAAGGCGTATTCTATGGGTTGTTGGGAGGTCTTATCGATCAGTGGATGTTCCGGTTGAATGTGTGCTTCCAGGTCTTCGAGGTACCATTTTGGTTACAGGAGGAATGATTCCATTTCAACCGGTTCCGCCACCGGAGCTTAAGTTTTTTAAGTAAATTCCGAAGCAGGAGCATTATCTAGTAGACGAGGATGGCATAGAGCTTGAGAATCCCATACTGCTTTATCAAGGAGAAGATTCGGCGTAACTATGCCCATCTCTTGCAAGAAAGGCCAATGAGGTACTTCGCTACGCCCCTGCGATTGTAGGAGAGCCTGTTGACGGTGACTTTGATTGCTATTCCCGCTCCAGTGGAGATTTCTTTCTTTCTCGATAGAAATTGGTAAGACTTGGTATTGGATCCGTTATGTTCTTCTGTTAGCATTCATTCTTTCCTTTCTTTATCTTACCATTCTACACAAACAAATATTAAATATGGATTTCCTTGTACATAGTAATAAAGAATGGAAATTGATTTAACGAAAATTTCAAGCGTTCTTCTAAATACCCAATCCAGTCCAGATCAAGCGCACCTTATGGGTCATTCCACACCCGGAGTAGTCCAGGGACAGACCGGGTTAGGGCGACCAGGAAACTTCCACTTCATAATTCTATTAAGGGCATACTGGGTCACTGGCTTGCCCCTATCCACTTTGATCAGAAAACAGAGCAACTCCTTGTCCTCGGAGCCCCTGTGCATCTCTTGGGCCAGCTCCTCCCAACTGTGCCCCATTGGCGGGCTTTCGCCAAGGACTCCTACAGAAAGTTCGATAGTATCAACTACGTTACCTCGAAGAAATTCTGGAGACTGGTCGTTAAGCAGAGTGCGACATCCATTGGGTTACCAAAAATATAAACGGATATCGCATATAGAATGACCCATGATATAGAAAGGATAAGGGGGGAGTACTCAATCTAATATAATAATAATAATAGTAAAAATTTCATGAGATTAGGATTAATGTTCTCTCGCTCCTAGCTCGCGGAGCTACATACCGGAAAAAGAAAAAAAAAAGAAAAAGAAAGAAGGAACTCGCATATCGTAGATGAAAGGCAAACCCATCTCGTCAAGTCAGTTCAGTGATCCGAAGGTAGGCAACTCTCAATGGTCACTCTGTCTCTAGAAGCCAACCCATTGGAATGCTTGACTTTTACTCTGTTACTCTTTGACTTTTTTAGGAGGGGGCAACCACTGTTTAGCTTAGTTTGCTTTGATCCTCTCCCTACTCTAACTGGGCATTTCGTTAGGTGAGTCCGGTTGGTATGTTATTTAAGGAAGAACTTGTTATTTCTTTATAGTTATAGAGAAAGGACAAAGACCGTTGATCTCATTAGACTTTCCCTTCTGTACCGGATTGGATGCTTCCTTTGAGGGACAAGGATGACGCAGAGAACTTTCTAAAGAAAGCATTCCGTAGTAACGATCTAATAAGTGGGAGGTGCGGTGGCGATAAAGCTAAGAGCAATATTATTATATAGGAAATATAAAGTTACCCGGTAATTAACCTGCAGATCTGATCGGATCAATTCCTTACGGTACTAGCTTTCCTGACTACTTACTCCATCCACGGACAGAATGGGCTGAAATTGCTATTGAATGAGCTGTTGGCATATCTTGTGCACTCATAAGCTATTTTGATAGCCCAAAAAAGTCCATTATTTTTACGAAAAAGCTCTGCTTTTCTTCTCACTTTCTCGATGGGAAGAATAGGCTTAGGCTCACTATCCAAGCTCACTCGTAAATTGGGCTGCAGTTATTCCTTTGCTTATACTTATAATAAATATCGTAGCGTAGAGTAATCAAAGAAAAGAAGTAGAAGTCAGACAAGATTTTACTAGGATTATTCAATCCGTTGATTGAATGTCTATCACTTTAACATCCTAGACAGTTTGAACTGTTGTTTCATACCAAAGGAATTCTCTAATAAGTGTATTTCCCCTGAATCAAGAAATCCCAAATCCCATCTCTCGAGAAGAAGAAGAAGAGTTGAGTTGGCAGAGATTCTCTCAACAATAAAAAAAAAGAAGAAAAAAAGCAAAGGTAATGCTAACTCTTGGAGCATGCTCCGCTCTTCCTTGGTTGCGACTTTGGCATCTGGCGCTGTTGCTGGTATCCACCGCTTCTGTGGTTTCCAGCGCCACTCCCGTGCAGGTTGTCGCCTTTCTTGACAGATTTCCCTTTATTATTCTTATGTCATTTTCCTCTTTCCTTCTTACCTGAACCTGAAGACGATAACATGGCCTGGTCTCGTGATGACGGCCCCACGTCACTTCGTAGCCGAATCCCTCTCATTCTCAGCAGATTATCCTCATTCTTCTACATATTGAAAACGAGCGACAGGGATGCTGGAACGTCACGTGCTTGAATTGAAGCAAAGCACGCACATTGTCGTATTAAGGCCTGACTCCGTTGAGGATGATGCGTACCCTCTTGGACTAAGAATACTTGCTTTTTCCGTCCAGCTGCTCACACTGAAAGCACAGCTCCTGCACTCTCCCGAAGTATGCTGCGATTGACATATTGCCTTTTGACTACGCTAGCCGCTTCCCCAATAGCGACAGCTTCGTTTCAGTTTCAATCGCCTGATTGATTGAACAAGATTGCCAGCGCATTCCATGCCTGACTCGGCGATTTCGCGTCCTTGATATGACCGAGCCTCTTATTCGTCACGGTCATCTTTAGGACTTATAAGGCTCGCTCAGCCTTCTGGTTCCACGCTGGTCTCCAATCTGGCCGTCTAGGGGAAACTGTTTATGTGACACCCGTGACTTCCCAAAAATCATGCACCCTCAAATAGGACAGGACGTTGTGCATATCGACCAATACGAATACTTGGTCGAGTTCAGCCTTTCGCCAACCAGGTTAGAGATTGACACATCTGCCATGGCTCTAAACCGGCTATTAAGCACTCTTGGAAAGAAGAAGATTCGTCCTTCGACAGTCCTTCGTACTTCCGTTCTTACTAAAAGCCCCGATCTGGGCGTAACTTTGTTGACGTCACTTCGCCCCCCTTTCAGACTGATTCCTTCTAGCTTCTAGGCGAGAAGCCTTTCACAGTCTTATTGAAGTGAACTTTCAGCAATAGACGAGTTCTTTATTAAACTGTATGAAAAGTTAAGGAGTATCCCGTCGGATGGTGAAGGATCAAATACTTCTCAATATCAAGATCAAGTCATCAAATTGTTGCATGAGAGAAAGGCAAGCAATAGGTCGTCTTCCTCAGCAACAATGAGGTTGAACTACAACACAAAATTGAAGATCTTACAATGAAGTTTGATGATACATGTATATATCATACCATACCGAACTTGATAAAAAGATTGATTCGTAAAGATAAGCCATCAGCTAAGGACTATCTTAAGAACTGTCTTCAATCCCAGGATGATTTAGAATTGCTATATTACTTTGATCAGTATACATTGGAGGCTATCATTCTTAATGTACTCAGTATGGTCTTTCACTCACTGAAGGTGGACTCAGCATTCCGTGTAGCAACCCTGTTAGATCAACTCGACTCAGCCGTCCGGGTTCAAGCAGCATTGTTGAAATCCCGGAAGCTTAGTAATAAGACAACTAACCCCTCGAATGAGGAACAACAGAAAGAAGAGAAAACAGAAGAAAGAAAGACCGATCGGCCGATCTTTACCGTATGGAAACAGGAACAAGAGAAGAACGAAGCCCTACATCGGTGTCTGCCGGTGAGAATGTGGTATTGCTTTACGCGGTCTCAGTCTCAGCAGGATTTGGAAAACCTTGCTCCGATATGAGTGAGAAGCCCTCTCAAGAGAGAGAATTCTAAAGCCCTTCCTCCTTCACTAGTCAATATATTTTAGTCGAGTAGCATTCGAATCCATATATGAATGGCTTTGGCTTTAAGGTCTACTCTAAATTCAATAGTCTAATGACAGTCTTTCCAGAAGGTACGAAAGCACTTCTCTGAGATTGAGACTGATGAAGGCAAAGAGAAGTCAGGAGCTAGATTAGCAAGCGGCGGGGGGTCGGGAGATCCGGGCTTGATAGAGCTTAGGAAAGCGCTGTAGGGAGAAAGGTCAGCAAGGTCCAGGCCGAGAGCTTAACCGCGGGATGGAAGAGATACGGCGGGAAGGGCTAGCTAAAGAGGTAGAAGGAACTTATCGCAATGGATAAAAGCATCTTGGGCAAAGTAAGCCTCATCTCCTTCCAAGAGAGGGCTGGTCGATCAGTCAGTTGGAGTAAACTTGCCCTTTTCTTTCCGGAAGGGACTACTTCTTTCATAGTTTTCTTGAATAAGAAAAGAAAGCGTAGAAAGGAAAGGTTTTGATTCGAGGTTTGCCTTTAGAAGTTGAAAAGTCACTGGATTTGTCCCTTTAACAAATTATTCAAGAGGGAATGCTTGAAGTCCCCCATTTCCGATGTCGCGAGATTCTGCCTATACGATGAAGTCTCGTTTGGTCTTGTTCTTGCCGGGTGCGATGGCTAATATGCGACCGGGGAGGAGGGGCCTTAACCTTTTTTCCACCTGCCCCATGCATCAGGTTTGACTATACTTCGAAGAAAGTCTCGACTCGAGTCTCCTAGTCTACATCCTAGATGGCACTCAACTCTAAGGGGAGAGAAAGGAGAGAAGAAGGGAGCCCCGTAAAAAGCAGTCACCGTTTTTTTTCACAGAGAATGCGATTGCTTATCATGTAGTTAAGGCTCACTCGTAAGGCCGAAACTGGGTCTTTATTTATTTTATATTGCCCAACGGGCTGAAAAAGAAGAAGGAGAGGGCTACCTAGGAGCTTCAGTAGAAGAGTGAAAACTATCAGAGAAAGATGCCACTAGTCTTTATTTTAGGTCTTTCCTTTATGCTTTATGTAAATGAAAAGGCAGAGTGGTTGAAGGGTTTAAGAAAGGGCTGCTTCCACCATTTTAGCTTCGAAGCTTAAAGACTGAAAGTTACCCGCTTATTTATATAAGAGTTAACTTAGACTTATAGAAGAACCAGAGGCGAGGGGAAATTTCCTAGTCTAACTCTAATAGTGGGTGGCACCGGCCCTGATTGCTTTCATTTCGTAGCTGGAAGCGTGGCGCATTCGTGACTTTTTCAGTGGTAAGCAGAAGAGTCAGAGTGATCCTATAAATAAAGGAGTTTTACCTTACCATAATAGTCAGGGAACTAGGAAGAGGAGTACGATCAGGATAAGGCCGAACCCACCTAGGTTTAGAATAGGGATCCTGTAGTGTAGCTAAGGAAGCCTTGAGGAGGAAGATGTCGCCGATCTTTAATTCCTTATCCTAAGGCTTTTACTGAATGAATCTGGTAACTAATGCCGCCAGAGAGGCTGAGGTGAGTATCGCCGCATCGCCTACGACAACTTCTTTTGCTGAACCAGTATCTGAGACTACTTCTGTCGCTTCAACGAAGGATCTACTTCAATGAAAAGAATTATTTCACCGAGTAGTGGAACGGAACGAAATCTGTCTCTGTCTCCCGATGGGATGCTTTTTACTAATTGGATGACTGACAAGTCTGATGTCTCCTTCATTGTCGCCGAGCGGAAGAAAGATAGGAATTCATTAGCTGGTCCTCTTAGTGAGAAAGTGAGGGAATAGCCTTAAGGCAATGGAGTGAAATAACAACCTCTTTTTTGAAGAAGTTTTGCTTGGAATTGACGAGACATAACGTCATCCTTTAGTTTTGTGTCACGCTTTGATCAATAGAACCTCTAAGAGCGGGGTTCTACTTCTACTTATATAATATAGATAGGAGAAGAAAAAAAAGTCTGCTATAGCTAAACTGCCCACTGTCCCCAATCGTTATTTTGATGTCAGCCGTCTTTATATGAAATTTCACTGCCAGTAGTCAGCTTTCAAGTGACCTGTAGGGCTCCTGCCACAAGGATGGCTAAGCTTGCTCCAGGACAGGAGTGTTGGAAGATAAGGCAAGAAAGAAAAGTGCCATTTCCACCAACTCTTTACAATAGATTTTTCGCTTCATCAGAGAAGCTGGAGCAGTCAAATAATGAACCAAAGAAATGGTAAGGAAAGACAGCAAAATGAGAAGGAGTTGAATAGACAGAGATCTTGCTGAACGACGAGCTATTGTAAGAGCTTTTTCTTCGTGCTATCAGGCTAGGTGGTAATAACTTTCTTACTTCATTTGCTAAACGCTTTAGATGTAAGAATATGACAGTGTCTATTCGAAATCTACTAACTCTCATCATCTCACTTGAAGACTTGTCTTCATTATATTAAACTCTTAGTAGAGTTGCGAGGGAGACCCAAAATAAAATAAAAATACAAACCGAAATCAAATACAAACATAAACATAAAGCCATAAAGTCAAATGAAAAAGTATAAATAGAGTGACGAAAAATAAAAATAGAAATAGATATTTAATGGGAGGATCACTAATGACGGGAGGGATGTCTTGGAATGAATTCATTCTATCTATAATTTCCAGAGTCATAGGCGACCGCCACCCGAAATGTAGTGATTGAGACTGCAAGCAATATGCTAGCTATCCATATAGCTATTTTTTCGGGACTTTTATCTTCCGGCAGACTAGCCAGAGATTGATTTTCATCACCGGAGCTTATTTCAGCATCATCCATGAGGACTTGCGACGCTAGGTACCCCTCAAAGCAGCAGCTCGATTCGATAATATCTTTCCACTTACCGCTACTATTCTTATAGAACGGCATTTCCAAGGTAGTCAGTGAGCGACAGGCATCTGATATAAGGTTCAAGTTGAAGTCCCTAATCCCATAGCCAATCAACAAGGGCATAAGGAATGTAGGGATCACAATAGAAGTAAGATGTACTATGCATATATAACTAGGTTCCATCATAGATAAGCGAGATCTGATCGCGATATATTTGGCATCATCTCGTTTCTGGTGAACTACACTCACCCGGCTCGAACCTTGCAGGGGGTTCGACCGAGGCCGAATAAGAAGGGGGCCAAACAGCCACTTGACGGAAGTTTTAGGGGTGAGAGCAGACCCCGAATAGGGTGAAGGGGATGCAAGACCTCTTGACCCCTCATTGGCAGCCGAGAGCAGCCTCCCACTTGAAAGATTTTCTGACAAATAGAAGATTTTTTAGAATAAATAGGAGATTGTTTGAAAACAGCACTATTTTTTTTAGTGCTTATAACATTAGAAGAATTATATAGGGATATAACGGAATTTATCATGGCAATATTATTTATAAGTACGAACTGACCTGGAAGCGTGATTCTTCCTATTTTCATTTTCTTTCAAAGATTGTATATACACACTAGGGCTGCAATTCAAATTAACAATAGCATCGGGGCTCAAGTAGAGCATGCTCTGAGCAAGAAGAACCAACAAAATAGAGATTAAGAAGAAAACCTAAGCGTGTTCAAGGCGAAGTCATGTCAACGTAGACTCCGTTCTCCGAAACTGATTCAGCAAGGGCTAGAGTTAAGACTACGTAGGCTATTAAGAAGGCGATCGATGCGATCTTCGCTTTCCTGCTTGAGTTGTCTATATCTAGTGGATCAAAGTACGGTTGGCTCAAAAGAGCTCTCGCACTATTATTCAATGGCTCGCCACAATCACATGGATGCATAATATAATATGAGGGTGACTACTACAGACATTATCAATAAATGTATCTCGAGCAACCCGGTAAAACAAGTTAAGGTCAGGCGAGGATAGGACTGCCGGATGAAGAAGCAAACGTTCTGGGGCAAGGCTCCACCATAGGGTTACTCCCAGCAAAGAACACACTAACAAGATAAAACGCATGTCCTTGAAGTAGGAATAGCGGATCGCATACCTCAACTCAAAGGACTTTATCCGAGGAGATGCTTCCCGAGTTATATCAGCCAACCCTGCCATTCTATCTGGAGATCGAAGTAATGGCGTCCGTCCTTCTAAGACTTTTACAGGTAGCAGATTCCATGCTGTCAAGGGACTCCAATGCGCAAACAAATATACAGCAGACCACCCGCCGCCCTTACTTTGGATAGCTAAATTCAATACGATCTTTTCCCATTGATACAACGCGCTTAATATTATCCACTTTGTTCGGCAGGTTATGTGGATAGATTGTAGGAGTCGTCAAGGATGAAACTATATCTGGCGCTATAAGGCGAAACCACGCCGGAGGTCCCGAACCTTCGCGATTAGCCAGATTTATCGAATTAATGTCACTACTACCGGGGTCCTGATGAAAATATTGAAGTTTTCTAACTAAAGACGTACCATTTGTTAATTGTAAAAATAATTTAAACATATCTTCTTTTTCCTTATTATTTAAAGAAATACTAATTTCACCGTCATCTCTGAGACAAATCATACCGCCGTAACAGGGGACAGGATCGCACCCCGGTCCCATAGTGATGATATTACCAGATAAATTGAGTCTACTCAGACACTCAAAAGCTTTATCTGAAGAGAATAAATAACAACAAGTATACAACTTTTCAATTGAACAGTGGCAAGGGCACGAGACAAGAATTTAATTTATATACCTGTTTGTTATAATATAGTCCACCAGGGAATACCTTTGGAAACTCCATATCGAACTCGGTCAATGCGAAATTGAGTAGTACGCTTGTTAAAAGTCCTGAAGGCGGGATACCTTTTGGATCCAAGATAGGCGAGTACAGAAATGCTACAATTAATTCCATAACGTCACTATCTATAACTATTGAAGAAAGCTTCATCAATAGAGTAGTGCGAGAGATGGTCATCAATGATCTTGTGAAATAAATTTTAATAAGATAATCTACTTTATTTTTTCTCAAAACTGATTTATAAAACTCCCTGTGATCTGTGCGAAAACCAAAGGATTTATCCGAGAAAATACCTGCGCGCAGAAAGGATTGGTTTAGCATACGCGCGAGCGACATTAAGACAAGGCTGTCATCCACATTGGGTCTTATCCCAAGAACTATATTTGGTAAATCCGCTAAATGGATGATGTGTAAATATCCCATTTCTTCTTCAGGGCTACTCTTGGTGAGGGCACGAGCTATAAGCGGAGACAAAACATATGTACCATTCCTAACTCTTCTTTTAATTTGTATTACACGATCTTCTTTTAAAATTAAAAATTGTTTATTAAAACATCTTACAACACACACTTTTTTTTACATAAATAATGACAGCAGCCCGCTAAACAAGCACAGATTGGTAAATAAGCACAGAAGCTGCTAAAAGCACAGAAATAAGTAAAGGAATGGAAGCACATCTTGTACCTTCTATGATCCATTCAACCAGCTGGCAACGAGAGTTGGCGCTGAAAGCCAGATAGACTGGAATGGGAATCAAAGCAATGAGTTGATCACCAGATCCGGGTACCGCAGGTTTCGGTCCTTCATCCGATTAACGAACGACTAGAATTGACTGGACAGGACATAACCGAACGAAGCATTAGAAATAGAATCAGTCGCATATACGCTGCTAGGAAGAATACCTAAAAGAAGTGATACCTGTAGGCCGACCTTTGAATCCATACCTTCGCGGTGTGCTCATAGATTATTTGAGGAAGGAGATGTTCCCTAAGGAACTCAAGGTGCTTCCTAGTGAAGTTATTAAGGGAAGCACTGAAGATGTTCTTTCAAGAACTCTTCTTCGATCATGGGTCAGACAATGGCTCACCTACTGTCGATGGTACTACGTGATTGCATGGAGTCCGACGGTTACCATCCAAGACCAAGACTTCTTCGATGCTCCAGTCGTTAATCGCGATTGGCGAGTCACTTCAGTTGATCCTGAGCTAGTCCGTTTTGGACTGCTGTGGAAACTGTATGATCTCATAGCAGAGAAAGGTCTAGATTTCAGAGTGCCTATTCTGGAATCTAAGCCAGGCAACTGGCTATTGGGCGGCACTTCTGGCACGAGCTTCTTGGTCCAGCCTCTTGGTCTAGATTGCCTTTGTGTTCAGTCTCTCATTCTCTTCTATTCTCTTCCTACCCTTTCTTTCATTCAAGAAGAGCAACTTGCCTTACTTTACTTGGCTTTAAGTCAAAGAAGGTGCGTAGCTTGCTTACCCGCTCCGTCGAAGTCTAGTTCACGTTCACTTAAACAATGCAATCAGCCTGATAGCTTGCTAAGTGGTCCTTCTCCCCTTTCTTCGAATGGTCCCACTGTCTTCTCTCTTTCCGTAAGTGAGTAAGTGATGGCATTCGATATTATTCTCTCTTTCTCTGTCTTGGAAGATTGAAAACCGGCCTGGTAAGGTTGCATTCCATTGGCTGATTTAGCAGCAGTAGCATCTTTGGCTTGAAGCTTTCATTTTTCCCTAGGGTGAAAGCAGAAAGAAAGGGATAGAAGGGAGGGAGAACAATATAATAGGAACAGAGGTAAAGTAATCTATAGATAGATAGAAAGCTAGCTAGAAAGCTAAGCAATCGCGCGAAAAGTGAGATATGTAAAAAAGGAGTGAGGTAGAAGAAAGGAGGAATTTTGCCTCCTAAGCCTTTTTCGTTATGTTGAGTCCTATTAAAGCAAGGCAGGACTAACTGTCCTGTTAAAGCGAGATTATGGTGTGTCGTTCTTCCCGTTGATGCAAAGCTGTATACGCCTGCCTCGATCTTCTTTCTGGTTAGGGAAGCTCTGTTTGTTTTGGTCAGGTAGCCTGCTTCGCTCTCTCCGTATGGATTGTTTCGTTAGTTGGTCTGCTTTGCTCTCCCACTGTAACCGGCTTGCTGGCCCGCCTTCGAGATGGTCGTTTACACACGAGTTGGTCTCGTTAGGAAGGGCGGGGAATTTGAGTCAATCAATTTCTTCCTCATTCCGCCACCAATCTATCATGACCGTCTTCTTTCTTTTCTTTCTATTAGGGATGTCTTCGCTCGCCTATGGAACCGTTTCCGTAACTGGTAAGGCCTGCTGGCCTGGGCGGCTCGGTTCGGCCGAGCCTGTGGGCGTGGTGTTTTGTCCGTAGTTGGATCGGCAAATCTATTGGCGATTTGCCTTGCTTGGCAACAAGTTTGAAACCGAACGAATTCCTTAAAGCAGTAGCTGTAGTAGTAGCAGGCAGTAGGAATAGTGGCCAAATAGACTGAATTAGTCTTTTTGGGGATCAAGATCTTTGTGACTCTGCAGAACTTAACTTTTCTTAGAGGATCAGCACGGCAGTCTCATCCCGGCTTGTAATGGCGAAGGCTAGATTTCATGGACCAGGTTGCCGCTATTACCCTACACGAAGCGCACTCACGGTCATTAGTCTGGTTAGCTCTTCCTTCTAGGCTGAAAAGGGTGAAAGCCCGGGTCAGGAAAGCGACCTTAATCAGTCTATTTCCTCTCCTTTTATGGAATCGTTGATACATATGTTACGATGCCTTCGGATGAGGGAGGCGAGAAAACCCTGATAGCTTTGGTGGCAGGATATGACTCTCTTGATGGGCCGAATGGTGAAGTGATCTGCCTGTCGCAGATCGCGATATATCTGGCGAAGAAGTAGAAGTGGAGTCCCAACCCCGGCAAACAGCCTTTCCACCTTCCCTTCCTTCCTCAACCCCTTACTCAACATAGGGCCCACTACTCATGCCTTTTTTGGTCTGATTCGATAGGGATCTGGATGAGGCCCTTACTTAAAAGGGCTTCAGCCCCAACCGATCCACCATCTCCGTGGACGCTATGTTATCCGAACTCCCAGCATCAATGAGCCTCTTTGCACTGGCCAATTCCGACATAGATTCGGAATACAGCCTTCCGTCTCCTCCTCCTTTCTGCTGACGTTGGCTCACGTTTTTTGGCTTCCTATAACAACCCCCCCCTAGGTTGTGGCAACTTTCTACTCCTCCTGAGCTGTCTTGCCGTATCTAAAATGGCTTCGAGCATCCGGCTTCACCACTGCTGCCTGCTCTCTCCTTCTTCGGCACTTCCCAGTCCACAACAGACCTGATCTTCTCTTGATCCATCTGAATCACACCCTTGCTGATCCAATGGCCAAGAAATAGCACTTTCGTCTGAGCACCGTTTCACGTACAGCTTCTTTTCCTGCTACACCCGGAACACTGTACTCAGGGTTCCAAACCTCCAGTGAGTGACTATAAACGATTATGTCATCGAGGTTTTCCACTACAAACTGGTCAAGGTAAGGGTTTGAGTTATCCATTTAAGTGCGGAACAAGACCTGAATTAGGACGATATTCATAGATCAGTTACTCCTTGTGTACGTTATGGAGTCTCCACTCCATGTTGAAAGCTCATGCTCTATTGCTATTTTTTTAATATGGTTACCTTCTTTTGCTAAGGAAACCCCTTCTTTATATGTTTAAGGAACCGGAGGGCTACCAGTGGTGGTTACCCCAATGAGGGGCTGAATATCAGTACTCAGATGGCACTTCAACACAGAGTATAGCGCTACCTTTTCTTAGACCCTTCGGACCTACCCTTACATGAAAAGGGTATCGAAGATGGTGCCACCGGTAGTCAGCCCCTTCGCTTTCCTCGTTATAGGTAACCCTTCAGCTAACTTTCTTTATACTTGTGATGACGATCCATTTTAGTTTTTAGTTTTGGTTTTACTGCTGCTTCCACTTCCACTGAAACTACTCGCTATGCCCCCCTTCACACTCCAATTCCCGGGCTCCAATATGGCTAATCCTGAGGAAGGCAAGTCGCTTATCTCTCATCTCCTTTTGATTGAAAGCAGTCCTCCGCGGCAGGGCATCCAACTCATGGACTTAAGTCCTCTGTCGATCAGTCGACCTCCTATTCTTTGCTTACCTTGAATTTAAAACTGTCAGTCTGCAATACTTGCTCATAAGAACCCTAGTCCCGTTTAGGCACCTCTTTATGGGGCAACTGATCCATTCTATGAACCCGATTCTTATCCGCTATTGAATGATTTATCTCCGAGTTAGTGCTCTCTAGTCCTCTCGAAATCGGGCTTCCTCACTTAGTAGCTCCTTTAGTTTCCTACTATGATTGGGGGGTTCGGAAGATAGGCTTGCAACGGATTCAACCGATCGATTCCCCGTGGCATATAAAGATTGGCGAAGCATAAGGTTAGTAACATCGGTGCTGATAACTTCCTATTCTCCTGCGGGGGTGGGCTTTGTAGGAGTTGGGCGAGATGCAACACTTTTTCCTCCTTGAGTTAGAGCTGCAGTAGTTTACTATACTAAAAGAATAAGACCGGCTTACCATTCTATTAAATAAAATGAAAGGGTTGAGAGTGGATTCCTTTCTTCAATGCATTCCACCGAGGCGACTAGGGCACCTTTTTTGGAAGATACGCTCATTAAAGCTCAAGCCAACTTCTATCAGTTCAGTCGGAAGGCAAGAGTCCAGTCTATCAATCCATTCAAGTTATTGGGCATTCCTGCATTGGTTGAGTGCCTAGTCGGGGAATCGCTTTCATCTGCTACGCTTTCTGTCCCTGTAACTGATGACTCAAGAAAAGGTCGCAAGTGAGCTGGAGGGGTAGTATAATATAATAGAGGTTCGGCCTAGCCCCATTTATAAAACTAGCTCAAATCCTCATTGCTGGCTCTAGCTTTGGCTTCGCACCAAGATTGACAGAGAAAGCGGGCTGACTGAAAGGCTTGATTTCGCTACGCACTGGAGCACTCGGAATTTCCACAAGCCTACCTGTTTTCTTGACCTCAGAAGGAAAGGAGGAGATTCTGGACCTGGCTTCCTGGACTGCACTCTTTCTCCAGACCGGGCAAAAAGCTGATTACGCAGCCTGGAGAACTGGAACAGGAGTTGCCCGACTGAGTTGCCTTAGTTGAGTCTTCATGACTTGAGGATTCTAAACCAGTAAGGCTACTGGGGCAGGTGAGATTAGCTTTGGGTGGAACATCCCATGTCTGCTTCGGCTTTGAGCGAGTTGCCTAGGACAGGTTTGACTTAGTTTGATAAATAGGGTTGTTTTGGGTTGGGGGACGAGATGGCGCCCGGGGTGCTTCATTAATTCTTCTTCTAGCGCAGGACTCGCCCCCTTTCCTGAGGTTAGCGTGGGCAATTTAGCACTACTTTTGGGGACGGCTACTCTTGCTGGGGGCATGGTTCGACTCATACTCGGAGGTCTCCGGTCTTGCTGCTCGTTTGATACTGGGATCCCGCACTCATGTCTAGCAATGAGTTTATTTGTGACTTGTGCCATAAAAGGAAGCATTGCGTTACCAACCAATTTAGCCATTTTGTAAAAAGCACGGGGCCGCTTTCTTTTCTTAGTCTTCCCCAAGGCGCCGTGCTCTTCTCGGGATTCGGGATGTAACTCTATTCAATTCTAAGGGGTTTGTCTCAGTTTTATGAGAACAAAGGAGTGGGGGATGGAGTGGGAGATTCTTTCCTTTTTCATTCGTGCCTTAGAGGCCACGTTCTATAATGGTCTCTTCACTATATGAAATTTCTTAATCGTCCCGCCATTCCTGACTATAGGAAGGAATGGAATAAGGAACGACCTTTCTTTCTATATCCCCTGAGGGAAAAAAGGGGGTAACATACCGATCTCATATGAGTGAAACGCATTACAAGGCCATTTTTTTTTCTAAGCTGAAGGCCATCTTGAAAAGATTCTATAATAGGGGGGTAGCTGCGGATTGTAACCTATCGTTAGAAAGCAGGTCTGATTCATGGCATTCCGAAAAGGCCTCATTTTGGGATGAAGAGGCGAGCTTGACTCGTTCGAAAAAAGAATGAATTTAGTGGAAAGTCTTTAGTTCCGGAATCTAGGCATCCGCGGATGAGTGATCCGCCTTTGAATCATCGGAAAAATCCGCCGGATATGGAATGGCTTAAGTAGAACTAGTCCGGTGCCGCTCCTATCTCTAAAGGGCTGTCTATTTTCTTTAAGCTTTTCCAATCCTATATTCAATAGCTATTGACTCATCCGCTGGGATTGGAATGCTTGACTTGCTCTCAAAGCCTTTCTAGGCTAACTCTTCACTAGGCTAGCGAAGGAACTGACATTAGGGCAACAACTCCTGACTCGAGGTTGAGAATAGGATTCGATTGAAAACGGGATCAATCAACATAAAGGGAAGTCCCCTCTTCCGATGCAGTTAGCTCGACTCGTGGTATAGCTCTTAATAGGCATGTAGCCGTAGGTGTTTTCTCTTCTTTCATCTCAAGCTCCCGGGAGAAAGGCATCTAAGGGGACAATAGAGCAGCATTGAACACGCATCCAGCACCCCGAGTCACTACCATAAAACTAGCGATATAGGAGGTAGACTGCAACCCCCGCTCCACAACGAGTGAAGAGACAATCCGCTCCTGAAAGAGCTCTCCTGAGCGACAACGGGAAGAACGAAGCGATAGAAGATCGCTGAGTGAATGAGATGCTAGCCGCGTATATGCTTAAGAAAGGGCTGATGCTATTGTGGATTCCAATCTCAATACCCTTCCCCCCCCCTTTGCTGATCTATTTTCTATTCAACACTCTGTTCTTTATTGCAGTTGCCTCAGCGCTTGGATTTCTTCTTCCATGGCCTGTCGCCAATGAGGATCAAAAACTGCTTCTTTTGAACTCAGAGGTTCACGAAGAGAGTGAACAGAGACAAGAAAGGACTGATATGATGAAGAAAAACAAACATCTAGTATTTCTCCAAGAAGTGGAAATTGCCTAGCTAGTGCTTCTGGGAAGGTTGGATCTGACCGGCTTGGCTCTTTGGTACCTGTGAATGAGCCTTCACTTTATCTACCTAACCGGCAATCCATCAATCTTACTACACTGGCAAGGAAAGATAGTTTAGGTAATTATAGGCAATTATGTACCCGAAAAAGAAAAGAGGTTCCCTCTTCTCTGCCCGGTCAGTCTGATCCTCTTTCTTTTGAATCAGCTGCTCTCTTTCCTGCTTATACGCCTTTACCGGAGCTGCTAAAGCAACTTTAGAATGACTTTCCTCTTGATTTCGCAAGACAGACAGAGATTGAATGAACGGAAAGTAACTGAACCCGAACTTCCTGAATGGACAGGGAGAATAGTAAAAGAAAATGGCATATATGCAAGTTGAACGATTGAAATGTCTCGTAGAAAAGGAATGCTCGAAAGGGAGAGTGATCTATTAGATCTTTATAGTATATATTATTGATAGCTTATCTAGATTGATCTGTAAACTGTTTGTCTTCATACTAAGACCAAGACAATGGATCTGTTGTAACAGATCAACTAAACTAGATTTCACTGTATCTGGAAGTTCTGCTAAGAAAGCTGCTTTGAAGCAAGATCAGGTACCCTTATTTATATTCTTATCTCTAGCCTCTCTATAGCTAGCTATACTATATAATTAGCTATACAGCTTATAAGCTAGACAGCCATTAAAGTTCTATAGCTGAAAATAGCTATCTAGCTGCCAATTTCGAGTTCAATGGCTAACTCACAGACAGGATGGCATTGCTTCCAGTTAAATTCATCTCTCTTCCCTACTGCTTTTTTTTCCACCAAGAAGAGAACGAGCCATATCAGATCTAGCGAACAATGTCCCAAACAGACTACTCGATGAAGCTTTCTTTCCCGTATCACAGGCAGCTCACAGAGAGCTGTTTGACTGAATGGGATTCCAAGAAGATGCTCTTTTCAGCTTTGATGGAAGGAACCGATGCCAGTGAATCTGCTTCAATTGGACCGCTTCGCCCGGCTATAAGCTTCTGGGCGATGTTGTGCGCTTGAACATAATCCCACGTCGAGGGATGGGATTCGCTACCCGATTAGTCTCCCTTATGCTATTAGGCACCTTTTGTCTAGGCTTTTACCAAAAACTTTTTATTCATAGACTGAACTTGACAGGTTCCACTGCGGAAAACTCCTCGCTACACAAGTCGCGTCACTGCATTCGTTCAGCCGGGTCGCCAAAGCAGTGGTGATGAAGGCTGACAAGCACGATTGACCGAAACTGGAGTCTCACGAGGGATTTAGCAGTTCCGTGGCTGCATATTCAGTCGAGCACATGTGACTGAGTCGCCCGTACCTGAGCTCGAGAAACATTCCTTATACTGACCGAGTCTCCTCCGTTTCACGAGCAGTGGAGACAACGTTTCACACCTTGCCTTCGCTAACTGAGCTGACAAGTGTATGAATGAAGTCGAAGCAACAAGTGTACTTCGCTTTTCTTCCCCACTGCTTCGAAGCCGGAGGCAGACACGTGGGGTTCACTGGAAGGGAGAATGGCGGGAATGATTTCTTGCAATGTAATGGAACTCAAAGCCTGTTTCATAGGCTGTACTCGTACTCACCGGCTACACGGAACTCGTCTAAAAAGTTCTCGTTAAGTCTGAGTGGTCGAGTGAATTTATGAACGGGCTATAGACAGAACTTGGTGGAGCCTTTGTAACTCGTATCCATAACCGTGAAGTTCAGTCTACGGAACGTAGACTTTATTCACAGCGGAACTTGTCTCTATTCCGCTATTCCCTTTGGTTTTAAGGCGAAACTCACTAAGGGGGGGCGGACTGCAATTCTAGTGAGGTTAGTCCTCTGTTTTGACCCGATTGGAGGCTGGGGAAGGGCACTCTTTCAAAAAACCCCACCTAAAACATATGGCGACCCCCCAGTCCACTTCCGTTTGTCCTTCTTTCTTGTGGTGGAACCTGGGATTCACCCTCCCAGAAGTGATTATCGCCAAAACAAAAAAAGACATCTTTAATTTTGGCCCTATCCCAATTGAGTCAAACTATAATAGTCTCTGACTCATATGGCGGCGGGGGCTGCGTTCCCCTCTCTTTCGTCGGTTAAGTGCTGGATGGGGAATGCATCGGTCGGCTATGTCCCTGGACCTCCTGGCTTCCCTGTCACGTCCGAACGTAATCAGAGAAGACCTGCCCAAGCACCACCTTGTGATCATTTAATATCCTATACAATCCAAGGAAAGAGTACCAGAAAGAAAAATCCAACCGTAACGTATCCGGGTAGTACGCCCATTCCTAACCAGCTTCAAAAAGGTTCGTCGTACAATTTCGGCGATTACAAACAAAAGAGTATATCCCTCTCCTTTAGTGTCTTTCCACTTCCGTCGTTCAGGAACAAACACTTCGCCTAATTCTTTTGAATCCCGGCCCGGTTTTTCCCCACTAACCAATTACGTTACGACCACTGAACAAACTTGGTTGACGAACATGGTTTATGCGCCGCTAATGTAGCGGCTTGTCGAGCATTTGACAAACTCACACCATCCATTTCAAATGGGATTTGTCCCGTGGACACACGAGCAATCCAACCCGTAGGATTTCCTTTTCCTCTTCCCATTCTTACTTCTGTAGGTTTCCCGGTAATAGGGATATCCGCGAGAACTCTTACCCATATCTTACCATTTTTTCGGAATTGTCCGCTCATAGCACGATGGAATTGTCCGATTGTAGCCCGACGCGCTGCTTCAATGGCTCGATATGAAAGACGACCAGCTCTACAACTTTTAGTGCCATATCTTCCAAAACCAAGTTGTGTACCGTCTGGTTTGCAACCCCTACGACATCTGCCTTTACGATATTTACTATATTTCGTACGTTTCGGATATAGCACGTCCCCCTTTTTTTTTACTATATGAAATCCACACTTTGACACCTGAGATTCCGTAACGAGTAGATACTTCCGCAGAAGCATAATCGATTTTCTGGTTAAATACATTACGAGATGTTTTTCCATACTTTCCGCATTCAGTTCTAGCTATTTCTGCGCCTTTTGATCGACCTGAACAACATATACGGATCCCCACCCCTTTTTTCATTACTAAAGGAATATCCTTCACTATTTTACGAAAAATGGAACGAAATGATCTTGTTTTCTTTCTCAGTTGAAAAGAGATGTCTTGAGCAATCGGAGAAGCACTTTGATAAACAGATTTTATCTTGACCGACTCAATTAAGGTATTAGTGTTTGTTCTATTAGACAACAAAGATCGCATTTTTTTCACTTCGTTCAAATAAGAGTTGTACCCGTACGGAATTCTTCTGTTTCTCCGTATGATCTCTATCATCATCTCTATTCCCTTTATCAATTCTCCTATCCTACCTAGGTCTATTAATTTTTCTATCAATTCCATTACCTTATCCTTAACCATGAGTTTCCAACATTTGATCCTTAATTGACCTAGGAGTTTTTCCCGGGCATCCTCAAAAAAAAGGTTATTATACATCCCAACTCTATCCCTTGGAAAGAAAAAGGTAGCACCGAAGAAAGGAAAGAGCGAGATGGTGGTTTTTGTTGTTCCCGCGAAGCGAAGATCATTCGCCAAGCGAATGAAGTGGGTCAACCTCTTTTTGGCTTCGGCCAAACACTTTTTCTCGCTGGTCGAGCTTTCTACAAAAAAAGCGATGCGAGAACGTATTCTCTTATCTAAGCTTCTTCCCTGCGCATTCGCTCCCCCCATCGTAGATGGTTCAGCCACGCCCGGTGCCACGAAATGATTGAGAACTACGACGGGGTCGAAATGAATTTGGTTCTTTGTATTCAATAAGTATTGCATGACCGAATAATTCAAGGAGGGGCGCACTGCAGGGAGGGTCCTTTTAAATAGATGACTCGTCGGGCCGTCGGAGCGGGACTTCTTGGGGAAAAAGAACTTGAAGAATCTCGTTTTTCTGAAGGACAGGAACGCTATGTCATTTACAACCCCGGCGTATTTCGGATGCTTGAAGGCCCCGCTTACCCGAAGTGATTTAGAAAGATTCTTCTTTATCGATGGTGATCGGTCATGGTATCCATAGCGTTGCTTCTTTTTCGGCCAAATCCTAATTTCGTTTTGCTTCTCCCGGTCGTCGAGCCTGATCGACTCGACTCTTTTCCCTGCCCTCCGGCCTCTTACTTCGTTTCGTTCTTCTTCTGTATTGTCGCTTGAATTAAGACACCCGATCGGCCCGACTTTCCCAAATGCCCACCACCGGCCCTTCTCCTTTCCGGGTCTGGATTTTGCGCGTCGTTTCAGTCGTCGTGGTCGACGGGGAAGAAAGAAATGAATGAATGTTCTTTTTGGAAAATGTATAATAATACACCTACCGAGACGAAAGCCAAAGGTGAGTCTCGTAGGTGGACGTATCGAACCGAAATAAGATCTCAGATTGACATCTTGATACACTAATTTAGCATAATAATAAATAGAGTCAATGGTGACTCCGCCGTGGGAATAGCCGCTTCTTTCTTGCTTGATAGAGGGGCTTCCATTCACCAACGCAGACAAAAAGTGCTCTCCGAACCGTGCTGGATAGTCACCCATCACACGGCTCTCAAACCCAACCTGTGATGAATCCCGGGAGACAAAGTAAAAGCGCTTGATCTTTTGCCCCATACTTTGAGATGCTTCTCCCCGTCCCCGCCGATCAAGCAGCGACGCTGCTCGTGATAGGCTTAGCTTTAAGCCGCTATCGTTCGGTTCGAATAAGTAAAGTCCCCTCGGTCGGTTCGCTCAGGTGGTCTTCCCTTATCTTCCCTAATGTTCAGAGTTGTTCTGGTTTGAAAAAAAAAAAAGGAGCACCGGCCGAGCGCCCTGAATGAATAAGAAATGGACAGCAAAGGGAATCAATGATTCTTATTCAACCGAGTTGAAGTTAGCAACATGTCGATTACACACCGGAGGTTGGTAAGAACTGAGGGACAATGCCCCCCTAACCTAAGTGGGCCTACCAGCGAAACAACTGGTACTTGATCGGGGGTGGGGGGGTTGGTTTCGTGCAAGGCCTTCGCAGCAGGAAGAGGCTGTTGTCATTTGAAAGGAAAGGCCCCATGTATAGGGTTCCAAACCTGACCTGCGCACCCTGATTAAAAAATTATATGTTATTAGTCAAGCCTAAACGTCCTTATTGAAAACTAAAGCGCTAACGCTATAATAATTTTTAAAAAAAGCAACCTTTCCCCTCTCCTTTCAGTCGAGCACTTCATACCTCTCCCAGCAAGAAAACGGATGCGCTAACCTAACGCTATAGGCTTGAGCGCTAGTGCGCTCAGTCCGTTGCTTGTTTGGTCGAGCCCTTTCAGTCCTTTATTGATATGATATAAAACAAGTTGACTTACTAAAAAAATCAAGCGGCAACAAGCACCTTCTTTCTCAAAGTCAACTTTCTCGCTTCTTGCTTTAGAAAGATTGCAGCCTTAGCCCTTCTTTACTAATAACATAGAAAGTAAAGGCTCCTCTCCTTTTCTACGAATCTACAACTCTCTTTACTGAGCGAGACTCCATCCATATCCCCAAAAGTGGTTATATTCTAAATTTTGTATTCTATCATTTGTTTGACAGCCTAAACTAGGCTCCATTTTAGATAGGTTTTCGGTCTTAATCAAAATAGGTCAGGGGCGCGTCGGAACGGTCGGTGGCTGCTTAGTCTCATCCGAGAGTCTAATCTCTTTGTACTGCTTTTTTTTAAAAGAAAAAAAAAAAGAAAGAAAGAAGGGGGTCGATTTAGGCTCCTTCCCTTCCACTGCATAGCTGCGCTAGCAGGTACTACGAGCCCTCTGTCCCACGCATCTAACCAGCTCGCGTGGTTCACCGGTTCCACCGAAAACTCTCATTTGTTGAAGCGGAGCATAGTGCGCGTTAGGCGCCGAGCGAGAAACGTCTCTTTCTTCTTTCGTTTCGGTTTATTCACTGATCTGAAACTTAGCACTTGTTTTCTTATTGATTCTAGGGGCGGCGGCGTTCTTAAATGAAGTCTATACGAACCGAATTAGCACTTCTCAGATCAGGCTAGGCCTCTCCAGCGGAGCTGGGCGCCGGGGCCCTGGATGCGCTAGCGATCGGCACATAACATAGGGGAGTGGTTGCCCGGGTTTCTCGGCCTGGTATCCAGCACCTCGCGTTCATGATATCTACATTCAACTGTGCCCCGGAGACACGGTCGAAGCACGCCCGCCCAGTGTGCTTCTTTCACGACATGCTCTGGTTCCGGGTGTCTTCCAGTGGTCTTCTAGCGTTAGAAGAAGTCGTGTCCGTCCCGGACATCTGCAACGTCCTCCCACGCTTTTTTAATATAGGACAAACTGAAGGAAAAGACTGACCCATTCGGTGACTTTCGCGGTCGCCCTCACTGAACCGACTTGAATCTGAACTACGATTCAGATCGAGTCTTACCGAAATCGGATTTCCTTTGCGTGCCATATGCGCCTTATTTTGACTTTTTCTCCTTTTTTCTTCCCGCTTTAATATTTGTTCTCGAAAGTCCTCGTTTCCGTGTAGAAGCAAACTCTCCAAATTTATGAAAAATGAGCCTCCATTTGTCAAGGATCTCACGAGAAATCTGTGCATATTCCATTCGAAGCAGAGTCTATGTCAAGCAGCCTATGGGGTTTGTAATGAAAACAGTTAGTTTGTAGTTGGAGTATAGGCGGCTCAGTGCTTCGCAGTGCCCGAGGAGCGATATAGCATCATCAAAGATGCGAAGTCATGAAAGTGATTAAATGAACATAAAATACATCACAGGAGAGATATAGACCCAAGAAGGTCCAGAGCAGGGCGCTGAGGTTTATCCAAAGTGAAAAGACGCCTTGTTAGCTGAATCCCACTCACCAAATTCTATTCGAAGGACTTTATCCTTCCCAAGATCGGCTGTGTTGGAGAACCCGACACATTCTTTCTCTCCAGTCTTTTCTGCACCGGCCCTCACCGCAGATGCGAGTAAGCAACTCCGCCTCGGATCCGGGAATTGGTGCGTCGACGACTTCAAAGCCAGCAAGGAGAAATATCATCAGAGAGAGACCACAGCCGGCTCAGACAAGCTCTCAAAACTCTTTCTTTCAAACGCAAGAGCTCAAACAAAGAGATGCGCAAGAAATGCGCAGACGAAATTACAGAGACCATATTAGAAGGGCGATGACCTGTGCCCACTCCCGAACTAAAGAATTAGATTCCAATGATCATACTCTCGTGGAACATTAGAGGTTTGGAACACTCTCTGTATCCCTTCCTCGAGGTTTTTCTGAAGGCATGTGGATCCTTTGAAACAAAAAGAAATATGATGTAGACATTTTAGCACAATCTGACCGTGTAGTTCATATTACAATATTTGAGAGAACTCTCCATAAAGAATGGTTCATGTCGTCTGTTTATGCTTATGCTCAGGCTTTCCTTCGAAAAGAGACTCTGGCATGATCTGAGTCAGATACCTGAAAAAAGGCATGGAGCATGGGTACTCATTGGGGACTTTAATGCCATCAAACGCTTATCAGAGAAAAAAAAAGGGGGAAGCACATCGCTGCGGCTTTGCGAATTTCATCAGCGAAAGTGGTCTCATTGACTTGGGATTTTTAACCGGACCAAGAAAGTTTTTTTAAAATCATGGAACGACTCGATAGAGCCCTTGCAAATAACGACTGGTGTGCCATATACCCCGAAGCAAATCTGACTCACCTGCCCGGGGCATTGTCAGACCCCGATTTTTCTTCGTTGCAAGCTTGATCTTCCCCTTGCTAAGCGACCTTTTCGTTTCGAAGTCATGTGCGTTGATATCGCTCAAGATGAAAAGCTGCTTATCAAGCAGTTCCCTAGCTCGCGATCGACCTGCTCAAAAGCTTCAAAGAAGTCACCTTCACTCACGTGTCCAAAATCTATAACAAGTTAGCAGACTCACTGGCTATGCTTGCACCTCTAGTACGTATGCCCGTTCACAGGAGGACTGAGTCTTTTGTTATCGAGAGGCTGGACACGCCTGCTAAAGAAAGAACCCGGCACGATCAAGATACTTTCGTCTTCTTGGATGATGAGGATAATTTCGACATAAGGAACATTATGAACAAGAAAATATCTCGGCAATCGATTTCGGACCCGAAGAGGATGAGTATGAAGATAATGGTAACCCCTTGGTGTAGTATTACGGGTATTACGAAATCTAATATTTCCTGAAGGGTGGGCATATACCAGAGTACGCGACTCGGAACCAGAGAAGAGCCCTGAGGGAACTTGCTCGTAGATTTGTGATACTGGGAGAGGTACTCTTTTAAGGATCTTTTGATGGAGTACTTTTAAAATGCGTCACTCAGGAAGAAGGTTCATACATTGTACAACAAGCGCACTCCAACGTATGCGTAGGACATGTCAATAGTTAGATGCTAGCAAAGAAGATCATGAGAAAGGCTGACTATTGGCCAAGGATGGAGAGGGGTTCCTAGGCCTTTGTCAAGAAGTGCCAGAAATTTTGCACTCGCTCCTTTTAGTCGCACCTTCGTCATCTCTTCATTCGTTGACGGCCCACTGGCCCTTCTCGATGTGGGCATTTGACATCCTTGGACCGTTCGACGTCTATGTTGAAACATGTACCAGACCAGCCTGAATTCTGACAGCAACAGAGTCCTACACCAAATGGGCGGAAGCAGAACTAAGCACCAGGATCACCACCAAGACCGTTGTGAGATTCATCATGAAAAATCTCTTTTTATCGGTGAGGCCTACCAAAGATCTTTGTCACAGACAACAGGCAGCACTTCAACTCAGATGAAATCTGGGGCCTGTGCAGAAGATTCGGGAAAGAACTCCAAAATTCAGCCCCTTATTATCCTCCGTCTAACGGTAAGGCAGAAGCTACCAACAAGACTCTCATTGCCATCCTAAAGAAGTGTTATATTCCATTTCTAAAGCTAAAGGCATCAAGAGGGTCAGATTGGCCGGAACGATTGATTGAAGCTTTCTTTATGGGCATACCGCACCTCGATCAGAACCCCCAGTCCCCTCGACCTGACTTATTCAGGCCGTTAGGTAAGCGAGCGTAATCGTAAGTATCTCAGCGCAACTCAACTCCTTGATGAAGTGAAGCAAGCGAACTGAATCTTATAACCTAGATCTGAACTCCCTGGAAATGAATAGCTTACTGAAGCAGGCATAGATACCATAGGCTTTCTATCCAGTACTCTTTCCTTAGATCCTTCTTTCCATGCTCCGATATGAGTTGAGTTTCGAGTAGTCGATGATTCTAGACAGGATTCTCCTATAGGTAAATCCTTTTCTTTGTTCTTTCTTCAATGCTTGATCTTATCTTTCTTTCAATGTAAATGCTTCGGGTTCTACTAGACACACAGCGAGAAGTCGTTCCGCTCTGTTCAGCTATCCCTAACACACTACACCAAGCGAACCATCTAAGACCGAACCGTCTAACCTAGCTAGATCTGAGCTACCTGGATCCGTTTGTCAGTAAGTAATGGAGGAAGAGTTACCTTGATTGAGAAAGTCTGAAGGATTAGTACCCTCTTTCTCAATCAAGCCAATTCCAGCTGTTCTTGCTCTCGCAGTACTTCCTAGGTAAATATACTATGTGAAAAAATTTTAAACAAATTTTCACACATAGTCAACCCTTATACAATAGGTTCTCAGTCTACATAGATAGTTGCTTGAAGCCGATAGTGGGTAAGTTTTAGATGAACGAACCCTCTTGTGGATCGCTTTCTCTTGCACGTTAATGAATCGAGGAATTGCGTATGTAAGGTCTGCAGGTCTGTAAAGGATAATCAAGATTAGACAGGTAGTATCTCCCTAACAATAACAATAGGGAGTGCTAAGCTAGGGTTCAAATCCAATAGTAGCTAGAACCAGTGAAAGGGTAGTTCACCAGACCCGCTCACGATAATGCGAATAAAACAGCGGATAAGCCTATTACTGGTTACGGCGAGAAGATCCTAACAAACGGCCGGTTTACAACAAAAAAAGAAATATGAATCTCGGGGGCTTTTAAGCTACTTTTTATAATTCCTCTTGGGTTATTTCCGATCGGATCTTGGCAGGGGTTGGTGCATTGATGCCGAGAATACGCTGTTTGATAGAAGTTAAAGAATAAGCTGTTTGACAGGTAACTTGATCTAGATGCGGAGTCTCGTTTGCACTTTATGGGATAACTTTTTTTTTCCTTTAAATAAGAATAAGAGGAGGTGGTCAAGACCTTAGGCAGCTCGACGCATCTAGTTTGGGTCTTGCTAACGGGCGACAAAAGGATGTTGGCCTTCCCATTTGAAGCGGGGAAGGGGGCCCACAGAGATCTACCTGGCCTCGCCAGTCAGAATAAAGTCGATTAAATTAATAGGAAGGAAGAATAGGCATCGCCCTAGTTACTCGTTCAGACTGAAGCTGAGTAGGTTTTTGGACTAGTTAATCATGTATATGAAAGGCGTTCTAGAAAGTGTCCTTTTTCCTGCCTATGTGTGACAACGAGTATGTGAACAGAGCATCTGGAAAACTTCTAGATTGGGTTTTTGTTCCGTGGGCCTTGGTACAAGATCGAAGAGTGGGGGTCGCGAGAGAGCAGAGCTAAAGCCCCAGTCAGGAGTTAGTTTTTAGTCGCGACTCTTGCTTTCTTTGATTTTCAGCGGAAAGTAACAATTCTATTCAGTTCGGTTTCGGAAAACTTGCTGGTCGCGGATTAGTGCGTTCTGCGCCGCTTGTCAGAATCAAGGGGCCTAAAATCAAAGGCCTTTCCTTTAGGGCTTACCTTAGATTAGCACTCGGAATAGTCGATATCACCCAAAGGACCAATAGACTGACATTTGTGGGTATAAGGAGAAGGAGTGTAATCAATATTGCATTAGGTTTATGTAGACTGATAGCTTAGTAAACTAGCCCAATATATATTTACACATGTAACTAGTTAAAGAAGAGAAGAGCTAGCACGAATCGTCTTTGCAGCGTAAACTCCTGAATGTTTTGCTTACTTGTTAAAGTCAGGACTCTTATTAGATAGATGTTGGCTAAGGACTGTGTTGATTGAAAGATCCAGGAAGGACAAGGAGCGAGAGGTACGAAGGTCACTCGACCAGGGGATAAAGTCGCTCGACATAGAGTTGCATCGGATCCTGATCCCGAGTCTGTTGAGGTTCTTTTGTCAGTCCTCCCTTGATAAAGGACACGAAAGGCTTCTGCCTCGACAGGAAGAGTCAGACTTTCCCCTCTGTGAAAGGAGGTGAAGGGAGTGAAGAGAGTCGAAAGAGATGTGATGTAATCTCGTAAGAAAGAAGTTAATTGAGGAAAGAAGCTACGTCAATCACAATCAATTCAGCTTTCTGCTAAGACACCTATCAAAGAAGCGAAGAAAAGAGAGTTTCCCTCCCCTCTAAAGTAAAGAAGAAGCTTTCCTCTCCTTTCAGTCGAGTCACTTCATACCTCGACAACTGGAACATCTGATCTAGCAGTTTCGCTTTCTGCCCTTTCTTCTTCTACGGTTTCGGCTTATTCGGTTGAGGTTGGTTATCCCTTTGGATCACATCCGAGGATTAACGATTGGGAGCATCCCCGGGCAAGAGTTCAACTCACAGTTCCGAGCTTCACTCCTTCTGAGAATGCTTTCTTTCCCTCCAACACTTATTACGGGATCGCATCCTTCATTTGATTGAAACTCCGATATCTCAGCTCATTCCTGGCTTGATAGTCGTGAAATTAAATACTGACTCCTTTCCGGCTTAGTCGATCCAGGATATGCCTTCTACTCTAGAGAACTTTTGCTTTTCAACGAGAGGTATGAAGTGACTCGACTGAAAGGAGAGGAATCGCATCCCTTTATCCCTTTCCTAACGTAAAGCAGTTTTCAACTCCGATCCTCTAAAAGAAGGGGGTACCCGAACCGAGCTCCTCAGCGGCACCTGCAACTCGAAGAAATCCTGCTCTTGATACCGATCCTCCATTAAATAAGTGTTAGGAATGCGTTGCCCTGGTATCGGTGTCCTTAGGCTGGGGGAAGAATCTTTCCTTGTCTTTTCTCTCTTCTATTTTTAGTTCGCCACTCAAATTGCGTATGTAAGGCCTCTCTTCCTAACAGCGCATCAGCGACATCCTAGATTACAGTGTTAACGGCGCATGTGCGACTGCTACTGAGGCTGAGGCTGATATGCGACATCCCTAACTAGAGGAAGGGATACCAGAGATGGGATCGAGCCCACACTCGGTTCAAGGCTTTAAAGAATGAATACCTGAGTGAATGGGAATCCGATAGTTCTACCAGCCTGGGAAGAGGAGTCAGAGGAAATAAAGCTGATATAAACAGCTCCATATTAGCGAATTGCCTCTTTTGCCCGTTGGGTGCTGTGAGGAGTTTGCTCCATCTCCGATACTTATCGTCGAGCTGCTCCCTGCCTATCTAGTGGGGACTGCTCGCCCTACCCTAATCGAATTTTCGAACTCATCTATCGGTCGGAACAGGTCTCGCTAATCACTGAGAGACGATGTTCATTTGATGTTGATTCTTTTTCTGGCTTACCCAACAGCCGCTCTGATGACTTTCTTTCCTCGTCACGGAAATCAAGCTTTCGGTCAAGCGGGTTCAACTCGTTCTCGTGCTGGCTTCTCAAACCAAACAGATACTGGTTGAAGAAAGGACGGCATGGCTGACTAGTGAGGATGCCCAGGTTCGGACCTTCTATTATGAATACCGGAACTCCACTTCTTGCGCCTATTGGTACAAGTGGGTTAACTCGTTGCCGAAGTCCTTCCTCTCCCACAACCAACCATACCTTCTTTTCGGTGGCCTATTCCTTTTGTGCCTAATGTTGGGGTTCTCGGTTTGGTGGTGCATCGCACCTGAACAACTACTACTAAAGCCTGCTACACTGGGGGCACTAGACCCAAAAGAACTGTTTAGGATCGCAACGGACACCCTTATCAATCAGGTTTGTAGCACGCACCCGCAAGCAGAGCAAAGTGGTTTCTAAAACTTCAACAAGCTCGGCAGGGCTTACAATTACAAAGGGAACTCAAATTGGAAGGCTTTCAAAGTAACTTGGCCTATTGATCTTGACCAGCCTCGACTGGTTCCACAGCAAATGTAACTTGCCTGTAAACTATTCCCTCAGCTGGCACGACATTGAGAAGAGAATTGCAAATATCTTCACTGGTTTTAGAAAATTTAGTCCAGTCCTGGAAATGGTTCGCACAAGGAAGGAAAAGAAAAGGAGGGTCTCACACCGGTGTAAAATAAAAGCAATTTCCTTAGACTCAGAGATTGCATTTGCTGGCCTTTAACTGGCTTTACAAAACAGGCTTTTATCACAGCCTTGATCACAGGATGGGAAAAGTACCGGCCTGGACCCCAAAAAAAGAGATCACCATCGGGACCGGTACTGCTACTATATTACCCCTGTAAAGTAAAAAGTTTCAAACTAGCCAGCTGGATCTCAAACTGGAGAAAGAGAACTCCCCATGGCTGGGAACTCACAATCGATAGAGGGGCTTGCCACAGAAAGTCCAGAAGTCGCTTGATTCTCTTCTTAGGAAAATGCATCATCCTTTCCTTAAGAGCCCTGTACTCGGCTTCTGCACTAGAGCGAGCAACCCCCTTTTTCACCTTGCTCTTTCTTGCTCTTCCAAGATAGTTGAGAGTCACCGAAGAAAAGGCAAAAGCCAGTAGTAGAGCGACGATCTGTAACATCACCAGCCTTCATACCTCTCCCTATGGTCGAGCACTTCATACCTTACTTTAGCTTTCATTTAAGAGGTAGGGGCTGAAGGAATTAAAGCCAAAGGCATTAAGGCAGGCGGCTAATAAGGCTAAGGAATATAGCTTTAAAATCTTATGATTGGCAGGCGTATTAGCAACGGACTAGGAATGGTACTCTTCCCTACTCTAACCTCTAACTAAATTCGGACTAAGAGATTACACTCACTCAGCTAGCTCTTAAGAAAGTCTTAAGTTAGTTTAGTCATTATTACTTCCTTTAGTCGGTAAGAAAGGAAGCTCATTAGTCCTAGTCCTAATAGTCAGACAAAGCAGCAGACAGGCAGGGAAATAAGCTCAAACATTAGTCTAACAGAGCAAGTAATAAGAGCAGGTAAAACAAAGAGGATTAAAATGACGAGGAGCTGGCAAGGCGGAAAACTTGGATGATGGAGCACGAGTTGCTGACGGTAAGCATAGGCACTCGAGCAAACCTAAATAGCATCGAAGAGTAGAGGATCCATACAGAATTTTATGAAATATCTTAGAGATCAAGGAACAGATGCTTTCTTCAGGAGAAATGAAAACTATATGGTAGCGATAGGGAATTCTTTGGCGTTGAATCGGGTCAGGAAGAACAAGTTGTTCCAGCTCCGGGGAACAGATTCATCTTCGAAGCATTTTTCCCTTCCTTCCGGATTTTAGCTTCCCCCATTCCTTTTATTGAGCATAATTATGCGAATCGGGTTTGTTGTTTTTAGTATGCAGCGTCAAGCAGTTCCGCTTTCCCCTACCGATGATGTGCCGAGAAGTGCATTGTTGGAACTGGGTTGGAACGCTTTTAAGACCATAAGCTCTAGATTCGGGGGTTTCCGCTATAGCCGAACACAAGGGAAAGATCATTATTTTTACCGGAAAAGATCGTTTTATCAGGTAATGGAGACAAATTAAGCATTCCTTTGGTTATGTATAAGCCTTCCAACAGAAAGACTTGTATGCATCAAAAACCTCAGGTTCATAGGGGTAAATGCATTCAAAAGGGACAAATTTTAGCGGCTCATATTTCAATTTCAAATAAACATCGCGGCGTGGAAAACTCGTTTTTTTTGGGGGGTTGTCCCCACTGGTTTGCGAAAGCAATGGGAGACTTGCTCCATAGAACTCCCCAGAGACTTTCGTCCCCAGTATTCTCTATGGGCAAAGGCGCTCAGGTGCGCTTAAAGTCTTATTGCCTAGACGTTATCTTAAGACGAGGTCGCCACCTCGCCTGCTTTAGTCTCAAATAGGGCGCAAATTGAGGTGAACACACTGGACCGAACCCCCCTACGTCAAGAGCTTTTGGCTTTTCACAAGAGAGCACCAGGTCGTAACACCGGAAGACTGCGCCGTAATTCTTAAAATGATCTAATTTATTTGTACGGTTAGTCACCAGTGGCACAACCGGAGGGCTAAGTAGCGCCTCAATGGGAGTATTGAGATCCTCCGCGATAGTGTAGTACCAAAAGAGAGAATGGACTTCATCCATTCGGACAAAACCCATGCCTCTCCTAACCAGTCGTACTCTGACCAGGCTTCGAATAACTCCGAGATCACCGAGTCTCTCGGGAATCGAGGGGTCAAGAGCCTAATCAGGTACCCCTTCACCATACCTTGTTGATAACAGGTTAAGTGTTTACCAGTGGTTGCGCTTAACCAGATCCAAAAAGGGAGAGGACACACACCGTTCGGTGAGTGAAAGACGAGGAAATGCCGATGCCAGTGTTTCCCAGGAGGCGCCGTGCGTCGAGTATACACCCGGTACCCTGCTTCCCATAAACGATACGACAATGGAAGATCCGTAGACATAATGGCCCTCATTACAGAAACAAGGGATATTGAACTAACTAAGGATCTTAACATGCGACAGGAGACGGGACTCAAGTTCTTAGTCACCCCCCTCCCTTCCCTTACTGACTAAGGCTAAGGCGAAGAACCGCTTAGCAAACTCCAAAGCACCAACTTACGATACTAACGATTTCTCTAACGAAAATGGAACATTCAGTGGCGACATTAGCTCGTGATAACGCTCAGCCACCCGCTCATCTCCGATGACGATATCGTCACCGAGGATAGCGTAGCGTGTAAAAGGAACTCCTGGATATACTTGGGCTGCTACGAACCAAATCACCAATGGTGAGTTAATGCGAAAGCAGGCCAAGCTCCGTAAAAGCCCAACGGGGCTCCTGTTACAAAACGAACTCTACCTCGAGGAAGCCGACGACGAGAATTTCTAATCGTCGGCAAATCGTAGTAGTAGTAGTATAGTAGGCAAACTTTCACAATAGTCTTATCCACGAGCAAATCAATGTTCGGCAGCGGAAAATCATCTTTGGGAACATGCTTTATTGAGATTTCCAAAATCGATGCATACGCGAGCACGTCCATCCCTCTTGGGCACGGGCCATTATATTATAGCTGTTCGAAATCCAATCAGAATAATATACTGCCTTAATGAAATCAGTATAAGAGTAACAAGACAGCTTCAGAGAGGATGACGTAGGCAAGAATCAACCTCTTCCCGGTGAGGTTTTGATGTATCGCAGAATCCGAAAAGCAGCTTCTAAGTGAGATGATCTCGGCTTGTCCATAAAAATCGGCTGATCACTCCCCCCTATGTTGTAAGTGTAAGCAATGTCTGGGCGATAATTAGTAAGGTAGAAAAGCTCCCAACAAGTCTCCTGTAAGTAGATGGGTCATCCAATAGCTCTCCTGCATCTGAGGCTAATTTTAGATCTTGTTCCGGTTTGCACGCAGAAAGACCAGCTTTTGACAAAAAATCCATTGAATACTTGCACTGGGTTCCAAACCTCTTTGCGACCTCATCACTTCAATCCCCAGAAAAGACTTTTAGTCCCATAAATCTTTCATATCAAACTGGGTTCTTAATGTTCTCGTAAGCTCATTTATCGAAGCTAAGTCATTACTAGAGAAAGCAATGTCATCCACATAAACCAGAAGAAGGACAATACCTGATGTCGACCTCCTTATAAACATTGAATGATCCGATTGACTTCTTTGAAAACCGGCTCCTTCCTCTACTCCTATTTCGGCTCAACTACATGCTGCTGCACCTTTCAAACCAAGCTCTTGGTGCCTGCTTTAGCTTGTCGGAGGCCGTAACGTAAATCGCTTTCTTGAGCTTGCATACCAAGTTAGGATTCCTAGGAGAAGAGAAGCCTGGAGTTGGAGGAGGCTGAATAGAAACTTATTCTTGCGGATCCCTCCTTCCCTTATGTTGTTGAAAGGCATTCTTCACGTCAAGTTGAAATAAGGGCCACTTTTTGATTGCAGCCAAGGCCACGAATGGTGGTCATTTTAGCAACCTGGGGCAAATGTTTCCCCTATCTCTAAATGGGTTCGACTCAATATTCTTGAAGGAATCCTTTAGCTACTAATCTAGCTTTGTATCTCTCTACCGAGCCATCTGCTTTATGCTGGATCTTGTAAATCCACTTGCAGCCAATGGCTTGTTTCCCTGCAGGCAATGAGACTAAGTCTTATTCTTTTTTTCCTGGGCATTGATTTCATCCTGTATAGCATCTCTCCAGCAAGAATGATTGAAGGCTTCAGCAAATGATTCAGGTTCATGAGAAGATTGAACTGACATGGGGTAAGCTCGATGTTTTGGGGAAAACGATTCATAAGATAAGATAAAAATCCTTCAACGGGATAAGAAACTTGAGAGGATCGACGAACCTGAGAGAGGGATCCAGAATCTGAGGAAGCGACTGGGCTAGACTGCTGATCTTCTGAAGTGGTCTGACCCTGGGAAACAGACTGTAATCGCCGCCGAGAATAAAGATGCTGTGCCGGGTGACTGGAATCCTCTGAGGTCAGCTGAACAGGCTGACAATCGGCATCAGATGCTGAGCAAAGCTGCTGGCCTGAAGAGTGAGGCTGATCCGTAACATCAACTGCAGAAGAATGAGGTTCGAGTTGATGAACAGGAGAAGGCCGCAATACATCTCCATCACCATTCTCCCCCGGGGCTTATTAATTAGGTTAAGGAAAATATGAGGCGACCCCATTAAAGAAAACATTCAAGGATAATCTTCATCTCTTGGATTTCACGTCATAGCATCTATACCCGGACTGAGCATATCCAAGAAAGACAGAAGTGGTTGCCTTACTCTAACAAGTAAGCAAGTAAACTACCTTGGGGACAATTTTTTTCTTAACTGCGCAGGCAAAACACGTGCATCCAAACACTCGAAAATGCTTAGCTTATAGGAGGATGGTGCTGCCCCAGTAAGAAGTTCGTGAGGTGCCGCTGCAGCTTATTCCCTCTCTCTCCCCCCCCAAAAAAAAAAGGAGAGAGATGTCCCGTCCCTTCTTTATGCACATCCATATACATAGCCAGACACAAAGGTGTACAATCCGGTC
>JAYWLE010000041.1:162500-200000 GCA_037074485.1 Delonix regia | reverse complement strand
CTTAAGTATGCGATTGAGAAAATCATAGCTGAACGAACTTGGTTATGTGCTACCTGGAAGATTTTTTAAACAATAAAAAAGGCGAATCAAAACGCTACGAGATTGATTCATCGAGAATGGCTCGCGCTAATCCTTTCTCTTTTTTTTTTTCCGGCTTCTTCATTTCTCCGTTGATGGATCGTTGACGGTACTGCTTGCTTGCTGACTACTCAAACGGCTCGAAAGCCCCATTTCACTAATCAAAGTCATAACATAAGTCCTCATCACCAACTTTGTAGTAAAAAAAAAAACTTCTTTTATCCCTTACTCTAACAAGTAAGCAAGTAAACTACCTTTTCTAGGCGTTTTGTTAGCTCGGTTCCTCAAGCTAGTAAGTAGCTGTCCTGCCCTTGAGCCAGTGAACCTCAGGTAGAAACATGCCTGCCAGTGAGACAAAGTCATTCCAACCAGTACCAATGCTTTCGATTGATTTCATATATGCTCACGATCCAGTCAAGAATAGAATTATGGTACGAGTAGCAAACTGAAGGAAGCTCAGCTTACTCTTATCAAAGGGAGGACGGGACTATTGATGTTGATTCAATCTCCAAGCGAGTGTACCGCTCTGTTCTATAGTCGTTAGCGCTAGGAATGGCTACTAACTTTGCTTTAAGTTTAAGTAGGGGAGGAATTTTGGTGCAACAAAGCTTCTAGTTGAGTTATCTACTTAAGTAGGGAAAAGAGAGTTCTCGCTAGCCAGTCCCAGTAAAGCCCGTAACGGAATTAGTAAAGTCAAGATTCAGAGAGGAGCTCTAGTCAAGGGATAGGTGAGATAGGTTGTTAAAAGTGAAATATCGAACCAGGCTTTCTTCAATCGGTTGAACGGGACTCTTCTTTCTTAGCCAGAAGCCGATTCACAATCCATTCCGGTGTGAAGAGTAGAAAAGCATTCCTGCGAGCCTCTGTCTCCGGGGCTAGTGAGCAAGTTGAATCCATCCTTCTCAAGCCGGCCTTTGATAAACTTCGAATATCTAGGCCTGGAAAGGCGGAGAGGAGAGGGACAGGCATTCGCAGCCGTGATCTTATATATGATACCACCAAAAGATCGAATTAGTCTGTACCTTAGCAGCTCCTTCTCGAAGACCGGATTTATGGTCAACGACTCTGACCTTATTTTCATTCAAGGGCGTGGAAGCCCCTACTTGAGCATCTCCTATGAAACTACTTCCCTACGGGCTCATTTCCGGATATTCATATTCCACGGATTGCTTCTTCGCTTCAGCTTTCCTATCAATAAAGAATTTCTTCTTCTCCGTATTGCTTCTTTCTTCACCGCGGAAGATGCCCCCAGAACTACTAAGGAGTCCCGCTTGGAGATTGAATCAAGATCCCTGTAAGCAACGACGTTAGACGAATTTGCTCCTCTTGGGAAGAATTTCCATTATCATGGACAGGTGAGCCCTACCACTCTCAAACTCACTACTAAAGAGATGCCTATTGGCCATTCTCAACACTGTGAATCCGCATCAATGCCATTCTTGCTAAGAGCAGTGGCATCTTTGTCCTTCAAAGAGCGGATTAGGCTTCCCCCTATAAACAGTCTCAGATGGACATTAAAAAGAAATTTCGAGTAAATATCGTAAAGGCAGATGTGGCATTAATATTTGATAAAGGAAGTGACATACCTAGTATAAGGAATAGAGAGGAATCCAATCCCCTAAAGAGAAATGGGAAAACCGATGCTATTTCAGCTGTTGGTGCTATTGATTAAGTTGAGTTTGGGAAGGCAGTCTTCTATATAGGAGAAAGACTGATTTTAGCGGACATTGCTTTCATACCCTTGCAGTGAAATAGGAAAAAAGTCTTTAGAACCCCGACTGAAGGAAACTCACTAAGTAGAGTCTCTATCGCCTTGGGCTAGGAAGCAGAGAAGGGAGCAGATCTAAAAGAATTAGCTCGGGTTCCACAGAAAAAAGAAAAGAAGAAATTCCGGTGAGAAAAGCATTCCTTTGACCTTCACTCTTGATGGTTGAATGTTCACAAGACATGTGACCATGACTTATAGAAATGCGCAGATTTGGTAGGTCTCCCGTGAATGAAGTGAAAGAGAAGTCGCCTCTCCCGCAGCAGTTAGCTCTTTTCCCTGAGCTGAGGGTATGAAAGAACTTGGAGTTGCCGCTCTTGTTGCTTTGGCATTTGCAATAGGAAGTTGAGTAGGGGCATGCCTTAAGGAAAGGACTCAGTCTCTCGGGTATCTATCAACATATAGAGATCTTGCCTCTGCGTCTGCTGCTATTGATGTGTCCGCTCCCATTGACTCTTTTTGAGTAAGATCAGTAGGCGAGAAGCTCACATCCGGCTCCATAGAAGGAAAGATCAGAGTCATCTTATCTTGACTACTCCCTAGAAAACAGAACTCTTAACGATGCTTTGAATAGCAATCTTTCGTACCCCATTCAATAGACTTGCTGGGAAAGCTTAATAGAGTGACCAAGCTAAGACCTTAGACGAAGAGAGTGTCCAACCAATCACGACAAGCAGCCCTGCACTAAGCAAGTCGTAGTCCCAGCTTTTTTTCTCCTTCGATAGAGTTGGATTGGAAGAGTCAGCCTGCGGGGTAAGCCTTTTTCACGTGTGCGCATTATTTAAGATTAGTCTGTCTTTTCTGGAGTAAGAAATCCAATTCGAGCTAAGCTAAGTTTACTTAGCTTGGGTTTACTTTAGAGCTCCTTAGATATGGCTTACTCATATGATGCGTGGGAAGAAAGAGATGCGTGCCGGAGGTCGAAGCCTTCTATCAATCGCATGCAGGTCTATCATCTTTAGGCAGTCGCATACTCGAGTGGATTGCCCTATGTATCAGACCTAGAACCGAATTTCCCAACAGGAGCTCTTGGTATACTACTAGGGATTAAAAATCCACCATAACATAAGGAGAGGAGGTAGAGCAATAGCTTGGGTTGACCCTCTTAATGAAGATCGATCTGGCAGAGGAGAAGTAGATCCATTCAAGTCCAAAGCAAGGTGGAAAGTCTCAATTCAATGCTGCGGTTGATGACCGTAGCAATAGTCAATGGCACTGGAGGGAAGCCGCTTGGAAGGTGGCTTCTGCTGTTGAAAGCCTAGCTCATCCTAGCATGGCATATCTGTATCCCCTGATAATGATCATTCCTATTCGATATCATGAATGGGTCTGCCTGTCAACCATTTCTATATGCGAGATGGAGGGCTGCTTTGGTTTGGAGCTATTCACATTAGGCTGCATTCTCCTCGCCTTGTCGATATAGCGCATCTTACAGGGCGCCTTTCATCAAGTAAAGGCTCGTGATAACGCTCTTGTGGAACTAGGCTCTCTTAAGATCGTGCGAAAGAGTTCTTCTTTACCGAGAAGATTGGCATGAGCCACATACTTCTTTTAAATGCTGTGACAGAAGAGTAGACATGAGCTCGAGGAAGGATTTCACCTTGTATTTACGTATTTACCAATAACTGCACATTGGAGGATTTTAATAAATAATTACCATTGGAGCGCTTTCTCGGGAATTATCCTTGTCACTATTGGCTTTCAACCAAGACCCTTTCGCTTCAACTGTCCTGTCTATAGGTTCGATAGTGGGTTGCTATGTCTCTGTATCTCGACCGTTGACTGTGACCTGGAGACTCTGGTCTCGCTTCGATGGTTACTGGTTGTTTGAATCTCTCCTCTTCTTTTATTTCGAGTGTTAGAGTCAACCATTTACTCTAAAGAGAGTGAGCGACCTACTAGTAGCTAGGAGTAGGAATGAGGAATAGAATAGGCTCTTCTGTCTTACCGCTACGCCCCTTTTTTACTCTTTTCGAATCCCCTCTTGCTCTTAGGGAATATATGCTGCTAGAAGAGGTTGCACGAAAAGGCCTAATGTCTCAAATAGGGGAATGCCAAAAATAATAAAGGGGCTCCCAATCTTCTTTGTAGTCTTTGTCCAAAGATCTGCCTTGCCTTAAAGAGGGGACAGAATTGACTGAAATAAGAGAGCTTTGCCTTACTCTAACAAGTAAGCAAGTAAACTACCTTTGAAAGTGAAAGAATAGGCTGCTGGTAGGACAAAAGGCTGTTCTCGAATCCCCTGCTATTGAATATGAGTAACTATCCAATTCCATAACAGAAAGAGATGGGACTAGAGCTTTTGGCTTTCTTCCTTCACTTAAATCAAGGATTGCTGCTAGAAGGGCTCTTGCCCATGTCTAATGCCTTATTAGATGAAGACGAAGAGCTGGTGCTATAATAGGCCAGATGTCGGAATAGCAGCTGCGAATGGAATGTGGGATAAAGGATGAATTGTCCAAAGCCTTTTTTTTGCCTTGATTACCCTAGTTAAGATATACCACGCAAGGAAGAGAATAGGTAATAGGCTGCAGAGAGGAGACTGTGGCACTCTCGGATCAATGATTAGCTTTTTCTCTTTCTCCGACTATTGAAGCACATTAGCTGAAGCAGACGATCTGCGGCATTTACTATTTCCATGCCATGACATGAGACAGATCTCTCGCAACCTCTTTCAGACCCAGGAAATAAGGTATAATCGAATTAGTACTGCTTTGCCCAAGAAATCCACGAAGCTGTTTTACCGTTTTTGGTCCTGGCCATTCAATTACCCCTTTTCTATGGGTTCACCTTTACTCCTTCTCCGGATCCAATAGGACCAAGAAACTTAATTTCCAACTGCCCAAACTGACACTTCTTCTGATTTGCTTTCAGTCCATGCTTCCTAAGCAATTCAAATTCCTGTCTTTCTTTTGCTTTTCCTTCTTAGCTTTCAATGGTATTCTAGAATTCCTTCGTTCTGGTGCAATTCACTCAGTCTAGTCTCGCTCGAGCTCCTCTAGTCCGAATAGACTTTTCTGAGTCTCATCCCCCGAATCAAAAGGACTAAGCATGACATTCGCTATACCCTTTCTAACCCTGTCGTTCAACCCCGGTAGTCCATTCCGTCTTGTCCCAGTAGAGGAAAAAGAAGGTAAGGCACTGCTTCGATTCCTTTCCTTAATCGACCTAGCTTTTTTAGCTTCCTATCCCGAAATCTGTACCTAAAGTGGAGAATGCGTACCTCTTGAGTTAGGAATTGATCTATTAGCTAGTCCGAACCTATTAGTAGGTCTTCTTTTCAGTCGGTGCTAACTCAAAAAGTCAGTCTATTTTTTTTCTTCAGTTAGTGAGCAAGCATAGGAGCCCAGGAAAGCAATCTGGTCGTAGATCGGGTTAGCAGACTCAAGATCGAAAAAAAGAAGTGAACCGGGGATAGAGGAAGGTGAAGCAAGAAGGGCAGTGAGTTCAGTTCCCACGTCTGGGGCTTAGGATTAGGGCTCGGGGAAGAAAGTTCATAAGTTAAGTAGAGCTACTCCTGCTGTTCCAGGGATAGCAGAAAGAGGCAAAAAGAAGAACCTCTTGCTTTGAAGCTATTCATGTCGGAGCGAGGGGGTCAGACTCTAGTCTAGAATCAAGCGGAGCGAATACATTCGATCTGGTAGTGATGCTGCGACTGCGGGCTTACTAAAATGGAGCCTTTGGTTCCCCATGTAAAAACCTTTCTCGGTGACAGATCTTATTGATAAGAAAGGCGTCAAGAGCACTAAAAAAAAACGTATATAATAGGGAGCTTGCTGGACAATTTTGACTGAAACCATGTTCATCTGGTCATCCGGCTCGACCCCTTCGGGGGACTTTGAATCGTTAGTGTACCATTTCCGCCTGGGTATGTAATGCATAAGTTCTGTATGTTCAAGGCTTTTGGTCGGCATGGGAATCCGCTATCGAATGGGTTTCACTCATAGCAGTAGGAGTGAAAAACCCTCCGTGACTTGGGAAGTCCCGAAACCGGGGTCAAGCTAGAGCCTGTGGAACCCTCTTCTAGATCATACTTATTTCCTCTCCTTTTAGTCTATACTCCCCCAAGGGAAAGAATCCCTTACTGAGTCTTGCTTGCTTTCAAAGTGAATGAAAGATTTGTATTAGCAGTAGCAGCACGAGTCCACGAATAAGACTATGACCTCAGATCAGAGGAGTTGATCGAAGGCACTTCACAGACAGGGCTCTTTTCTGAACATCGTCAGTTTCATTATGATGTTGGTGAGTTGGCTCTGTCACAAGGGTGCGTGCTCTGCCTAGCTTTTCTGCCCAAAAAGAGTATGAAGAAGCAGGTACCATAGCATGAGAAGACTGAGTTGGCTTCTCCCGTTGGTCGCCAAAGCCTGCCACTAGAATAGAAAGGTCTTACAGAACCTCGTTTTCGGAGTCATATTAGTAACAATCAGAACTTGCACACCACAGGGAAGAAAAACCTGCCCAGCCTGAGAGTTGATAACCTTCCCAAAGCAAAGACACTCGCTTGTCTATGGCCTATGCTCTATGCTATGATCGATGGTCCTACGGCTATAAACTATTCAACAATGATGCTGCTTTGCTTTATTCGCCTGTAACCTCTCTTTCTCGTTCTTCGAATTCTATGATATATAAAGTCAAATGATCTATTTCTTGCTGATGAATTGAGTTTGGGTAGTTTACTAGGTTGATTCGTTAGTAAGGTAATTTATTACAGATTCGCTAGAGTATGGGGGGACTGAGTCTCCTTCCCGGATGGGGCAGTTTCAAGAATGGACTGAGTGACCGCCGTGTCATTTTCTATTGAAATGACTGTGCTTGGCAAGCAATTTGGTTAAAGAATAAATGAAGGCTTTGATGATCATCTTAGAGAAAGTTAGTTGCAAGAAGTGGAAGTGAAAGGAGCGAGACCTCGCGCGACTTCTCCCCCTTTATTTAGAGAACCGAGTGAACGCAGAATCCTAATCGGCCTTTCGGCTAGAATCTTCTTCTTTTAAGATAGAACCAAACAAGAGCTATTCTCCTTTGAACAAAGAGCTTATTTTCCCCCCGTTCGCTTTTGGCTTAGTTAAGACTTCTTCCTTCTGGGCTTACTTGCCAACAAGTCCAATAGCAACGGAGTCTTGCTAACATAAAGCTGAGAGCAAGCATTTCTTCCGCACGCACCTTGATCAGGGCTATTTTCGCTAGTTCTTTGAAGTGAAGTCTGATCTCTTAATTGGCCTAAAGGGCCTAACCCTAAGATCTTTCTTTTCTCTTCCTAGTGCCAAGCAAAAGGCTAAGAGCAGCTTCTTCTATAACAGCAAAGCCAACCTCTTCCTACCAACATCCTAGGGAGGGTTCTCTCTCTCTTCTTAGGGGCGGGCTTTCGATCTTGTTACCTTCTTGATGATTTACGAGATCGGAGTAAGAGCATCATAGAAAGAAGAGTAGCTGAACCGAGCGGAAGACTGCAAAGGAAAGAACTCGCTGCTATAGAAGCAGCTGTAATAGACGCTGGTGTATAATGTATAAGAATAGGCTGCTGGTGCAAAGAGATAGAGATTCGCATTGCGGGAAGGGAAGTCTCGAGAATATGGTTCCTAAACTAGTCAACTTTATATTTCCACTTTAGCTGACAGCTATGCGGTGTGGAACAGCCAATTCCCTGCTTGGAACTCACGATTTACCCATAGGCACTCTTGCTTCCCTCTCTTCCCTTTGACTGAGGGGATAGTTTTAGTAGTTGAATGAATTCTCCGATTGATTTCCCGATGCACCACTTCCTATTCCCCTAGGACAGTTACCAGATCAGCACAAGACGCATAAAAGCCACCAACCTCCTATTGTGGCTCAAACAAGACCACCCAAACTGCACACAATCACAATGAAAGTGTTACGAGAAGAGATGCAGCGGCAAAGGAAGCAGGGGAAGTAGAGGAACCATTGAATTGCATGTGAAAAGCATGATTAGGCTTAGGCATTAGGGAAAGGAAGAAGAAAGATCAGATGCAAGACCGGGTTTCACGAATGAATGCCCTGCTGTCGGAATAAAGGCTGCAGGCTAAGCTAAGGATTCGGCAGGCGAGACAGATGAGGAGGCATAGAAGGAGCAATTCCATTATGTGCTAAAGGCTGCGGAATATAAAAAATCATCAAAAAATGAATAGTAGATAAAGAAAGGGCCTCTTTATCTCCGATCTGAGTCTCGTCTTTCGACGGATCTCGTTCCGTTTATATGCCGCTCATTTGTAGCAGGTTTTTTGTATGTTTTAGATAAGTAAGACAAGCGCTTCATTACGCGTGATTCTAATTCTAGCATATGCGCTAAGCTGCTCCTACCAAGCACTAAAGGCAAAAGGATGCTTTTCTGGATCAGCCTACTTCTTCTATGTTACGTCCTTGAATTACATCCACCCTCTTTATTCCTTTTTCTCTTTCGGATGAGTAAGCTAGTAGTATATATTCATCTGAATCTGCTTTTCTAGTCAATTCTATTTTTAGGATAATAAATCTATAGCAGCAGTTAGGCCTTACCTGGACTTTCTGCCTTCCCGAGCATTTGGATTGGTTGGATTACACCCTGTAATTGTACATGCTCCCAACAAGAACATCTTTTAGTTCAGGAGAAAGAGAAATTTACTTTGAAACGATAAGCCCTACGACCCAGTCATTTAATTTCCCTTTTTGGATACTCTTCTTCTAGTAGTCATCATAGACTATATGTATATGATGTTCACGTTAAGATATTGATAATACAATTGAATCACAAGGTCTTCTGTTTTTGCTTCCTAATTACCTGATGCTCGGACTTTTGTGGCTAGCTCTTACAGCCAATAGTGAAGTTTGAGTGAGCCGGAACTAGACCTATGGTTTTAGGAAATCCCGGGATTATAGGCCATTTGTAATCATGCAAAGTCAACCCTTAGAGTATAGGGGGAGACCCACCTAACCCGTGGCGTGAAAGAGAAGGATTGGAGCTCCAATCCGATTCCTAATGTCCAGTACGAGTTAGAGTGACTCCAGCCTTGCTTTTGTTTTCGTGGAAATGAATCCGATATGTCTTTCCCTGCTTACTTACGTATGAGTTCAAAGGAGAAGACTGATGAGTAGGTAATGAATTTTTCCTTCACACCTTTTCGTCGCTTTACTTCTTCCTTCCTATCTGATTTCACTCCAGGGTTCGAACGAAGGGGATTGAAGACCAGATAATGCAAGAATAAGAAGTAATTAGGGCTTTCGGAGTGGGAACAATAAGGGAGTTCCCGGCTTGTGGCTTTAAAGAATGAATACTGGGCTCAAGGGAAGTTAGTAGTAGTTTCATCAGCTTTCAACTCAAGCAAGAAGAGCTCGAGGTAAAAGATCGAAGATAGGAATAACTCCCTCTCTCCTTCACCCACCAGTCAAGTCAGGGCTGGTCATGGTGACAAGAAATGCTGTTTCAACTCAATCTCTGTCAAGTTCTATTGTTTTGGCTAATGCTTGGTAGTGCCCGGACTTGCTTTCAATTTCAACCCCACCGGCCGTCAAAGAAAGGAGAGTGGTGAACACAATCAATGCGTTGAAAAATCCCTCTCCGACAATCATAGTCTCAGTGGATGCATCTTGAGGACATACTTCAACTGTGATCCTGATTGATTTGATTATTCTTTTTCGACTTCCTTGATCTCACAAGGAACTGCTAGCGTCTGAGTCTATCCCAAATCCCAAACGTGAAATAGCTTAGAGAAAGCTCATGGGAAAACCACACTTTTTTTCTTTATTCGGTTAGGTCAATTTTCGCCAGGCGCTCCTGTCCCTTTCCCGAGAGGATGGCTCCTCCCTTGGGTCTCGAGTATACCTCTCAACAAAGGTAGCTGAATGCTTATTTAGTACTTGTGCTAAGGTTAAGGTACGAAGTCAGTCATATAGCATATATGAGGTAGCTTACTGTTTACTTGTGCTAATGGCTGACGTGGAAGCCAACCTGGAAAGCTATACCTAATTCGATTCGCCATATCTTACTTCTCAATTAATTGAGGGTGGGGTTACGCCAAGGTTAGCTAAGTCCAAATCCTCTTTCAATGCCTTTCCAGCGGAGCTATTAGCTTTCACTGGACTTCTCCCTTTCGTACATTATACGGGGAGCAGTGAGAACAAGGTATTCTCTGGCCATCTTTCACCAGGTATGCCCTTGATCCTTATAATAAATCGTACCTCTGCGCTATGCTATGAGTGACTGCGTACCTAGCATGCTTAATCCCCTCTCCTTTCAGTCCTCTCGCTTCGCTCTAGTCACTTACGTGCCAGCAGACTGCGATCTTCTTACTGAGAAACCAACGTTTCTTGATTCATCAATAGGGATTTTTCCTAATGAGGTCTAGAAAACGCATGATAACGCTCTATAGAGCCCTTAAGAGCGAAATAAGATCAGAAGGAGGAAGCAAGACCATCCGAATCCGCTGAAGAGGTGACCTTAGGCTCTTGAGTTCATATAGTTCTTCATTTCGCTCAACAAGCTGACCCCGCCTGAAGGAAGGGGTTTGTTTAAATCCTATATCCTACTCTTTTGTTAAGTCGAATTAAACTTACAATTGAGGTCAGTGAGAAACTTGTAAGTTCAGCCTTAAGCTATAGGGCTTCCCTAGAGGGATGAGGAGGTCGTACCGCTTCTAGGACCACGATATGCACCACCGGGGGGGCTGTTTTTTCGACAGGAGTGTGATACCTCTGCAGGTAAGCCTTGTTCTTCTGCGAGATTTCCTTCTTCGTTTGCGTGGATGACCGATTGATGCTATGTGGATGTAGATCACCTGGAGGCCCTTTGGAGATAGGCCTTACGCTTCTAGGCCAGCTGTAGCTATATCTGATCCGTATTTCCTTGCCCGAGTGGAGCTGATATACCTGGACCACGTCGAGTTCCAATCGTTTGAGGAAAGTCGGCATTCTTAGTTGAAAGGAAATCTACCATTCATGGACTTCTTGCCCTGGGCTGTGCCCTATCAGCAAATCTCCCGGCCCGCTAACCAATCGTATGGCCTAACCGAATATATAGCTGGAGCATAATTGATTGTAATAGGAGCTACAGCTTCGTGTAGGGAGGACTTGTCTTTTCCTATAGTCTATGCGATGTGATTACCATCGCTCTTGTGATATTATTCGGTTACAAATCCGAACTCTCCCAATAAATAGGTATCCGCTCGCAGGAAGAACCGTTCTGCCAGAGCAACTAATGGTTCCTATATCCCCCCGACAACTCCTGGCTCTCCATAACCACAGTTCTAGACCTGAGACCATCGTCTCGTATTGTTCTGAAGAATGCCCCTCCTGAGAAAGGTGAACGATCCACATCAGGAGAAGATGGCTCTACTTTTTATTGGAAATGCTTAAGGAAGGCTTTCTTCATCTCATTCCAACTTCCAAATTTCTCGCTCGAGATGCATATGTACCGGATCTATGTGGCAATACCTCAAAAAAGATCATTGGCCGAGAAAGTGTGTTAGTGTAGCATAGCACTTATCAAAACATAGTAAAGGGCGGTACCCATACTGATTTGGTGATTTTGATAGCGCTTGTGTTCTGCGGTCCTCCCTTAGAGGGAACGCCCGGTACTTGACACTATCTGTCTGCTTTGGCGACGGAAGTTGTACCCGCTACGATACGACAGACAATTCGCGCTCAAGAAGGACAGGCACGGAGGCCAGTTAGGCAAAGGAAAGCAATTTAAGCTATGTTGGGCGATGACAGCAGCCGACTCTTCGGCACTGGGATAGGGGACGCTCTCTCTGTGGCTCTGGGGACAGATCTGTATGAAAGACCTTTTTTTTTTTAGGCTTTGGAATATCCTTATAGGAAGACTTCGGACTCTCCTCGTGAACCCCGTCAGGTCAAAGTCCGGTCCGCCCTGCATTATTTTGCTTAAAGAATGAGGCTAATAGGATAAGGCCGGCAGGCTCAGGTAAAAAGGTTCGAATTTCCCGTGTTCGGCATCTGATTGTCTATTACGTTGGGACAGGAATGGTCCATCTATAAGGGTGTCGTGAACGTTAGCGAATCTGCTTCATTTTGATAGTTGAAAGCTGGAACTTCACGAAACTAATTGTTATTGTTTGTCCTCGCAGTTGAAGTGAAATCTGAACCCCGAAGTGGGTGGCTGAATACAAATCCATTCATTTCATTATAAGTGGTCAAACCCGACTCTATCTCTAGATAAAAATAAAAGACAAGTTTCGGTCTTATCAGACCGCCTCTTCCAGTCTAGTTTGCCGCTCTGAAGAGCGGCGGATTCCTCTTTTAACAAAGCGGGGACGAGAAAAGCTCTTCCATACCCGGATTTGTCCTACGCCAATCTGAGTTCGAGGAAATGAAAGTAAAAGAAGCCGCAAACGGTCAGCTGTATATATTTCATATATCGACTTGCCGTCGAGGGCTTACTCCTTGATTCCTTCGATTCCTCTACTGGGTTGTCACCTGCGTTGGCAGATCTAGTTCTCTTCTAGAAAAGTATGCGAGCAGAGCGCCTTCTCCTCCTTTTTGGACAAGGTCTAATGTTGATCCAAAAGTCGGAACCAAGTCTGATGTCAAAAGACGTTAGGAAGAAGCGCGAAGAACATTCAGAGCTTAGTTAAGAACAGAGAGTCACATGTATCTGCTAAGGTTGCTAATCAGAGACTAGCATTATAATTCATTACCAGAACATGAATAAAAACGTAGGATTTCACCTGACTCAAAGTTCTCTAGCGAATCTTCTTAGTGAAAGCTATTCCTTGGCCCTTCATAGTGAGTTTGAATCTGTCGCAAGGGCAAGGGTTGGCTGCTAGAAGCACCTTAAACCGATCGGCGAAGTACTTTCAGGGTTTTCTCCCTAAAGAGCTGGGGATGCCAGATCAATGAATAGATTCTTTCAATCTATCGACCCGGTTGTCACCAACGTCGGGAACATAGAGATTCATGGAAAATCGGCTTCTTCTATTGCCGAATATCTGTTGGTGGATCGCCCGAAAACTCTTCTTTATCGGGGCCCGCCCCTTCAAGTAAAGACAGGTGCCATCTGACTCTTTCATTAAATGAAAGTGAACTTCACCTCTCCTCTATAGTTAGAGTACTCCTCCTTCTATCTATTCTCTAATTGGAAGAATGGGAAAAAAGCCTGAACGATATGTGGCATATGCCCATGCGTACTATTAAGATAGAAAGAACCGGTGGACTTTGTATTGCCAAGCCCGAAACTCCAACTCCCAGAACCTAGCCTCAAATGCCCATTTTTAGCCTTTACTTTAATAGATGCCAATGCCATAAAGAGTAAACTTCTTTCTGATAGACAGACGATCCCTGACCCCCCCAAGCAGTAATATAAATACCAGTTAAGACCTGGAAATGAAACAAATGGAGACTTCCCCAAACGAAGACCCTAGAAGTAGAGTTCCCGGACTGGAAACTGTCCAATGTTCTTCTTTTTAAGCCAAGTTGGCTACCGAACCAAACCAACACTCTTCGATCTTGATAAGGTTCATGTTTTCTCTTTTGCATTCCAGAAGGGAAGGTCCAAGAAGAAGAGAACAGGAAGAATTCAAGTGAGTGAATCCTATTGCACTCAACTAGACTATTACGAAATTGCGTATAGAAAGAGAAGAGAAAGGAATCGTCTTTATCGCGGGTGTGGATTGATGCACTGAAGAAGTTATTTTCTCCCATGCTGTGGTCAACAACCACAACTCTATTTTACTTATCAGTTGTTTAACATTACATTTAGGACATCAAACAAAGATAGAATACGAAATAACCCAACAACCGTACAGAAGCAAGAAAGGGAAGAGCTAGTCTTTAAGCTTGAAGAGGTTCTACCTACGCTGATTGAAACTTATTCCTGGGAACCCAGATTTATGGCTTACTATACCGGCCTACTAGGCTAGGATTAGGATAGGCTGGATTCTGATTCGGGTCGCCCATTAGCCTAGCAACTACCTATTTCTTAGCCACTCGGGAGCTCAGAAAACCTTGGATCATTCCCATAACAGGAATAGCGGGACGATTAGCAACTCAAGAGGAATGTTCACAATAAGTTAGTAGTTAGTGTTGAAATACAGCCGATTGCTTTACTTGAAAGCCTTTCTTTTACCTTTGACCGAAGACGCGACATTGCCCTTTCCTTTTTGACTTGCTTTCGGGCACGGACCGTAACCCCATAACTATAGGGGGCACAAACCGAAAGACCAAAAGACCATAGGATGGGGAACGAAGGGAAGTAACAACTGAAGCCGCAGGGGCGATACAGCAAAGAGTGGAGGGCCAGTGAGCTAGGATTTGAGACAAGATCGTTGAATCTAGTGCAAGTAATTTATCCCAAAGGGGATTACCGCTTGGGTCTCTCGTTTTAGTCAATTCCCAGTTGGTTCTACTATTTATATTATATCTTTTTCTCCTACTTCTGAGCAATCTAGCCTTCTTAAGCCGAGGGGGCTCTGATCCCGACTCAATGATAGATATCAGGTTAGAACCACCAGTCAGATAAGGGGATAAATCCTCATCCAGCATAACGGCTTTTATCACTAAGATAAGACATGATCTCCTGTTCAGGCTAATCAATCAACTCAATCGATTAGCGTAGATGAAGAGATTGGCTCGTTGATCTTTGATTCGAGAGTCTTCCCGGCTGGCCTAACTAGTTGAATCCCTGAGGGCTAATCCATCAAGATCGTAGCTAAGCCGGAAAGACGACCCTTTGCGAAAAACCAGATATAGAGAGTGTTCCGTGAGTGATCGTTGTTGTCGTGGAAGGGTTCTCTTTGAACGAATCCTATTTGAACTAAGCCCGAAACCACCTTCTTTTAAAGGGCAGCAAATTTCCAAGCAACATTCCCTTCGTTCTTAACCATATCAGGACCAGACCATAAGAACCCTCTGCAGATCTTCTCAATTGTCTTCAAATCAAAACCTGCACTGGCAGTATGAACACAGTACTCCAGTAAACTTGCATGCTAAAGAGGGCACTCTGAACCAGTTGTCCAGCATATTAGAGGTATTTTCCAGTCCATCTCTGTACTCTAGCTTTGATTCTCTCAATTAGAGGCAAACAATCACTAACTGAGAGCTTTGAAGGACTGGCAATCCCAGGTACTTCATTGGCATTTTACCTTCATTGAAGCCAATTAGATTTGAAATATTTCACTTTGCAGCATCAGAAAGATCTCCATAGTAGATTGTACTCTTGGATATGCAGTAAGACCAGAAACATTTGCAAATTCTTTTAAGCATTGATTGACCACAGCAATGGAATCTTCAGCGCCTGAGCAGAAAATTAGTAAATCATCTGCAAAACAAAGATGATTAATCTCATTCTTTCTGCAATTTTTATGATAACTGAAGTTAGGATTTTTTCTGGCTTCCTGCTTTAGTTTCCTTGAAAGATACTCCATTCCTATTACAAAAAAGATAAGGCTATACCTTGTCTTATTCCTCTATCAATTCAAGCAGCAAATCCTTCTCACGAACTAGAGATTTAGCAATCAACTGAGTGGCTTTCGCTCCTTGGTCTATTGTCTATCGACGCCCTTTTTTCTTTATTTTTTGAATTAATTAATTCCGTTGATAGAGCTTTTGAGCGGATGCAAGCACTAGATTCTTCAACGAGTACCAAGAAGAAATGAATTCACCAGACTAAGAGAAGAAAACAGAACAAAAAGAGTCTTGGCTTAAGCCCAGCCGCCTTCGGGAAGACCTATCTTCACCGGGAGGAAGAGCCCTCTTTACACCATTGTGATTAGAAAAAACCGAAAAGTGGGTAACCAATAGAGCTTCAAGGGGCTTGATCCCCACTTTGAATCTATTTGATAGAGCCCTCAGCCCAGGGCAAGCGATTGAATTCTATTTGATTATGGGTTAGGTGGAACCTGAAACTAGCGCTTACAAATGAGTTAGCAAAAGGAAAAAGACAATTCTCAAATGCGTACAAGACTTTCTTTGTTTAAGGGGCCAGTCTGCGATGGATGCTCGTGCATGAAAAAGGGCTTTGATCTACTCACTTACACTTATATAAGTGAGCCAATCTCTGCAGGACAAGATATCTATTTGGTCATTGGGAAGTAAGGCTTAAGTCGACGAAAAAGTTAGGAAAGGGGATCATATGGCTAGGGTTGCCCATTCATGTTAAGGAGTAAGGAACTTCCAAGCGAGCGAATGAGCGGAATGTTTTTTAAGAGAAGATAGACCCGGTTCCGGGGACAAGAGAAAGGGATAGGAAGCCCGAAGAAGGAAGGAAACCTTGTTAAGTATACTCGTTCGAACGGACAGCTTTTCTTCCCCAGAGTTGGCTCCAAGATAAGCACCCAAGCTTTGAAAGTAGATCTTCCCAGCCAGCGAAAAGAACGAGATTGGTTTCCAGGCTTAGAGGAGAATCCACAAAGAGGACAGGCTCAATCGATTGAAGGATAGAGCGGAGCATCTAAGCGAGTAAAAGGGGCTAACTTGGATGCCCGGGCATGGGCTCGACAGCGAAACCTGATAGTTAGAAGACCACTCGGATTAGTATGAAGATTCCTTTTCTACCAGTCCAGGGAATTAGCTTGATGTGAAAGGTCTGGATGAATGCCCAGGCGATAGGATAAGGTAAAATGCTCGAGGAACGAACGTAGGATGTGCCGAGGGAAAACCGAACGATGACTTCGAACGTGAGCGTTTTGCCCAAAGTGTTCATCTAAAGTCATTGTCAGGCAGAAATTCCCCTTTTGAATAAGCTATTAAGGTTAGGAATCGACGAATAGGTTCTGAAAGGGAGTTAGTTATCGTTGACTGGTACAAGACTTTCAGTGCCTTGCTTACACTTTCTTTCTACTGGTTGGCTTACCCTGTATTTCAAGAGTGAATACCGCAGTGAGGCGCGTGAAGCCCTCTGTTTGTTTGGTCTAAAAACAATATTATTCATCACCGCAACCACTCTCGCTTAGCTACCACTTGTCTTTGCTTGCTTACTTCTACTTCTAAAGCAAACCAGACTGAAGACAGTAGAGAAAGACTTTTTATTACGTTATCCAGAATGCGATGCCCCAAGGCAAGAAAGTAGCAATCGGCTTTCAATCCTATGATTTTACTCGAATAGCTAATGTCAGATCTTCAATATGGTTCTGTAAATCTTATAGATCAATGGCTCCCTACCAGAAATGGTAGGCACAACTGAATCAACCCAGTAGCTTGAGCAAGGAAGCGGGTGCTTTATTCACTAGAGGAAAGGGGCTCGGTTAACACAGGAACTGTGTAATCAAGACCCAGCCTTTGAACAATATCATACAACCGCCACAAAAGGCCAAAACGAACTAATTGTTCATCAGTCCGTCTTATCCTCCAATGGGGCTCTACGATTGGACTATCAAAGTAATCCTCTAATGAATGAGGCACTAGGGTTACAGGATATCTTACAATACCACTTAAGGTATTGGAGGTCAGACTCAACCCAACTCCTCAATAAAGAGTACTCAAGGAAATCTTTCTGTACTCAACTAATTATTGTTATGATGATAGTATATATAGTGAAGAGTTGCTCTTACACGATTAAAAGAGAAGGAAGAGTTCCCTTTCAACGTGGAAAGCTCTTTCGACACGGGCACATAAGAAGAAGAGGAAAAAACCTGGATCTTCTCCGGTTATGGATACAAAAAGCGGAAAAGGCTGGTTCCATGAAGTCGATCAATCCAACTGTGAAAAACCTTATGGCAAGATACTCGTCAAGACAAGAAAAGGGTTTGGGGGAAAATAGAATATCCATCTAGTGGCTGAACCCTCCTTTCCTTCTCGCTATGCTCATGATTAGTATTTTGTACTTAGACTTTCTGATCTACGACCATCCTCACCCCGAGAACTCAAAGGTGCGTAGCTTGCTTGTTAAAGGGGTCTTTCCCTTTCTCCGGTGTGGGAGAGTTGTTCCCTAGTCCGGTCCTATTATGGGTAGTTCAGGTGCGCTTAAAGTCTTATATAAGGCATTCCGATGTTGCCACCGACCTTTTATTCCCTTATTTAGTTAGGGCTTTCCCTGCCAAATCAGATAGGACTGACAGCCCTTTATTTATTGATTTTCCAACATTCGTTTTGGGAAGCTCCCCATAACACAAAGACTTGGGTTCCGCCTATTCATCCGAAACTCCAATCTATGACGGACCAACCCCAACTTCTAAAAAAGAACAAAAAATGCCAGTTTTTAGCTCGATACTGGGAAGAAAGGCGTAATGGTACCTCTGAAATTGATGCGATGGTCACTCCCTAAGCTTAGCGCGCGGAAGAGCGTACTCTAACCAACCCGAGGTCAAACCTTGACCAAGAATCTGGAAAAAGAATTGCGTTCACCGGCTTTCCACTCGAGATAGGGCTACGGAAGCCAATCTAATCTCTTTCTTTGTCGGAAAGACATCCGGGTGGTCGAAGATCAGTGACTGCTTCCTTTGCTGATCAGCGATCATGCCCCCTTATTTTATTCTAGCGGAGGAACAGCTTCACATCGGATTAATTCCCTAGCTAATCCGCTTTCAAGCCTCTTCCTTGGTCTCTTCTAGATCAAATGACTTTTGAGGAAGCCTACCTTCCCCCCCTGCCCTTCTCGGTTTTTTTGAATAAGACCGGCCCGAGTAGGTAATCCATTCCCAGGATTCATTTTCAGAATGGAGTCCTCCGGATTGATACCGGGTCAAAGCTTCCGAACTAACTGGACCAATCCCCTCCTACCCTTTTTCTGAGAATCATTCCTTCCCCCCCTTCTGCCGATCCTGCTTGACTTTCTTACTGCGCCGCTTTAATAGAATGCCAATGCTTTTCACAGACGGAGAAAGCCCTCTTTCTTTTAGAGATGCTGGTATTCGTAAGTCAGCCGGCTACTAGTCAAGGTCTTCGCTTTGAAAGAGATTTGCCATTCAATTGATTACAGCTAATATCATAAGAAAGAGAAGAACTCTTTCTGCATGGAATCCTTCGTGCGGGCTCTGGTTCCCCGTAGCCACCGTGGACCCTATCTCGGTTAGGGACTTTCACCTACTCACTCACTCGCTCTCCTTTCTCCTTGCCCCCTGAAGCAAGGTTCTAATTTCGTAAGAAGTGAACAAGTCACTTTCTACCCCTTGTTTCCCTCTGGTAGTGGGTAGTGATTGGAGTAGCAAACCAGGAAGGTTTTTCTAATTGAATGCATGGGTTATCCGGCGAGAGTGTGGTGAGTCTTTTTATCTAGATGTCTTCCGTTTGAGGTCTTTTCCGCGGGCTCAATGCGCTAACGAGATTCACAAGGCGCCTCCCGCAGGCGGATCGTATTTCATTTAAAGAGTGCAACTCTTTTCGCAGTTCGGTGTCCCGCTTACTTTCTTGGGCTTCTGGGTGCTGTCGCCTCCTGTCTTCCTTATCCTAGGTAAGCAGTATGTAACGTGGTTCCGAGCACTCTTCTTCTCGTTCCTGGGCTTGGCTGGTGGACCAGTTAGAGTTCTGACTAGAGCTGCAACCTATCTCATATTGGGGAGAGGTGTACCGCCCTCGATCAAACTAGAAATTAATTAATTGCATATGGAGAAGAAAAGTTCACAGAAGGAACGAAGTGCTCTCCCGGAAGGGAGAGGATGGAAAGTCGTATGTCCGGTTCACTAGGTTCTACCACTGCAGGTTCGAATCCTGTCCCCGCCTAAGAACGATAGATGCTGTTGAGGTAGGGATTTCCTTTGTGTTCCATGAGTGAAAGAGATTCGTGTCTTCGGAAGAGAAAAACCGGAGCACTACACTTTAATTATAGTGGCATTCCCCCTGAATTTAAATTGAAAAATCAATTTAGAATTATATACTAAAAAAAAAGTATATTAGTATTAGAAAAAACTGACAGTAAATTGGAAATGAGAAAGAATTCCTACACGAAATCCATAGTGAGTTTTATTTTGTTAGTGAGACTTTATGGGCTATATATAGATTTCATCCTTTTTTTCTTTCAGCTAGTCCAATTTGACTTTATTGTCGCTATGGGCTCTCAGCCTCTGGACTTGGGGTGGATTTGCTGCTTCGACAACGGCGCTGACAGTTCAAATCTGCCGGCGTTGGAGTCAGAGTCGAGTTCTGCGTCTCTGAACACGTACCGGAATCTAATTGCGGCCGATAGCGAGGCGTGGATATATAATCGCATTCGGGTTCTCGAGAACCAGCATTTCTACAATATCCCACCGCAAAACAATCAGGGAGATTACGAGAGTCTTGTTCGAGAGCACTTTGATCAAGCTCTTGATGTCGACCACTATAGGGCGATTTGGGATAGAGAACACTTTGAACTCGACTTGTTGGAAAAAAATAAAAAGGAAGATGGATGGGTGACAATTCAATGAAGAAGCGAAAGAGCGCACAGAAAAAGAAAACGAGCATCAAAATTACGAATAAAAGAATCAAACTCTTTTTTCCTTTCGAAAGTAGAATTCGATAAACAACAATTTAAATCAAAACCAGTAAGAATAAAGTTATGAGAAATTCTGGGGTGGTCATTATAGTGCTGCCTTCTGATCCTAGAAAACGTCCAAATGAAATAGCTACAACAGCACCGAGAGCGCTAACGAGTACGGACAAACATATAGAATGAAAGATTCTCATATCGCGCCTAATATTAGAAATAAGTTTTTCGCCTATGTTTTCATAGGCGGGTCTGTGCACTGCAGACCATCACATCAAGGTGACAGGATTCGAACCTATGGCCCTCTGTACCCAAAACAGATGCGCTGACCAGACTGCGCTACACCTCGTCTCACCCAGCATATAGATCCACCCGATCGATGAACACTCGAACCGAACTCGCCCATCCTTTTGGGCACAGGGACGCGAGAACCAATCCGAGTAATCAACCGCTTTTTTTATAAAATCTGCCTCCAGCAAGCCACCCCCGCCAAAAAGCCGTATAGTGCAGGAGCGCTCACATTTTTTGGCTTCCTCTTTCACTTGAATTTCCAAATCCGGCTCGCTCCCGGCTACCTGTCCTTTGGACCCAAAGCCCGCTTAGAAGTGGATTCGAACCACTGACACAAGGATTTTCAGTCCTTTGCTCTAACCAGCTGAGCTACCTGAACCACTTTCCTAAAGTCTGTTTTCTTCATCGAATAGCGCCCTACCTTACCACTTTACTAGTAAGGGAAAAGCCCTTTACTAATAACAAGAAAGAAAGGGCTTTTTTCGCTTGTTCGTCAAGCTTTCGAGCAGCTCTTTCAACTGCCGCCTAATCTCCTCTCCCAACATGCTCAAGAACCGAGAGCCGCCCAGGGACTGGACTGGACGGCCGGAGGGAGCTTGCTTATAGAAAGAAGATAGGCCGGTCAAACAAAAACAACGCGCAACGGGCTCTCCGCTCCTAGTAACAAAGTAGTGCTATTCTGTCCTCCGGGGGACTCCACCAAGAGGTTCTTTCTCTCACGTAATTTCGCCCGCCCGTTCCACTTCCGTGCCGGAGGAAATGGGATTCGAACCCATGATACAATCTTCTTGTATGTCGATTTAGCAAACCAATGCCTTAAGCCACTCAGCCATACCTCCAAGTTGTTGATCGGAATTTGATGTGCGGTTGGTTGCCCGAAGGGCTATCTGATCCGATCAACTGCGTAAGCCGTAGCGCGCTAGCGCGCGTACTCTTCCTCTATCTATGAGCGAGACTCCATCCAAATCTGCCACTCGTTGGGCGACGCCCTCTTTTCTATGAACACCCCACCACTGAATGATGAACTTTGCCAGTCTTCGCCTCCGACCCGACCAGGAGAGAACACAGAGTCAAGCCAAGCCCTTACCCGCCTGAATGGAATTCATATCTCCTTCGTCTGGTCGAGAACGGAGAAAGCCCGGGGAACTGGACTGTGACTCTTCTATTACATTACGGAGAAAGAAGTCCATTCTCGTCATGATCGATCCACGTCCTACCGTAGTGCTCGGAGAACCTTAGCAAGGCTTACTAAGGCGAAGGCTTTTTTCGTTGATTGCACGAGCTAGCCGGCCGTTTTCTTGAAGGGTGACGTGAAGAAGTACTCGTTGTCCCCGAGCATGAAACCGTATGACAAGAGTCGGAATCGGTAATTGCAAATTTCATCTTTGAGGAATCCCGGCAACAGATTCAGCGGACGAAGAGGAATGAATTCTTACCCTTGCTTCCTTTGCTTGGCTTATTTAAAGAAAGACAGACTTATGAGCAAACCACCTACCCTCGGGTTCCTTACCTCCGAATGCGAATACCTTGGCCTCTTTATGGCAGCTAGATTGCCACGTTCAAGGTCAAAGCTAGTCGAACTAGAGCGGGAAGGATTGCAGCTAAGCTAAGACCAGATTCTGTAACAGCAAAAGCAGCACTGACTTCTTTCTCTTATACCGCTCCTGCCTTGCTTCTTACCCTTCCGGGGGAAGAGACTTTGATATTCTACTGCTTGGCCAGTGAAGAAAGCATCTAAAAAGTTATAATGCTTTTCTTTTCTGCTGTTCAAATCAAATCAATCTCCTCGGTAAAGGACTTTGGTTTGGCTATTCGAAGGACTTAAAATCCCCTATTCGCTTACCTTGCACTTTAAAGAAGAAAGACCTGGCGTAAATGACTTATTTTATCTATCAATCTCATCGTTGATATGTATCGGTGAATGCGAAGTGAAAGCTCTAAGCTAGCTCTTCGATCCCAGCAATGGGTGTAATAGCTAACAAGCTATCAGGATACCTCAATCTGTCAACCAAAAGCTATGAACCGTACTCGTCTGGTTGTTCTTCCTCGAATAGAAGCTCTAGATCGAATTGAATAGATGCCCTATCAGGATGAAAAGGAGTTGGTCTCGGCTGCCTCCTTCCTCTTTACGGATGGATAGATAGAAATCCCAGAAATCCTCCCGGCCCTACCTCTTCTGGTTAACGCCTCTCTGAAGATCTGTTTAGGGTGGGCAAAGAGGGTGAAGCCACTTTTACAGCTCTGCCCGGTAGAAAAAGTGGAACTCGAATAGTTGTCTGATAAAGGAAGGCAGGAAAGGATATTAAACAAAGCAGGCCTTACTATCCCACCTAGCTCCCAAAGCGGGAAAACTTAACTCATGAAATCAAGGTGAGTTTACGAAAGGAAGTAAGACTCTGGTACTAAAGGGGCAGTCTAGCTATGGAAGAAGAAGTAGGTCACCGAAAGGTGCGATATTTGCCTTAGCACGATAAGCGAACTTTGCTACAAAAAGGGGGCTAGCCCGGCCGGCTACACTTCAGTAATACGTTTGAGCCGGTCTTTGAGAAAGGTATTGAGCTGCTGTTTGTGCAGCACTCTACGTTCCAGGGCTTCGACCTCATCATGAAAGAGCATACGGTTGAAGCGCAAGATTGGCAGTATCCTCGAATTCCCGGAAACAAAGCTATCCATTTCGAGCAACTATTAGTGCAAACCACTTGAATACGAATGAGATCCATAATTACACCATATCATATATCATATAATAATGAGAAAAGAAAGAAGAGAAATTCACACCTCGCCCTGCTCAATTACTACTGGGATAACAGGAATAAGACGCCGGGGGGTGATACCGATTCAGCTAAAGCGATAGACAATACAATACACGTCATAAAAACTCCGACAGCCCTGAGCTTTGGACTTTTTTGTATGTCCAATGAGTCGAACCCTGGCTCTGGACTGGTGATCCCAGTAGTATGAAGGTTGCCCACTGGATTTACAGCGGTATCCACTATATGGGTAAGGACTGGAAGGTCTGGTGCGCGTAGTTCGCGATACCTTTGTAGACCGTATTTGTAGTTCGCATCCTCAAGTTCTTAGCCCCTGCGATTGCGGGGAGCCATTGAATAATGCCGCTAGGGAGACTAAGACTAACCCGAATCCAGGGAAGGATCCGTAGACGTGGATGGAGTACCGGTAACTTCACTCTTTAATGAATGAAGGAAGGGAAGAATTTGCAGTGGTGAAAGCCCCTACCTATGCAAGAAGCAAGGGAAGGGGGACAGGTAATCACACTTTCTGCTACCTATGACTGACTTGCGTACCTATCGCTTCGCTCGTTTGACTACTATCCTAAGTTCATATCCCGAAGATAGTAAGAAGACTTTCTTTCTGTATAGCTCTAGATAGCGTTCTCATACGTCTTCTAATCCTCATGTGGATTCTTACCCATATTCATCATGACTTTTTTTATTTCAAAGTCAGAATCTCCCTATTCTCTTTAGGCTGCTGGGATAAGACTTTGATAGGGAAAGAAAGACTGATTACCTTTTACGTTACGCTATGGAGCCTGACTTGAAAGATTGTGGGCAATGTATTCTAAAGCCCCTCTTGACAATTGGTTAGGTCGTTTTTATATTGCTAACTATGAGTGACTACGTGCCTAGAGCAACGCTCGTGGAACTTCGTACCTCTCGCATCGCTCGAGTTAGTACGTACCTTTAGATCCTTAGCACAAGTAAACAGTAAGCAAGAAGCTACCTCATATATATGCTATATGAGTAACTACGTACCTCTTTCTATCCATAGAATCTCTTCCTTATTCTATCCCTAAAAGCTATCTTTCAACATCTACCATCGTATAAGTGAAGTAGCCTACTATTGAAATGAAAGGGTATAGGATACGAACGAAGTCACTCAATTTCACCTATGATGCCCTTTACTTCTTAGCCTTGTCAGTCGCCAACATTCCAACTGTGCGAGAGGGGAGTGTAGTCACTCGAAGAGGACAGCTAATATCTCCTCTTTCCTGTATACCCTCTTTCCTATGCAGGGCGTGAACACGCCTGTGGCGGGACAGGGTAGTACCCTTGGACTACTTTGGATGTTGTCTGCCAACTATGCTTCTTCTTCAGTAGTCTTAGATGCGCACTACTGGTCAGTCACTAGTCTCTTCTTTCTAAATGGTTGAGACTTTTGTCTTATCAACTATAGTTAGTGAAAGCAGCTACCTACTTGCTTGATGCTAGGTCTCCCGACCCTCTTTAGGCTTCTTAGGTCATACCGTTGGTGCCCGGCCTAACCTAAGCCTAAGTAGAAGGCAATGCAATATAGAGGACGGAGATTGAGTGAGATGCTTTTGTCTTATGAGAACTCCGATTGATTGAAGGATGTGGCATCCATTCATGTCACTGACATCCTGGAGTAAGATGAGTCTACCAGTCTCTTTGACCCGATCGGGTTATCCTCGTATTATTCAGTTCTTGCTGAAGCGGAAGATTTGGGATAAACCTTCTTTACCTATCGATTTGTGGTTAGGTCAAGGCATGCCCTTGAATCCGTATCTCAAAGGTTTGGTGATAAACCGCCTTCGAGAAGTCTACAAACCTGTAGTGTAGACTTAAAGGCCCCTCCAAAAGAACTCAATAAGTCAGAAATGTTTGACTTCTTAGAAGAGGTCACTTTGTTAAGGTCGTGGACCCATCAGTGGCTTAACTATGGTAGATGATACCGTAGCCTTATCACCTGGTGTCACTTTCGAGGATTTTATCAAAGCACCTATCGTCTCGACTCACTGGAAAGTGCGTCAAGAGGATCCGCATCTAGAATAATGTGGAAACTCTACGATGAGGTTGCTAAGAGGTCCCTGAACTACAGCCCACCTGTCTTAGATGTGGGTTCGGGTAAAGGGCCTATCCTCCTTTGAGGTCTCTCTGGTACTGAGTACCTTGTGTATGCTTCTGGGCTTAACCAGCCTAGAGCAGGGAGAGGAAGCATTTCGCTGTGGTTCAAGATCATTGATTGAGTAGATCCCGAGCCATCGGTCATAAGACTTTGGGAATCCAGGATTGTCAAGAGGAAGTCGGATATTCTCGTTGGATTAAGACGGAAGGTCGATACAGCGAAGAATACATCAAAGAGGAAAAGAGGAATCGAACCTCTCCCTCTGGTCGAGTAACTACGTACCTCTTCCAGTTTTGTGAAAAAACTTGAATCCATTTGATGTCCCCTCCTCCTTCCTCCGTTAGTTTAGCTGCAACGGCCGCAGACGCAGGAACCAGTGCCATTCAGAGATTCTATGGGAAATAGAAAAAGTCTTCGTAAGCTGTGGATTAGAAATAGGAAGATAAGGCGTTAGCGGACCGACTTGACAGGACCCCTGCGACTTCCTTTGCTCTATCTAACTCGGCGTGCGCTCCTTCCGGCCCTGCGAGAACATATTAGGACACGCGCACTACTCATATCGGTACTAGAAGCCCCCAGAGCAGGCCTGGAAGACTATGAGCCCCACCTTCTGCGCCTAGGCATTTTCGGGGAGGAGCCCGCGAAATTAGAATACGAATGAGATCATTCTGCCATCATTAATGCAAACAGGGCAATAGCTTGATACGATATGCGGTGGCCCACGGACAAGGTGAAGACAATTAGAAAGAATTTGAACTACGAACGCGGAACAAAAGGGCCATATAGTGCTTCTATTTCTTTTAGTATAGGGGCAAAATACTTACTCTTTTCCCGACCGGCGGTCAAATCATTGAAAATACGCTTTCGTTTTTGGTTTCGGTAGCTGGGGTTTTTCCCCATGGTGTCGGTTAAATAAATATCGACACCCTTGCGTATATCTTGGTCGTCTTCTATGTGGATTCCTTGCTCTAACAAAAGTTGTGCCATCACTTGAATAATTTCCTCCTGCTTTATACAGGCGTTCTTATAACTCTGGCAAAGGGTTGTATCATCTTTCAATTCACTAATGAAATCCCTCGGAGCCCGGCCCGTTTTGTTTACGCAGTTTCCCAAAAAACGGAATGATGAATCCAGTTTTTTGAGGAACATATCGAGAGAGAATTGGATTTGGTTAGACAATGTGTGGTTGGTAAACAAGGATCGGTTTTTTAGCAAGGTACGGAATGTATCGTCAAATATTCAATATGATTCCACAAGATCTAGTTTCATTCATGTAACGGATTCTAGCCAATTGAAAGGATCTTCTGATCAATCCAGAGATCATTTCGATTCCATTAGTAATGAGGATTCGGAATATCACACATTGATCAATCAAAGAGAGATTCAACAGTCGGCTGGGGAACCGGCATCTAAGCATACCAAGACTCAGGATAAGGAAGGGTAAGGCATCTAAGACTAAGACTAAGGCAGGTAGACCCATACTCAGGCAAGACAGAAACTCTCTTACAGAAAAGGCAAGGCAGGAAGAAGAGGAAGAGACTATCATACAGAAAGGCAAGATAAAGATATTCACTCGCCTGAAATGGCATTATTCATCTAACTAACTCACGGCTGATGGCTTTCGGAGAGTCACACTCAATATGAATGCTCCCACTCCGTGCCTTAGGCTGGTCAAGCCCAGAGGCATAAACCAGGAAACTCGTACCGGAGATACCCCGAATAGGATCGTACGATGACCGATCCTAGAACACGGTAGTATACCTACCATATTCCGATTCCATTTTCCAACTTCGTCGAATAACCTCCACATTAACCCAAAACGAGTTAATAGGGGGTCTTCAGTTCTCACTTTCCAGTGATGCTGAACGACAGGAGCGGACAGGAACCTCTCAAAGGGTAAGGCCAGGTTTAACGCGTTGGTATAATACCATTGAACTCCGTTCAACCACTGCTTCATCCATGCCCTTAGCAAGGTATACTCAGAAAAGTGAGCAGAAGCCACATCTTGATAGAGTGACTCTGGCATCACTACGAGATCCTTGGGCTTATAAGCTCTTTAAAGAATATCGGTCTGATATCCTTTAAGAAAGATAAGGGTAAAGGGGAAGCCCTATAGCCCGAGAAGAGGGGCCTACTCACAATTCAAAAGGTAATCTGAGTTTGTCCCACACAGCCCTCAACCGTTGGTATCGGGCGGATAACGGGTGGTTAAGTCTTGATAAGACTTTAAAACCAGCACCGTAAATCCTAGCGAGTATGGCAAATCAACGAACACTATAAGTGTTAGCGACTGCCATAGCTCCTGCTATGTGATGGGAGTTTAAGAGGTTTTGGAATGAGACTGGAGATAAATCAACAGTCAAACCCCTAACCCTAAACTTCTTAGCAAACTCGGCACACCCGATCTCTGAGACCAAAGACTTAGGTAATGAAACCTGTACCTTTAAAGTCTCAAGAGCATCGCGGTATACCTTGGCCACCTTGGAGTCTGCAATACAGATGTCATCGCCAAGGATGGCATACCTAGTGAAGCGCTTACCTGGGTACACTTGCTCAGCACACCACCATACCAAATAGTAATGGGAAAGTGTGAAGAGCGGCCAAGAAGCGTAGTAACCTAGAGGTTGCCCTGTTCTAAAGAAAGCAGGGAAATACCTCCCTTCCAGTGCAAGGCGTTTGGGAGACATCCACTTCATGAAAGGTACATCAAACGGTACCAATCTATATAAGAAGCGGATGTAGTCTGAAACAAAGGGACCAAAGAGGGTGAAGACTATACATAGTTGATACCAAAGCGGCCACCTATCGGTGGCAGACTTTAGATCATACGAGTATACCTTCATTGAACACCTCAAGCGATCCAAAGGACGGACCTGGTCAAAGGTCCCATCCATAGGGATACGCCTTAAGACTTTCATGAGAAAATCATGAAGAGGTCTAAGGGTCCTTTGAAAGAAAAAATTCCCAATTGCAAACACTCTCCTTTTACCAGCTCCAGAGTCTGTCGTGTAGGCGAGCCTACCAGGAGATTCCGCCTCATCAAGAGGAATAAGCGGAAGTTCCGCTCGGGCCTTCTCAACGAAGATCCTAGTATCCTTCTCTGAACGATAGGAGAATTCCATCTCATTAGAGAAAGGATAGCGAACACCTGGAGTCCAAAGAGGAACCCCAAAGACCTCGAAAGTTGCAGATAGCAACTCCGGGCCAAACCGTTCAAATGACGATTGGTCAGGCATGTACGCGATGAAAGCTTCAAGCTCATGGTGTAACATTGCGAATGGGGATCCCTTCTGGTCCTTCGAGAGCTTACGTTTCGAAGGAGAAGCTTTCCACGAGGGTAACCACTCAATTCCCTGTTCAAGGGGAATTTCAGTGATATCTGGGATATACCTAGTAACTATATCCTTCAATGGTTTTACCATATCTTTTATGGCAAACATCATCTCATAGGACGTAGATTCGGTCAAGATAGAGTCTAACGAGTCACTCCTAACTTCCCTTGAGCCTGGTTAAGAAGGGTCCAATCCCAGCTTCTGAAAAAAAAAAGAGTGAATTGACTAAGCTAACCCTGAGTTCGCAGTCGATTCGGCAACAGGAAAAGCAAAGACTACCGCTAGTTACCCATAGCTGATCTACGACTCACTAAAGGCTCCATTCTAGTAATTGAATCTAATTCCGTAAAGATAAGATCTTCTTATTAAAAAGAATTGAAATTGATTATGCCCCCAATCCCGATCAACCCAGGTTTTCTTAACTTAACTTAAATAGTACTGGTATTTCACAGTTAGAATGGGCAAGTTAGTCTTGGCTTTCCTACGGTTAACTTCGAAAAGAAGGTACTGGGCAAAGAGGAATATCTAATAACTAACTAGGTAAGCTCTTTCTTTCTCTTGCTTTATGACATATGTCAGCTGCCCTCTTTTTGACCGTGGGTGGGAAAGTAAACTTTGTAAAAGTCCTTATTTGGTTGGGAAAGAGAGAACTTCTGACTCCAAGCCTACCCTACCCGAAAACAAGTTTCAGCTATTGATGTAGCCTCTTGTCGCTACCTACTAGATAAATCCCTTCTATACCACTCAACAGAAGGAAAAATCCCATCAAGATAGATTGAATCGACGACCTATTATAGTCCAGACCTTACAACATAAAAGAAAGAATAAGGGACTGACTTCTTTCTTGAAAAGTATCCTGAATAAATCGCACATGCTCCAAGGACTTCACGGAATTAGGAGGCACACAGGTAGGTACACCAAGAGAAATGCGGGTAAGCGACGAGGGAAATTGCCTCAATAAAACAAGTTTTGATTTCCAGAAAGATCCCCACGCTGAGGGATGAACCTCGCCAAATGCTCTTATGGATCACCCATTCCATCTTTTAGGTTCAATTTGGGCAATATGTACCCCGCTGGGTATGGCTCGTAGTAAACCTCTGTAAGACAAGGAGGATCATAGGGTAGGTAACCTTTTCACCATTCTAAAAGAATGGTACCTTCAAGTAAGCAGGTCTCTTCAGGCACTCCCACAAGAGAGAATTCATTTTAGCCTCTGAGCTTTGATACTCCAACAAGAAGAGCCTAACCAGGCCCTTGAGATAACAGCCCATAGGGTAGCCCCTACAGAGCCAAAATGAAAGGCCTTCATCATAGGCTAGCATAGCAGACAATAACGCGAAATCCAGGAAGGGGAGGGGGAATGAATGCCAAATCAGAAGCAAACCGAAAAGCTAGTTCCCGTGGAGTGAGTCTAGTGCTTCCCTTTAACCTAGAAGCACTCAGTGAGCCTTCAACAATGTCCTTCCTGGCCTGTTGTTTGAGTTGACCGAAGGCGGCGGGTAGACCGGCATTGATTTGGCTAGAGAGGACCCGAAGTTAGCCCAGTGAATGAGCCAGGATTTCGTTCACGCAGCCGTTTGGGGGGCCTTTATCATGGGGAGTTTTATTTTGTTTGGCTTGCTCCCATGATAAGGGGGGAGGGGCGTGCTGGGTTCTTCTTTTATTTTATTTTCGTTATTTCAAAATCATCTTTATTATAGAACGTTTTGCCTCGGTCTTTTTTTCGTGCTTCCCCCTCTAATCTTTGGGCTGTTCAGCCAAATTCCTTCGACTTTTGGGGAACTCTATAAGACCCGAGTTTTAGATCTAGTCTTTGTGCTCACCGGAACATTTTGTATAAACCTGTTGGAGTCATTGTTCTTTCGAGTAAAACCAAGGAGCTAATGCGGTTACAATGGGGTTTTTTTTGCGTTTCGTTTGTCGTGAGAGCTTTCAATTCATACATAGAGTAGTAGCTCATGTTAGACTGATGAGCGAGGCCCCTAACCAATAGGGGGAAAGAAGAGTGGGTATGCGGGCTTCTTTCACTTTCGTTTTGAGTGAATTATTTTCTTCGGAGGCTGCAAGGGTGAAGACATTAAGGTGGTTTGGCACTCCTGGTCAGTGGTAGCGTGGAGACCAAGTCGAGTGAGCCCGGCCTTAATAAGCAGTAGAATCCCGCGCTACTACGAAGAGTTCGCAGCTTGTGGAGGCGGAGGAAATAGCACCAGCAGCAGAGCTAGAGGCATAGCTAAAAGTATAAGTATATAAGTATATATATATATTATGGACACGAATCAAGTGGTAGCAATCCTTGTTACATATCCATAATATAGAATAATAATAATATACAGCTAAAAAACCTTTTGATGTGCCCCGTAGCAGCACCTTGAAAAAAGTACCCACAAACTATTTAATCTCACCATCATCCGACCTCATATTGTAAAGGGGAGCAAAACAAAGAAAGTAAGTAGTTTATCCTGAATTCGAAGCGGAGACAGTTCTGGAGTGGACCTAGTTTCTACAGTAGCTGTTGATCCATTTTTTCGGTAGAAGAGATAGCAGTGGGGACATGGTGCATAAACAGCAGCAATAGAGCCCGCGCAGAGTTCTTGCTGGTGAAGGAAAAGCGAAGGTCTCACTTGGTAAGAGCGGGATGATCGGCTACGCAAAAGGGCCTCGTCTCGAGTTGCTCGGCTCGCAAAGCGTCCCTCTTACGCTCTCTTCGGCTTAAGGTCGAAGATCAAGCTTGGACAAGGTGAGGGAGAAGTTGCTGTATGAGGTCCGGTGACACCATAGTTTGGACAGATGGAGATGATGAGGGTCGTTCGCGTACTGTCTTCCCCGGGTGTCAGGATCCCCTATGGAACGATAGAGTTGAATGCGGAGCAAGGCACCTGCTTGCTTGGCCGAAGCTCCATGTCATGACTGAATCAAGCAAGGGATTCAAAAACGTTCTTTACGGTTCATTACGTCTTTCTCTTACTGATCAGGGAGAAGGGTGATGCCCGAGTACGATGGAAAGGGAAAGAAAAACAGCTTTAGAAAGGGCGGAGGCCAAGAACTTCTAAGTAAGTTACAAGAAAGACAAGGAGGGGAACCGGCCCGACCAATGCCAATGATGCGCCTTTGAGCTTTGACTCTTTTTTTTCCTGCCTTATTCTTACCTAAAAGGAGAGGAACGACTTCAACAAGAGGGACTACTCTTTTCTTCGATAAAGAAAGAGCTTTCTAAAGAGAGTTGCTTACTACGAAAAGCAAGATGCCCCACTAGTCTTCTTTCTCACTAGCCCTTATTCTCAGTCACTGACTCAAGAACGAATACCGAGACAGCTGTTCCCTTCTCCTACTCCTACTTGAATCAACATATTGAGGTGAAGCAACTAGCAACTATAGACCTAATGAAAAATGGAAACTTTCATTCCCTTCTTTCCCCTTCCTTCTCTTCTATCACCAGCACCCTTTGAAAGTGAAAGTCGCCTTTCAATCCTTCCTCTAGCAAAATCTCACCTGTGGGTTTGACTCTCTAAATTCACCAGAGAGTAAGAAACTGAAGTAGGCTATCCCATTGCTTAAAACCTTGCACTAGCTTCTGGGACTGAGAATGAAATCTCTCTAGCTGGAGACAAGGAAGGGTTAGCTTTGAATCTCAACTTACTTTGAACGAGGGATTACTACTACAAGGCATGGAAGTAACTGAACTGACGGAATTCCTTACCGCTCCGTGGGGTCTTCGAAGAAGGCTGACTACATCAAGTTTTTGGCATAGTATTCTTTTTCAATAAGAAGCCGTTTTAAAACCAAACTAAGCCATTATATACAATATATGTCTAAATTACATTAAATAGGTAGCTCAAAGCGCCAACCCTTCCTCTTAGACACTACTACTGATCAGCATGACTTTCTTTCTTGAGTAAGGTAAGAAGGGGTACGGAAACGTCCTCTTAGCTTTAACGGGATTCATTTAAGGGAAGAAGACGAAGTCGATTCAATCCAACTCCAACCGACCGGCTGGAGAGATATTTAGTCATGAAAGGCAGGGCTAAGGAAAGGCGCAAGCCCCAGTAAGCTCCGTCTCTGTAGGGAAGGAGATCTCTTCTTGGGTTCGGATCGGACCCGCTTTCTTCGTTGATGGATCCGTTTATATAAGCAATTGGATCGATATTGACCGAGCCATTGAAAGAGCCTCTTCTTCGATAGCGTGAACAGAGCTTCTGGCTAAAGAAGAGGAAAGGGAATAGCATTGGAGTTCGTGGACTGATTTGGGCATCTCCGAACTCCCAAAACTGAGAAAAAAATCTTCCATATTCCCTCGCCCCTCGTTCTCCTTTCTTTCTCCGCGGGGCCTTCTCTTTGACAGATGAAGAAGGTGTAGGCAAGCTCAGCTTCCCATTCCTTTACCAATCACGAATAAGCTCAAGATGACGAGACCAACAGGAGAGGAAATTCCTTTTTATCCGTGCCAATAGAAAAGGTCAAAGTGGAAAGCTCACAGAAGAAGAAAGGCTCAGGGGAAGGAATGAAATTAAATGGATTATATAAGCTTGAACATAGGCGCAGGAAGCGAATAGACCTTCGTTTTCAATCGATTAATCTAGTTCAGCAGCATTCCTATAGTTCAATTATTCTCGCAAGCAATCTATCTCTTAGGCTAGTCTCTTATCCTTTCAAAAAGGAATCATCAAGCCGGTACTAATCTAACTCTTAGGGGAGCCTTACTCTAACAAGTAAGCAGCTTCAGCGCAAGCACTAAGTAAGAAACCTACCTTTTGACAACCTTACTAATAGAAAGGGGAAAGACGCGCTCAATCCGTTGCTTGTTGCTCCAACTTAGGACTAGGGGCTCTAGAGCCTTACTCTAACAAGTAAGCAAGTAAACTACCGCGGAGTGGGCACAAGCACTAAGTAAGAAAGCTACCTTACCCCATTTAGTTTTGACGAAGATCTTTCTGTTTACGCGCAAGGCTTCTTGTTACCAATCGTCTTGTCATTGACAGAAAGAATCTCACAAAGATCCTCTCCCTGAAGAGCGTAACCGTCCAGACCCTTATTCATCTTTTCGTTCGTGCTCTGTTACTATCATTGTTGTCACTTTTGGAATCTTTGGCTTTGTCTCCCGATCCATCCGTCTGAGGTTTCAAATCAACGGTCAGTTGTCTATCGCTCTGGCGCATCGAGGCTTCTCAACGCAGCTAAGCTACTTACGACTGGTCGTTACTCTACATCGCAGCGCAGATCTCCGGTCCTAGGCTATCAATTCTGGGGCAGTGAAACAATCCAACGGAAAATGGTCTGTTCTCCGCTTTCGTTACGTCGGAGAGTCATTAGACTATAGCTACTATGCTGCGCGAACGCCGCATAGAGAGATTCTTTGGTAATACAATCGGGATTCTATGAACGCCGCCTGGCGGTTCCCAACTCACTTAAAAGTACCTCACAAAATTTTCGGTCTCGCCTTAAGCCTTCGTCGAGGACGGTCTGATCAAATGGGGGGTGGTCTTCTCCTCGCTTTTATTGCGTAGAATGTATAGAGAGCTACTATGTGGCACCCGACACACAGAGAGAATTCTGTTGAGACACTATTATGATCGCCTTCCCCAACCACCGCCCTTGTTATTATTCTTCAGCCTAACCAACCATTGAAAAGATAGAAGACCCCATAATGAGTCTCATTACAACATATTTTCTATCTTCTATACGGCCCATCATGGTATATGGCCCACCCGCCCGCCTCTTCCTCTTTGGAAGGTCTTGGGCCTCCCTTATTCAAGAACCTGATTCTCTACGAGCTATCTATGGGCTTGGGGGTGGTGGTGGTCGAGGTTCTCACAAGCAAGGGCTGGCCCAGGAAGCTGATTTACTAAGTCGTGCTGTGAACAAGTAAGAAAGCCTCGTCTTAGCTGATTCAAAAGGGTAGGGGCGATTATGCCTCGTTCCTGACGTTTTTTCGAAGGTTCCAGCCGCTAATCTAATGGATGCCAAGGCAATGGGTGGGCTTAGGTAAGCTGCTCGTCATGCCTTCAAATCGAAAAAAAGGGTCAACGAAGGCATTATGTCGCGCTGAAAACGTATGTTTAGAGGTGGTACGCTCTGTTCTCTAGCAGAATCAAAGGTAGGCCCGATCGAAACCTCCATCCAGTGATTGCAGAATTATGACTTTGTTGAGAAAAAAAACGAGTTTCGCCGATAGATAAAATATTTCTTTTTTAGCCAGCTGACAAAATAGTGCATTGCTATTATCTTTAGGCAATAGCCACTGCCCCCTGTTGGGCCTCCTCTCCGAGGACAAATCTCTGTCTCAACAACTTCTCCAGAGCGCAAGCCCACCCGACATTCCTTTCTATCATTCGTTCCTGGATAGCTGTGGTGTTCCAAGATACATATGAAAGATTGCGAAGCCTGCTCCCTGTGATGGGAGGTGAGGCTGTTCAAGGCAATGACAATTGTCTCAGTAGCAGATGAAAGTATGGAAGCTGGATCAGGAGAAATCGAATCGGAATTGGGACAAACATCTCCAACCGAATTGGCACTGGAATAAAGATCTGCAAGATTCTCTTCAAAGAGCCTTCGAAAGCGTACGTAACATTCCTTTCTCCAGTCAGAAAGCCTCATGGGGAAAGATCTGTACTACTTGGGGTATTCGTACTCTCTATTTAAGGAGGGGTCTCCCGTGTGACCGAGGTCACAAAGGCAAAGGACTCAAACCTCTTTTTCCACAACAGGAGCTGTATCAGAGCCATCGTTAACCATTGGTCGTTAAGGTGTATTCTCAAAATACCGATATCTACAGCTGTGGCAATAGGCGCGTGATTTGGTAATACTCCAATTTGTCCACTATTAGTAGATAAAATAATTTCCTTCACTTCTGAATCCCAAGGAATGCGCGTCTGGTGGTATCGTATATAAGAGAAAGCTTGCTTTTTGGAGTGATCCTTCCCTCTAATCATAAGAAAAGAAAGGTTTTGATTCGTCTTTGCTTGAGTAAAGAAAGCTTTATACGGAGCCGGATAAAACAGTCTAATGAGAAAGCGTCTGTTCACGTCAGGCAATGGTTTGGTTTTGTTGATCTAATTGATGTCGAGATTAAGTGAGTGTTCAGTGTACTTTAGTAATAGTATGATGGATCTAGTGAGCGTACTGTCTTACCTTGTCCACTCAAGGCATTGCAAGCAAATGGTTTTTGAAAAGCGCTAGAAATCGTTCAACATTTTTCCAGTGCGGGTTTGACCTTTATTTGGTATACTCTTTCTCATGTCGTACAGCCGCAGCGAAGCCGTAAATAAGAAAATGTTTTCTAGCTATTCGTGGATGGGTTCGGAAGACTTGAGCAGTAGGTTTCGACTCGGTCAACTGTCTTTATGAAGATTGACTGACGACAAGAAATGACGTAAGTGATAGATAGAATCGTTCAGTAGGCTAATCTTGACAGTTTCATTTTTCGATTGAGAAAGCGGCAGGCCCAAAGAGCTCTCCAATAGTGCACCGAAAGGGAGCCGGAGAGACGGTCAACCTTAGATCGGCTAAGATCGAAAATGCTCTGTCTTTGATTGAGACTGAAAACAGATATATAGACAGTGTGCAGTGATTTAATTGTAGTCAGTCTTTACTTAAAAATGTCCCAGGAATGCCTTTCGACTCCCATGTCTTTCTTGGTTGGTAAACCCAACTGGCGATTTACAAGTCATTTATGCAGCTGTCAATGGATTCTGTGATCGAATGCCATTAGACAGAATTTCTCAATATGAGAGAGCCATTCCAAGTAGTATAAACCCGGAATTACTACAATCCCTGAAAGGTGGATTAACTAACGAAAGAAAGATAGAATATTTTTTCATCGTTTTATCCATTCTTGCTTTAGCCTCTATGACAATTTTTTTTATTGATATTGATTGTTTCTGGACTCTACTTAAAAAGATGGGCTTCCCCCTCGGAAGTAGAGTCCTCTCCAAATGTTGCGGATGGGGACTTGCCTTGGCAATAGGATGTGCTTTACGAGCACTATTCAGTGCCGAGGAAATGCCTCTTTGGATGTTTCCATCTGGGGCTGATGCTGGCTCAGAAGCAAGCGTAAACCAAGAGCCGCATCACCCTTCCCGCCCGGGACCCTCCGCTCCTATCCCAAATCAGTCCGCTTCCAGTAGTTCCGTAGAGCAGCCAGTTCCCCAAGACAAACCTTACATCGCCCTCCTTCAGCTAGAGGGGGAGCGAAAACGTCTTATCGACGATATGGTCAACTTCGTAGAAGCTCAATTGGAAGACCCGGGGCTGCCACGGGGAAAAAGTTATGAGCAAGCGCTACGCTTGTTATGGAATGAACTCGACATAGATGAGAGTACGAGTCTGGACGAACTTCAATACTGGATGGATTCGCTAAGGGAAAACCCCCGACAATACAAATCCATTTTTGGCTTATAGAAGCCCGGGGGGATATTTTCTGAAGGGAATAGTCCTTCAGGTTATAAAACGTACTGACTACGCACAGGACTACTAAGGTGATAAGCCAGGATGGTTTGGTAAGCAAGCCACGCAGTTCTGTAGGTGCCTACTCCCATTTTATTTCTCTTCTTTATTTTTGATTGTAGATAGGAGATTGGAACCTTTTCCAGGTCAGGTGTCTTTGGTTCGTTCTCGGTCCGTTCTTCCTTAATTTGCTGTCGAGGGGTTTTGTTAGCCAAGATTTTTTCAAGGCCAAACAAAGAAAGGACATCGACCCTCTTTCTATTCATTAAGCCAAGTCCTAGTTAGGTTTGAAGAGGTGGATATACCCGGCGTGGCGCTGCTGGATGCTTCTGATCAATAGGAAGAGGAGGAAAAAAAAAAGCTTATGTATG
>JAYWLE010000041.1:82500-157500 GCA_037074485.1 Delonix regia | reverse complement strand
CAGCTCGTCCTGACCCGTGAACGGCCTTAGAAAAAGGTCTTTTGCACTTGGGTGACGACATAAGGTTTGACGAGCATTCTCGGGTGGTAGAATGGTGTTGGGACTATTGAAACTGTCGATCTCCAACTTGAAGGTGGGCGGGAGATAGATAAGGCCTGCAAGGGCACTGTCTAGTTCTCGACTCGATTATCTTGTATGAGCTGAGTGGTAGACCAATCCTACCATAACGAAAGGGGTGAGGAAGAAAAACAAAGATCAACCTACTACCAAAAGGAAAGGTGATACCCCGCTGAAGGCAGCAAGCACCATCCACTTGCTGGAACGAGGCCTTTCTCAACTCTTGGTCTATTGACGCTCTTCCGGTCAAGTCCTTGGTAACTTGACTCCACAGGGCTCATGCAAAAAAGCGACTGGGTTAGTTTGGCCTTTAAAGCTGACCGAAAGACGTTATACCTAACGAACTAGCGCAGCTGTGGGACTCTCGCTAGTATTGACCTCCTGGACTAGTACCGATGGTGGCTCCTCATCCGAGGAGTAATGCACCTGTAAAGGGAGGGCATTCAGTCCAGCTGCTGATTGGATGCTGGCAGCAGCTGGACTGGAAAATAGATACAAGAATGATTCTAGAGTTCCCATCTTTCCCGATTGGCTCTGCTTTTCTCGAATGCAGGTATGAAACCAGGAAACTCGCCTTAATTAGTAAATAAAGCGGAAACAAACCTGTGGGATAAGTCAGCAAATCACATCATATATCGGATATCGCATCGGAAAGAGAGATTGATTCTCCCTTCCGGGCAAGTCCTGAGGAACGTCGACTTGATAGTCTTTATCCCCACTGGGTAAGTGGGAATCTGATTCATTGATTTGATTGAACCTAGCGGGTAGCGCGCTACTTCAAAGCTTGCACCCGGCAACTCCTTCCACTTCTCCCAGGGACAGGGACTACGGCTTGACCTTCGGGGAAGAACTCCGTGGGACCCCTCCTTTCCTTCTAGGGCGCCTAGATAGTGAAAGGTTATCCCTTTGCAACGCTGGAAGCTAAGCAAAGTCACGAAGCTGGCTGACTACGCTCGAGCAGAGCTCAGGCCCGGAGGTGGTGGCTGAACTCGCCGCAGAGTTCAGGAGCGAGCAAGACTATCTTGGTGAATGCAATAAGAATCGGCTGCTTGCCGCAGCAGAGTGCTTTGCCCATGCTGCTATCCGCCGCCGAAGCGAAAAAGGGATTCGTGCTTGGATGTCGAGATCAGGGGACTCTATCCAATCCATGCGGCGAAAGATATTTGTGGTGGAACAAACTCAATCAATAAATATATATATATATATTTGTTTGCTTCGATACAAGAGATCGGCCCCGAAGCAAGGTATGGTGGGTGCCAGCAACTTACGTACCGTACACAGATATAGATTCATTCTTCGTACCTGGTCCAACTTCACAACCCTTCGCGGGTTGGTCAGAAGTCAGTCTTGTTTGGTAAGACGGAATTGGACAAAGCAAAGAAAAGAGAGTGCTCGACCGGAACAACGGCCAACAAAGACCGTAATTACATAGATAACTGCTCCTCCCTTTCCCTTTCTCCGTTTAAGGCTTTAAGGCTTTAAGGCGAACCGTATGGCGGCCGGAAAGAAAGACGACCTAACCTTCTCGTAGATGGTGTCAGTGAGAGCAACTTGAGTATCCCCCGTTGACCTTCTTTTTTAGATAGAATCTTCAATGAGTGGAAACAAGCAACCTTACTAATAAAGGTGCGCTTGTTGAGTAAGGCCGGCTTTCGAGCCCAAGCCCCTTTAATATGATGAGGAGAAGAGGGGCCGCCCTCTTTTCTTTTCTGCAAAAATCTTTATTTACTACTTTCTTTTTTTTGGGTGTATAGCTCAGTTGGTAGAGCATTGGGCTTTTAACCTAATGGTCGCAGGTTCAAGTCCTGCTATACCCAAACCCACCTTACTACAACATAAGGACAGAAGGTAGGAAAGAATTTCTCACTCTTCTAAGCGGAGTTATGTCAAAAGGACCAACGAGGATGAAGGAGGAGGAGGAGGAGCTAGCTTTAATAGAAGTAGGGGCGGGGAAGAAAAAAGGAGAAAAAGTCAAAATAAGGCGCATATGGCACGCAAAGGAAATCCGATTTCGGTAAGTCCTCTTATGTCTAATTTTTTGGTCAGAATTTCGATCGTTGTCTTATTCCTTTTTTCCGTATTCACCGTATCCAGTTTGTTCTGTCTTGTACTCGGCTTGGATTTGAGTCTTATTTGGGTAAAACTAAAATCCATGCTCCTTTTGAGATCCTTCCGCTTCCTCTTTAGTCGGCTTCTTGGTTGGGAGTGGGTCGCAAGTCCATTTCTCATTCTTGTTTTTTGGTTTTGCTCCCATTTCTGGGGGGGGGAGAGCTTCAGCATGATGATGGCCCCATCCGGAGGGGAGGGTGGAAGCGGCGCCGGTCCCTCGCAGCGCCGGGGGCATCTCGATCTCACCCTTCCCCCTGGCTCCGGGGACGAGCTCTCCGACCTTGTCGCGGAGCTCGATCAAGCGGAGAGGGAGATTCGCCGCTTGAGTGAATCCCGGATCGAATCCACAGAAGATCTTGAGGCCAGACAACAAATATTAGCGCGCCTCAAGACGTTTCTTGACGAAGTCGACAGCCGGTTGGAGCAAGCCCGAGAAATAGATCGGGTTCGTGACAACGAACGTGCTCGACTACGGGAGGAGCTTGATGCCCAAATGGCACCTTTTATTCAGAGAATTCAGGCGGCCGAGCTCGCAGCTGAAAGGCGGGCGAAAGCCGTCGAAGTTCCAACGTTGCTTAGTCAACAAATCCAGGCCCAAGAACAATATTGAAAACTGTGGGACGAGGTGCGCAGCGAGAAGAAATAAGGGTCGAAGTTTAGACCGCTCACAGTAGTTCTACCTAATAGAAAAGATCATCAGAGAGGAGACAACCCATTTATGATTCCAGCCGAGAAGACTAGTAAAAGGAAGAATCAAGAATGTCATATATTTCAGGAGCTAGATCAGTTGCCGATGAACAATGCCTCAAAAAAAAATGGATGGAATTGGACCGCCATTCAGGTTCGTTATCGATTAGGTATCAGTGGGAAGATAAAGATAAAAGAGTTAACTAAGTATCAGATCGACCAAATTGAACAAATGATAGGTCAAGATCATGTTGTTCATTGGGAATTGAAGAGGGGAGAACGAGCAGACATCGAACGATTCATTTCTATTTCTTGTTATCGTGGAATTCGTCATCAAGATGGATCGCCCTTACGCGGTCAACGAAGTCATACTAATGCTAGGACTTGTGCGAATTCGGAAATGAAAGAAGTCTACCGAAAGCCCTTGGTACTTGTCTGATCAATCACACTAATAGCTTCAATAGTTCACTGAAATTCTTTTTCGTTTTTTTGGTATTTCACCGGTTACTAATCCAGTATACGTATAGTAGGCCTCCTTCGCCACTCCACTAGTGGCTCGGCTTGGTCTCGCTCCCTTCGCCCGCCTATCGTATCGACTCGGCTTCGTCCTAGAAGCTACTGCTTCCGCCTCTCTAGGCTTCGCTATCGCTCATGACTGGTATATGGATCTCTCTATGTAGTGGTCGGCCTTCTAGAAGCTTCGCCAGAAGCGACTAGTCGCTTCCCGAATGCCTCCTTCCTTGCCGCCAACGCACGATACTAGGAGAGTAAGCCCTAAAGGCCTTGCTTGCATTCTAGAAACGGTAGCTTTCTTTCGCGCCCTTCCTGCCTGCTGAAATTGATGTGAATGATCGTGACAGCTCTTCAAATCCTATTCAGTCTGATTAGATATGTCACTGAAACAATCCGTTCTGTCTCTGTTTTATTTTCGGGTTCGGTCAGGAAGGACAAAAGAGAGATGCTTTCTATCAGTCAAAAGCAGATACCGCCCCCCCTCATGCTCCCACGGTCCGCTTGCCGAGGAATGGAAAGGGAGGACCGGGGGCAAGAGCAAGTTGGGTTGGGGTATAGAGCCGTAAGCGCGGTGGGGGGGTGACAGAGGACGTGCTCGTACGGTTCAAAGAAGGGTATGATCAACTCGTTGATTGTTGGGAACTTTCACTCCTCTATATTCGAAATATGCCTTTCTAGGAGCATTACGATCTGCAGCTCAAATGGTCTCTTATGAAGTCTCTATTGGTCTTATTCTTATTGTGCGCCTTGTGAGCGCGTTTGGATCCGCGAAGGCAATCGCTCGGATGTTCCCCTAACCCAACCCGGGAACGGACCGGAGGGAACCGCAGCATGGGGAATGTCCGCGTCTCGTCGCAAGGCTAATTTTGAGTAGTGGGTCATAGGGCGGGCGGCTTTATCTGATCAAGGGCCGGGGCACAAGGGTCCTGGTACTATCCAGGTGCGAAGAACCCCGGAGGTGACTGCAATGAGCAGAAATCTCACTCACCGGCCTAAACGACGAGCAAACACTCGAACGTGAGAGCAAGGGATCACCTAACGAATGGACGAGCTCCAAGGAGGGAGGAAAGAGGAAGGCAAGAACCATGCTTTCAGAGAAGTGGCGGTCCGAATCTTATCTGAACTGCGAGAATAACTGACTAAGCCATGCCATAAGGGTCATTCTCCAAACGGGACGGGGCCAAGCCTTTAGGTTGTTTAAGTGGGTTGGGTGACAGATCGGCCATAGGAGTACTCCGGGATATAAACCAGGGCAACCAATGTCGAGCATACGACGATGCCGCCCGTTTTCATTTCGTGGAAGTCCCCGGCAGAGGAAAGGGCTGTAGGTGATGGCGCGTTCTGCTTCTTATCTAGAGAGGGGCGCTGAAATCGTTCCTATTGGGTCGTGCGTGACAGCAGGTATAGATGAATAAAGGCGGGCCGCTTGAACGGGACCTATTATCTTAATAGGCGGCAAGGCTGAATAGGAAAGGGGCCGAGCTGACTGATGAGTGCCTTTTTAGCCTTTAAAAAAAGGGCTCTCATGTGAAGCTAACATGGCAGGCTACATACAAGTATAGCCAAATCAAGATGAGACGTGACGGACGGTCAGAGGCCGCAGCGGGACTATCATAGGAAAGCCCGCCCCCGCTAGCTAACATAGAAAGATATTCCCGGATAGCAAAAGTCTCTATGTGAATCTCTTCCCGACCAGGCCAGGCCGAATCGGGCCACCACTTGGGATGGGAATGGCTCAGCCCATATGCATCATTTGATGAAAGCACTCCAGTCCAGTCGCTTCCTCGAAGTGGCTTGTCAACCACGCTTTCCCTCCCTCAAAACAATGCTCCTCACCAACCTTAACGGCCTTGGGTTGGGGCAAGACAGCAATGAGTAGTTCGCTCCAGGACCCCACCCCCGCGAGAGCAGGATGCCGGCCGAGATGGAGCTGGGAGCCAACCTAGACTTTCCTGGGGCTTGCCTTGCCCCAACATCTAAATAAAATGCGGGCGCCGAAAAGGAACCAGCCCAGCCTCTTCAAGAAAGCTTTGCTTGGTAGGCGCTGCCTATTCACTCGGACAATGCTCTAAACACGAAAGTGTGACGCCCCCTTCTCCCATGCTGAGTCACAGGCAGCGCCTCGGAAAGCGCGGACGAGCCACATGCAGGGAAACTTGCACGTGTGGTTCTGGCCGGGGACCCCGGTATACTGTACTAATATGTGTAGGTCCCCGTAATTCGAGTGAGATTGTCATGGCGCAAAAGCAGATATGGTCCGGTATTCCCTTGTTCCCTGTATTGGTTATGTTCTTCATTTCTTGTCTAGCAGAAACTAATCGAGCTCCGTTTGATCTCCCAGAAGCGGAAGCTGAATCAGTTGCAGGCTATAATGTAGAATATGCGCGGGATGCGATCCTTAATAGTCCACTGTTGGCGGAAGCCAATGTCCCGGGGTCCCGGGGACTCATTCTGACTGAAACAAGGGGTGGGTCTTTACCAACTTGAAAATCGAAGATTTTAGGTAAGCCAAAAAACGTGAGCGCCCCTACGCGAGCCTTATTGAAAAGGCCCCTTACTATAGAACAAAGCAAGGGATTGAGCTGCGCGAAAGCCGTTGCTCCTTTTCATAATACGAAAAGAGCCCTTTCACTCAGCAAGAAAACGGATGCGCTAACGCTATAGGCTTGAGCGCTAGCGCGCGCCTATCTCGTCAGCCGTTGCTTGTTCCCTATGGTCGAGCGTCTGATAACCTTAGCACAAGCACTAAGTAAGAAACCTACCTTATTGAAAACTCAAGTAAAGCCTTAATATATATGTATTCTATTAATGCGCTCAAGCATGCGAAGAAAGCAACAAGCGAGAAAAGCCCTTTCTATGTTATTAGTAAAGAGCTTTTCTTGCTTGTTTAGTAAAGTCACGCTTTTCATTTTTATAGGAGTAGGTGCTTGCTGGGGCAGGGCACTCTTCATTCGAAACTAATGAATGTCGGGTCGGGGGTTTCTGCCTTGTTATCAAAAAGGGAGTTGGGTAAAGCAAACTCCCTCCTTGGACGAGCACGGGGCTTAGTCAAGTAGAACCGGGTTGCGCTGCTTGATGCTCCGATCGAAAACAAATCAGTGGGGCCATGCCGGTACGACGGAATATGCGTTAAAAAGGTCAATCCCTCCCCTACGACACCAAAAAAAACCGGGCCGAACTTCTAACAGCCCGCCCGCTTCCATAGAACAATATCGCGGCAACGTAGACCTAAGTGGTCATATTGGATCTTTGGGAACCATCACAAGTACGGCCGGCCTATATTTAAACGAGAATGCCGTGTCGTCCAGCGGAGCCTAGAAGAAGGTGACTCGCGCAGACAGCTGACTTCTTTTCAATAGAAAGGAATAGCCAAACCAACCCAGCTGGCTGGTCAATCTCAGAGATCTTATCGGCCGGCAAACCGGAGACGGACGACCACGGTCCCGACCTTACCAGCACCGGAGGTGTACTAATCAATGAACCCCCGAAACCTACTTTCTTTTCTGACAAAATCCACCCCGGTCACGACATGTTGTTGATATTGATTGAGTTTGAGGGACTTTCGCTGACTAAATCCATCCATAAACCTAGACCCCGGTAACCTTCGTAACCAAAGCGTCAAGACAACAGCCAAAGGTCACCTTTTGATTCTTAAGTAGGGGGCAAAGAAAAGAGGAGCACGTAGGAATGCCGACCACTACATAAGCCACTGGTGGCTGAGAGAAAGCGAGCAGCACCTTGTATAGGTTGGGCGGAGCTTGAAGAAGCGAGCCCCTATCAGAGAAAGCCATTGCGCGCTAGCCTAGCTAGCTAGCGTTTTTCAGCTGGCTGTTATGTTAGTTGTAGCGCGCCTTCCCTCCTTATCTCACTTCGGAAAGATTTCGCAGTATTTTCTTATGATGACCTGGTCGAGAGAGTACGATACATCGGTGTAAAAGATTGAGTGGGATCTGTGAGGTTGGTTATAGTAAGGCCTGGCCGGAAAGTGTTCTTGCCTCTATCATTAGCTCGGGTAGTCGCCGTTTCTGGTGTTTCAGTCACCTTTCCATGGCTCCCTTAATTATGTGCTAGGAATTTTTCCCTCTTGAGTAATGGGAAGCGGGCTAGTCCCCGAAAATGCCCGTTCCTTTGTCGTTGGGGCTTACAATTTACCGTGTGTTAGCGTTCGTGCCCTACACCCGTAAGGCACTTCACTCACTTGAGACTCATACATTGACAGACCCAGACAAAGTCTATTGATATGAGCCAAGATCGGGCATGAGAAGGAAAGTTGCCAAGATACTAGACATGCAGGCAGCCGAGATAGACCCACATACATATAAAAGAGAAGGGAGACGAAGAGTGTGTATCGTGGGACTTCTTGCATGCCTTTATTATGCAGCAGCAGGAGGATGATTTGGGATGAATCGCCACCGCACTGGCAGTTTATGGACTGAAAATTTTCCCTAAGGTAAGGCTTTGGGGTACATTGATGGCAGAGTGATTGACCTCTTTCACCAGGTCATGCACGGGGTTAATCCTGTACCAGCCATTTTAGCAGAAACTTTCCGGTCCTTGAACTACTGCCGGACCAAAGGTTTAGAATCCTCGGTTGTGCCCCATTACTAGAAATCTGGATGAAGGGAAATCTTGAGTGCACAGAGAATAGGTTCACAAAGCCTTACCTGCACCAAAAAAAAATCCCAATTGTGGAATTCTGTTCAAGTGAATGGCCAGGACCGTTTTTCAAAATCAGAGTGGATTTCCATTTTCCAGAGTCGGAACAGTCAGAACGTTGAATGGAGAGCTCCTGCCTGGGGTGAAGCCTTGCCCAGTAGCATATAGATGTGGAAGCGACCCTTGGCTTCCTTTGTGGGGACCCAGGTCCGGAAGCAGTTTGGTGCAAAACAGTTTGTCCCTATGACACACGAGCTGAGTGAACTGGAATTGTCATACAAAGACGAAGGAGCCATAGCCTTAGTAAAGGAAATAGCGGAGGCTTGGAAGCAGGTACACCGGGTCACGCCCGGAAATTATACAGATGCAACTACCGAAGGCTATCCTGTCTGGCATGCCAGACGAGGTAGTGGATTCCTTGCACCGAAGGTTTATGGCCCAAACTTGCCAATACCAATGACAGATGACGCAGAAGATATTCGAATGGGGATTGAGGCTCAGTATGAGTTGGCTACTGACCAGCTTCAGGCAGAAAACTCCACTTTGTCACTAGAAAACAAAAGACTAAAGGCCCCCAAAAGACGAGCACTGGATTCAATTCCAAACAACCTTCCTCCAGGAGTGGAGTGAAGTCAAAAACCTTGGGTCAGATGTGGAATTTCTTCTAGAGACCGTAGAAATGGAAATCGGAAATTCCTTCATCCCCCAAAAAGCCTGAGGTCAATCAGTCCCTTCCTCACAGCTATTCTTTGATAGTGAATCAGAAGATGCCATTCAATGCAGCAGATTATCCTATTCCTATTGATTCACGTCCTGAACCACCAGGAGCTATTCTTTCAAGAGCTTATTCGAATTCTATAGCAGTCCTAACACCGGTGATTCAATCAGTTCTTAGTGAAAACATTTCTAGTCCGACAACCGCGGCAACTGAGATAAGACCAAGAGTTCCTACTGTCATGTCACATATTGCATCAAGCACATTCACCTAAAGAAAGAGGAAAGTAAGGACGGGCCTATGATCTTCTCTTCTTTTATGAGATGAGAAAAAAAATCAAAGAAAGAAGATAGCAGAAAAGAAGACTGTATGATCGGCTTCTTTTCTCTTTCAGTCTTTTGAACCGCTATGGCTTCTGAGGAAAGCAGTCTGTATTATTTTTTTCAAGAAAAGTTTCTGTTGTTTCAAGCGATCTAGCTTTTCTCCACAGCCATACAAGCTTTCAATCTCAGCCTAAATGGTGTGTTTTCTCTTTTTAGGTAGAATCGATAGCTTGTGTCCCAAATGCTATAGCTTGATTGAACAGCCTTTCCGGTGAAATGACTTTCAGTTCCTGTAACCACTGTCAGTCTTCTTTCGTCTCTTGTTTAACTCATACATGAAGACGATTTGATAAGACGATTTTTCGTCTTTTTATTCGGCTTTAAGCTGCATGAGCTTGAGATCCGTCGCGAGATCAGACTGAAGATCTAGGCTCCTTTCTTCAGTCCCGTCCCCTTAGCTGGTCTATAGCCTGAGGTCCTAGCCCTACCTTTCTGCCGTCTCCGTAAGAGCTCTGGTCTTAGGAAAAAGACGCCAAGCAAGAGCCCTTATTAGACTTATACAACCACTAGTATATGGCCAAAGGAGAATGAGCCTATCCACTCTCTATTCTTCCCTGCCTGACTTCGATGGAGAATGCAACTAGATTGAATTCCTATCTTTCTTCCTATACTCAATAGAAGGGGGTGATTGAGGTTGGCCGAATTTCCATATTGATTTCCATATTTCCATAGTAAAGTAAAAAGAATCGACACTAAGTAACCTAATTCTAGAGCTAGGAGAGCGTTTTCTTTATAACCCCAGCTTGCCTAATAAAGAATTGACAGCTAGAAACTCTATAAACATCAAAGTCCCGGGGTTTGATATTGGAGCGAGACTGAGGGGCGCTCAAAACATGACCCAAGCCCCTCTCCGGAGATTGATGTGATGAAAGCGGGGTTTAGGGCGTGTTGAGGAATTGGAGCTATAAAAATGGATTCCAGTGAGATCCTGGACTTGAACCCTTTAGCAAAGGTCTTAAAAAAGATTTTGTTTTGCCGGAGTAATAAAATCACACTAGCACCTAAACCGATAGGTTTAGCGCTCAAAACAGTCGAAGAAGGAGATAGATCAGTGCAGTGCTACTACGACCGTGAGACACAAGAAGGTTCGAAAGCTTTTTAGCCAAAGATAACATGGCAGGAACTTTAATGATGGATTTCCCTAGCACACCGAAACCCAGGAGAGGAACGGCGCTCTTTTAAAAAGGACGGAGAGGAGGGCGGGACAGAAAGAGACTGTCTTTACGTTACGTATAATATGAACCAACACGAAGATTTTTCTTTAGATATAGAAAATATAAAGGAGCAAAACAAAAGCTCATCTTACGAAATTTCTTCAACTCTATTTAACCTAACCGGTCCGAGACCGAGAAGACTAAGTTCAAACTGTAAAAAAGGCTCCAATACCCGTAAGTCTTCGACAAAAAAGAGATGGAATACCCGGAATAGGCCGACAAACAAGGAGGAAGCGTAGCAATAGCAATCAGAGTCCTAGTAGCAGTAGGATGAAGGGCTTGTTTTGTTGGATGCCCAGAGGGAGCTGCTAGATAATCCGCCGTCACTTTCTTTCCTGCTCTGATAGTTAGCGCGTAGTGGGAATAGCCCCTCATCGACACGGGAAGAGAGCTTAAACTTAAAGCAAGTGGAAAGGGGTTGTGCTAAAGTAACTGAAACTGACATCTAAAAGCATAGTAGACGAATAGGACAAAAATCCCCTGCACATGAAAAGGGCTTAAGAGGAAAGAAAATAGGGGAGAAAAAACCCCTTTCTTTATGCTTTTATAGAAAGACTTCTTTCTTAAATCAAGACTTCTCTTGTTTTTTTTCTGCTGTTTAGAAACCGCTATCATCCAATCTTTTATTTTAACAACCTTATACAAGAAGGGGCAAAGATTAGCAGGCCTCAACAAGACCTGCTTTTTGGCATTAGGAATGGCGAAAATTCGCGTCTTTCCAGCCCCCTTCACCCTAATGAGAAATGAGAGGTTACCATTGCAAGGTCATCATAAATCATCTCGTCCGCTTAGCTAAAAAAAGAGTGTATATGACTCTTTCAACTAAAAGGGGAAGGCAAGTGGCATCCTAGGAAGGGGGCGCAGATGTTAAGAACATCGGGTCGGGTAGCAACCTAGGCACTTCACTTTCAAGGGATGGCCAGCTATGGAACTTTATTTTGAACTGAGTGAGGCTAAGCTGGGACTTTCACTAGTGGCGGGTAAGCTGAGTCAAGTTAAATGGGATACGCTCTAGCTGGCTCTCCCCCTGCTTATGGTGGTTGTTTCGGGTAAACTGAAACCGCTACCCTCCCCCTTGTCTTTGCTATTTATGGCTCCCGAATGGGCTCGGATGCTTATCGTATGCGAGGTATGTCGGAAGAAAGCTTTCATTAAAAATGTGTGCGATGTTTCCAATTCTTCTTCCCGGCGTACGAGTGACCTGTACGAGCTCCTGATTCACCTTTTCTACGACTGGGAGTACTGAATCACCTGCTGGTTCTCTGCCAGCTATCTCGGATCTGCCTGCCCCTTGTCACTTATGATGCCTCCACCCCTTCTACTGTTGTTGGCTTTGATGCTGATGGCACAACACAAGCCTTCGATCAATAGAACGTATAAAACCAAGAGAAAGAGCCTGCGCTCTGAACACTAAGATGAGCCCCTTTTTTTTTGTAGAAGCCTGGCCATCCGCGCTTTTTTTGTTCGATTCTTCTTTACTGAAAACTCTCTTAAAAAGAAAAAAACCATGGAGATAGAGATAAAGATAGGAACTTTTTTTTCTTGTTCAATTCAAGGGCCCGCGAGAGAAGCAAAAGCATAGGGAGCACCTTAGCTAGTTCTAGAAGATGCGATGCAGTTCACAAACAAACTATTTGAAGATTTTCACAGCATTCCTTCCTTTTCCATCTCCTTAGCCACCATCCCGTTCAGTATCTATTCCTATTCCAGCCAGCTAGCATTCCTTTTGTTCCTACACTCTAATGATGGTTTCCCTCTATGACACATAAGCAAAAAAGCACCAGAGACCAGAGTCAAGCCTAAACTTCTCACATTTTGGGCTGTTTTTGACTATCTTTCACTTTCTTTGGTTCAGGTCTCATTCTTTTGCTTCCTACCTATGCTTATAACAATAACATATCCCCATGTCTCTCTTCCCTATAATGTAGGATGCTACTTCTACTCTAGCTGCTGCTGATTAAGCTCTTTTACAAGTACAAGGCCAACTCAAACTGCCGGCACATCTGCTTCTTGATCTAGATAATGTCTCTGTCCGCCTAACCTATGTCTATGCGGGATTAAGCCGGCCACTGGAAATGGGTCTGCTTCTGTGGTTGGTTGGATAAAGATCGATCTTTGCAAGCATACTACGAGTAAGAGAGTAGAACGAGCTCCCTGGCCCGGTTCCATTCCTTCCACTTCGTTAAGATTGGGGATCCTACTTTTTTCATGTTAATTAATTCGTCAAAAAATCTGAATTGGGCGGATGGTCGAGTTTTGAAAGATTGAATTGGAATCTTTAGCGCAAGAAAGCAGGACGGAAAACAAAAGCAGGAGCTTTCTGTACCCCAAAGGAACCTTTTCATTGCATTGAAAAATGTTGTCTTGATAAGGCTTCGGCTTCTCAGTCAAAAAGGCCAGACTCAAAAGCACAAGAAGAGACAAAACTCGCGCATCAAAATTGATCTCTTTCTGGGTCGAAAAAAGGAGGAGCTAGTAACTAGGTTTGAACCAATAGACTAGACTGGTTCAGCACTAGCCATGAGATTGACCAGATCCATAAACAATGGTTTTTTAAAAAATCATCATCAAGATGACATGAAACCGCTAGGTAGTCCTTGGAATTGGAAACTCAACGAGATGAACCCATTCCTTCTAAACCTTAAGGGACGAACTGGAGTTCACCGGCCAACCAACGTAACATTTTTGACTGAGATTGAAATTCCGATTCAAAAGAAGTTTTGATTACTATGTTCTTCTACCCCGACACACGAACTAACATAACACCGGGGTCTTCCCCCGATTTCAACGCATCTCCTCATACATCCGAAGCTACCTAAACTCAGAAAAAGCTTGGTAAAAAAAGACACATTTCCTCCTAAGAATGTATTTTACTTACAAATTGCTCATTCTTTAGGCGCCCAAGCCCATTGAGCGCCGGCTCTTGTGAAAGCGTACATCACATCCTTCCCCATCGAACTCAGGAAAGCTTTAGCTTCCCAATCTGACGTGGACACGTCTTTGAAGATGCCGAGCTTCTATAGCCACATGGCAATGAAAACCCCATCTTCTTCTTGTGTCACTACAAGACGCTTACAAGAAACTACATTCTCGTCTCCTTTGTGAAACTTTAAGGATAAAGGGGTGCTTGAAGAATTGGGGAACTCTGCACTGATGAACTATCTCAAATAAAAATCTTTGACCGGCTGAACTAGGCCCAGCATGATGAAAGATATGGGCAAGATTTTTTTTTTACATACCTCTCCTATCCATCCCTATGTGGGCCTTGGGCCTTAATCTTAACTTAATAATGAGTCATGTCCTGCTAAGATGTAAGATGTCAGTCTTCCCATCCAAGTCGGGTGTAAGATTCAATAAATGACTGAATTGCTCCCTTTCCTGTGTGACCCGCCCTATCATCCAGTCAATGCAATGATGCATTTTTTTATCTTAGGCATCAATGACTGGATGATAGGGACTATTGGATTAGCCATCGCCAGACGAGCCGTAAGAATGCCTTCTTGAAGGGGTCTTTCCGGGTAGGCGGGGATCACCGATTTATTCTTATATGCTATCATTTGATGAGGGATCCCTGTCTGGAAGCACCTCTCTTTTTTTAATTTTGCAAAAATCCCCCTTGCGAAACCGAGGAGAGATTGTGACTTAGTTGGGGATGGAGGTCCGCTAGCTTATAGCTTCTTGAATGAAGCCCCGTTTTTTGGCAACTTTTCTCTTTATCGAACCCCCCCCTTCTTTTCCGGATTATTTAGCCTGGCCCATAGTCATGGCAAACTATAAGGATTCCCTAATCTGCTTTCTGGATCTTCGTCTTTATCCGAAGAGTTTGTAAGATGTGCGGTGCGGGTTGAGGAGGCGGGATGTGGGAAATGGATATCAAAGGATCAGTCGAATTCGCAAAAAGGAGGGTAATTCGATCGATCCTCTGGTAAACCGAAAAAAGTCCGGCAAAGAGGAGGGCGAAGTATGGGAATGAAGGCTAGGCCCGATCGGACGCCTTGATCACGACTTTTTAAGCGGGCCACCGAGGATTGATTTTCTGACTGCACTCATGGAAACCAATTTGTCTTGGCTTGGGAAAGGCAGCCGCTAGTTTTAGGAGTTTACCGCGGGGCTGGATTGAATCCGAAAAGAACTACAGATGACTTTTTCCTGTCCTACCAGGAAAGGTATGTAGGAAAGCTCCAAAAGAGAACCAGTCAAACCCAGTTGATTGATTGCTTTTCTACTTCTCTTTATTCATTGAGATTGGCTTGGTCTTCAGTGGGCGGTAGTCCATGTAGATGCAAACGGTTTAGTTTAGGTTAAGCTACTGGGTTAGCGGGCATAGCGCCCAAGTTTAGGCTTGAAGTGAGGTGGCTAGCTTTGTCCGACTGGGTATTGCCCCCGGCTAGCGACCGGGGAGCAGTGCTCCTTTTTTGATAGGGCTTCCGAGGTACAGGCTCAGAGCCCGGGAGAACAAGACCGGAATTTATCTGGCTTGCTCTTAAAAAATACGGTGTATTCTCCTCTGCTTCCCAAGGGTATGATTCCCTTGTTCAGAAGTAGTGACGATTCTCTGTTAGGTCGGCTTTCTTCCCTCTTATCTTATAAGCGGTCGGTCGCTTATCTAAGTTGACGGTTGATTACAACTTTATTTTTTAATAAATATAAATCAAACGGAACACCCACTTGATAATCAAAAGATGTGATGTACAACCAAGTCCTAACTTTGGCATATTCAAACCAAAGATTTGCTAACGCATCATTCAAAAAGTGGTTCCAGTCCAGAAATCCTTCGATGCCCGCCCTTAGTAGGATTTCCAGTAGTCAGTTTTTCAGTTTAAAGAAAGAGAAAGAGACACAGGCCTTACTAAAACAATTATTTAATGCTGCATTCGCTAAGTTTGAAAAGTCAACTAGGGCAAGAGTCGTCTTAAGGCAAGGCTAAAGTAAAGGCAAGCGTCAATTAAATCCGTGGGCTATGCCCCTGTGAGACCCTTTTTTTTATTTGACTAACATACCCCCTTTTTATTTCCCCCCATACCGAGGGCTTCTTTAAAAGGATCCCCGAACTCCCCCTCGAAACTAAAAGCAACTAATTGTACCAACTCCCATCCAAAAGCGTGCCTGCTTTCAGACGCTCAGCTCGTGCTTCTTTCGAGAAATTCCTTTATTGATTTGCCCAACCGGGGCTTGAATCGGTATCTTGTATAAACAAGTTTAGGTATAAATCCTACTAGACAAAGAATGATATATAATAAATCATTAACTCAACTTTTTTTTGTATCTGTTGGGACGCATGCAAATTTCTCTTTCAATATACTCTAATCGATATTGGTGGCAGAAGAGAGGGCTTCCCTTTAGAGAAGCCCGAACTGAGTACCGGTCTTTGAAAGGTTTGGTTTGGTAAATCTGGAAGATATGTGTGACTGTCACCCTCCATGCTATGAGTTGTACTACTTAGTCTTTTCCCCTTATTTGTAGTTGAAGTGTAGGCCGGGATACTCTACTCGCCTAAGAATGAACAAAAGGCAAGCGAAAGAGATTGATTTCAAAGTACTTCATTAGGGTATGAGAACTATCGTTAAGAAAAGCCTAAAAAAAGCATTCATCTTTTGATGGCTATCACAGGGCCTTGAGCCATCAAAGATTGTAAGTTTTGGAGAGCTGTAAGAATGACATCTTTGGGAGTCCCTTGAATGGATTCGGGGGCAAGACCCGTGCTGGCTTCGCTTTGAGACTTGGATCTTTCGCTGGTTGAATCCTCGCTGATCAAACTCTTCAAGGAGCCAAGTCAAGCACGCTTTGCAAGCCGCGAAGAGCCACTCGAGGTAGAAGCTGTGGCACCCAATTGTGGCTGAGAGAGAAAAAGCATGTCAGTCAGTAAATAATGAAGTTAAGAAAGGTGTGGTTAGATTAAGTGCCAAAGGTATTACCTGAGGGAAATCACTGGATTTGAAAGTTCTTCCTTATAGCGATGAGCCTTAACGCCCATACCTGATCAAAGGGGGCCCAACCCAAAGTAACTTACTCAGCCTGGACTGGCTCGCTAGCAAGATGAAGATGCTCGTACTAGCTCCAAGAGCTCAAGCAACTCTATCAGTGGACGGTGCCCTACATCTCTCTGTCCTACTTATCCCGCTTCTCCTATTAGCAATAAAGTAGGTCTACGAAAGCAAGCGTAAGAGCGGATCTATCCTCAACGCAAGGGGAATTGCTTCCTTTTGAATCGGAATGAAGAAGGTGAATCCGGCGATCCCTCTATGGAACCTTTCTCACTTCTACTTAGGAAAAGAGGCCAGGTTCGGTACATGCCCTCCAAGTCTATTCGCTTGAAAGCCAGCCTTAGGAGCCTCAAAAGCCTTGACGAAAGCCTATTTGACGAAAGAAGGCTTGTGGCTGAAGGTTCATGGGACCTTACATTGCTGAAACTGGACGGACGACTGGACCTTAACCTTTGAAGACGAGAATTTCCCCCAGAATAGAGAGCCTCAAAAAAAAGTAAGCGCCTAGTTCTTCTTGGTAAGAAGGGGTGGTGATGAAGGACTCATATTCAATAGGAGAGACTGAGACCTCCTTCAACTGAGACCAGCTTATGAGCTTTGCTTTTTTAAATTCCAGATATAAGTCAAATCTAGCTTTATGTTTTTAGGCCAAATACTTTTAAAATGAGAAAAGTAGGCAAAAAAGACTATCTTTACTCCTCATTTTAAAAGGGAATTTCAACAATCAACAATGATCGATTAGACCGGCCCACTTTCTTTGATCCACTAGAAAGGAAGACGACTGAGCGCTTGGATAGGCCACTAGCCAGAGTAGCAAGCAGCATTAGCAATGGATGTGGGGTGGGTCATTTTTTAAATAAAGAAAAAGATCGACTCCAGTTCTTTCCGCTTTTGATGCTTAACCGTCCAATCGTAAACTTTTCTTAATCGTCTTTCGGCTGAGCGAGAGTGGGACTCAGGGCTCTTTCTCGTCAAAGCGACTTTATGGATGAAATATAATCCATCCAGCCTATAGGTATACTGCACACCAACCTACTCTCGATGAAAAAAGATCACACTTTGGTTGCAACCGATCTCTCACTGGAAGACGAGACCTGCTAGCCACAACTTCCTTCATACCAAAAGTCCTCAACCTCCGACACAGAGACTTCCACAGAGGTGCCTACCATCCACCTCTTCCTGGAACGGAGAGCAGATAGCTAACTATCGCTGCCTATTCCGAATTTTGCTTCCCTTCGGTAAAGGAAGAAGAGAAGAGAGAGATAAGTTCCCTTAGAACAATAAGATCTATTCACATGCCGATGCCAGCGTCGGTTTCTCCGTCCGAACTGGTTTGTTCATCCCTTTGATCGTCACAAAGAGCAATAAGAGGAATTCCTAACTTAGCGGTCAGAAGGGTAATTAAAAGACGAACAAATATAGTCAGCAAATCCGCTCTTTACAGCGGAACTCCCTTATTTCATTTAATTTAATTTAGTCCTTACCGGGCACAGGTCAGGTGAACAAGTACAGTCAAGGGAAAAAGACAAAAAAATCTTTTGGTTAGCAAAGAGCACCCCTATTATATTAAGGAAGCACACCAGCTAAGGTAGTACGAGTGGAATAGACAGGAACGAGAATCAGAGAGTTTAACGAAGCGTTGCACTCCTTAGTCGACTTTAATCCTACCACGGAGTAACCCTTGATTTTGAGTGGCTAAACGCTCTACCTTCGTAAGGTATGTAATTCGCTCTTTCTGCTCATGGAAGTTCCTTGCATTCGCTCTCCTGAAATTAAAGGTATGAAGTGCTCGACTGAAACAAGCAACGGCTGACGAGATAGGGGCGCGCTAGCGCTCAAGCCTATAGCGTTAGGGCGCCTTTTGATCGCTGGGAGAGGTACGAAGTGCTCGACTGAAGGGAGAGGAACGAAGTAACTCGACTAGCTAGTTGAGGTACGAAGTGACTCGACTGTAAAGGAGAGGAACGGTTAAGACTGTGATTGCTTAAATAGTCAGTGGAGCTGGCGCTCTTACCCTGTCACTAGAGCAAGGCGAAAAGGCCTTATCCCATATTAATGCTATATTCGCTGCTGAGAATCGCCTTTAACGAAGAGAGCGGATAAATCGTTAACATAATGATCGGAAAACGAATTCTAAGCCCAATTATCAGCCTTAGATTAGAAAAGAATTATTGTCGTGTAGCTATTCTCAGAAAAGAGAGAATACGAATACTAGGTACGAAGTCAGTCATAGCTATGCGTAGAGGAACCAGAACGGAGGTAAGAAAAGGCATACCAAAATGTAGCTTCTTGCTTACTGTTTACTTGTGCTAAGGGCTTTACAAGCTGGTTAGGTCGAGAGGGTAAGAGGCCCTAGTGTACATTGCCCTTTGTCTTTCAATCTTTACTTTAGACTTCGAGTGTGTCCAAGAGAGCCAAGAGTTTGAAAACCAATACCTGTAAGACGGCACAAAGTGGAAAACCGTTTACAAGTATATCGTTGGTGAACATGAACAGCCATCGCCCCATAAGCATAAGATAAGGGTGGAAGGCGTTCATCAGGGCTCGGACAGAAACTGGGGAGAGATCCACAGTCAAGTCCTTTACCCTAAAACGCTTAGCAAACTCGTTCTGAGTGAGAAATCCTTGATTTCGAATATGATATCGAAAGAGCCAATTCAAGCTCATACACTTTAGCTACAGCTTCATCGGCAATAACCACGTCTGTATCTATGCGTTATCCCTCTCCTCTAAGTAGGAGTATCACGTATAGACACCTATTAATGGTTGCTAGGAGTAGTTGTCCTTAGTTGGTTGGGGAAAGAAATCCTACATCGATAGTTATTCTATCATTTCTTCATTATATCAAAAGGCGAAAATATAGTCCAAGAATATACTTGCATCCGGAGATAGCACTGCTTGAAGCGATTGTTACGATATATACATTCATTCGCGCGCAAACAGGGGTTACCCCGAAGCCTTTATTCCGCATCGAGGAGCGGAGTGGGATAGCATTTTCTATTCTTTCTTGGCTTGGCGGATTCGAGTCAAAAGCTTTTGACTATCGAAAAGAGGCATTATAGCCCGAGTCCTGAACCACTGGAATGGACAGACCACAAGTCAACAAGCAAGAGATCCTTTCCACTTTCCAGATGCAAGAGATCATAGCTGCCGTAGACAGCGAGATTCTTACTAAAAAATCAACGTTTAACGATGAATTAGGAAGAATTAGCCATATTCTGTCCATCAAAGGCATTATAAAGCTCTATAGAGCTCTTAGAAATCAATCCTAACAATCAGATCATTAGCGGCTGGTTCGAGCCTTTCGTTGGCTCCCCAAAGACAGGGATTGGGGAAGATTCAGAGGATAGTAGGTCACTCAACTAGCTATAGGAGGTACGTAAGTCACGCGTGTAGGAGGTACAGAGCGAGCTCTACACCAGATACCAGCAGCACTTGAGATTATGACTTTGAAATCAACGTTTCACTTCTCGGTATCAAAGATGAGAGGCTTAAAGCCAGGTCTTCACTTCAGTCTTCAGCCGGACATTGCGGTTGGGTGAAATCCAATCCCTCTGGTCTCTTTCTCACCCGCTTCTTTGTTTTCTTTGTCATCCCACTTTACCAGAGGAGTGGGAGTGGTTACTGTTTGAAATATAATATATATTTCCATTCTTTCGATCTACTTCCTAAATGTACAGCTGGGCTGGGGAGGACTTGTTCTCCTAACAGAGCAGACCAGCAAGTCTCGAAGATATGATAACAAGATGCTCGGGCTAAGGTTCCAGAATAACGACTGGCTTTCCGCCTATCCTTTTTAATTTAAAGATTTAAAGAGAGCTTTATCGGTACAGCTTCTTTATCGAGTTGGAGAACCTACCGCTACTGTTGACTTTAGCTGTTCAGCGATACTAGATCTGTCCCTAAATTCCATTCCTATTTGTTTTAGTTTGTTTTTTTCTAGCACCTGAAATTGGCTGAAGTTGACAAGTCAAGAGTCCGGTCCGAACAAAGGCATTAGATGAAAGCTGTCCCATTTACCCATTCAAGGAAGGGATTCGAGTTAGACCACTGAGTAGCACCTTCTGGCTTACAGGAGACCTTCCATGGTTGATATCTTCCGAGACTGTCTGGTTATCCGGGAATGTGAGTCTTTGTTTCCCAGTCCTTATAAGGAGGAGAGCCTACAATGTCCGAATGTTCGAAAGAAAGATGCCACTGTCACTAAGGAATTGCTCCTTAATTCCTTCTTGTCTCGCTTAGGCTTTCTTTCTCGACTAGTTGTCGCATGCAATGGGAAAAATGAGTTTATGTCCTGCCCCTTTTGGGGACCTAGTTGCTTTCTCCAAGTGAGTTTAGTAGCGGAGCGGGCAATAAGAACCTTTATTGCGGAATCCAATCCATCACAACGAAAAAGACTAGCTTCGGGTTTATCTATCCACGCCATAGAGATGGAATCTTTAGAGATCGACGTTCCCACATAAAATAAAAAAGTCATGCTTAGACGAACTTCTCGATGCACAGTCGGGGCAGGCTTCTCTGATTGCAACAATCGCTCTATTCCCTTTGACTTTTAGGAGTAGGAGCTGCACTGTTTGACTTTTGGGAAGACTTCGCAACAGGTCCTACGTGGATGCCCGGCAGCTTCAACAATTCTTTGAAAGGCTCCACTTATACGGCAGCCTTCTAACATCGAGTTCCTTGGCTTACCCGCCCGATTGGCTTGAAGCTTTCATCTCCTGATGTCAGAAAAGGTGAAAGGGCTTCCATGAAGGTTAAAGCAGATATTCCAGTTCTTTTTTCCGACCCCTCAGGGAAAGAGGCATACCAGAGAGAAAGGCTAACTTCTCCTCATTGCTAAGGCTGGAGCTGAATTGCCGACCAGAAAGGCCGATGGCATTATTTAGAAAATTGCTTGCATTCTCTAATCTTCATTGAAGAACCTAAAGTCCACAGCCCTCTTACAGGACTCTTCTCTAACTGATCTCTAAAGGAAATGCTACTGATGCTAAAGCTATTAGAGCACTTAAGACAGAGAGTCAGAGCTATGAAAAGGTAGCCCCTTCAACAAGTGTTAGGACGGCTAGTAAGAAAGTTCCAATCCTACACGCAACGGCTTTTCCGCCTACACTACCTTCGACTTGCATGTGTTAAGCAAAGAGCTTCACGCACAATTGAACAAAAGAAGGAAGATAGTCGATACTTTGCCTTCCTAACAAAAAGTCTGGTCTGTAGCGAACATAGTTCAATTTGAGTCCGGCTAAGAGACTAATTGACCTACCCGACGAGGAAGGCAAGTCAGAATGGAAGCTACAACGAGTGAAACCGCACTGACTTCACAAACCCAAGAACTCGGGAAAGCCCCTTGTGCCAGTTCCAACATTGATGATTTCTCCCCATTCGAGAATCCTAGCTTAAGATCTACTGGATGGAGGCTTTACTGCCAGTAATGGTAGAAGCAAAAGCGGAAAAGTCATTGCACAGGGGTATAATATCCCTTAAACCAGGATATACTATTTAAGTAAGTGAGTTGACCCCCCGGTAAGCCGATTGAGTTGAAGTGCCAGAATAAACCCCATACAGGCGTATAATCATCTTCTCATTCCCGGCTTATTCCTATGGTTTATAGAAGGATCAGCTTAGGTGAAGGACTACTTTATACCATATATACTTAAGGTAACCAACCTGTCATTGGAGCTATTTTGGGGAAGCATTTTCCCAAGTGGTTCTCCTCTCTGGCTTCCATATGTCAGATATCCGTTTGATCAGATGAACCCTATGATCTCCCGGTGGTCTCAAGATGAATCTCATCGATTCAACACTGAGATCGCAGAAGCACAACAGTGCTTGTTGGGGGACAAAAGGTTGACTGATCCCCCTGCACTTAGGGATGCAGCCATCGCCTTACTGGCATGGCGTGCTCTTCAAGTGCCTTGGGCTCCGGATATGCCTTTTCCGGGTAGGATTGCCTTTTCAACCGACGCGGGTGCTGGCAAGAGACGTTTGTTCGCGATAGGTAACTATTGCGTGCGTCCAAAGGTCCCTTCGTCCTCTTCATGACTTCTTAATGGAGTTATTGAAGCGTATTCCACAGGACGGGACTTTCAATCAGACCCGCCCTTTGGATATGCTTATAGTACATAGGGAAGTATTCTCCTTTGACTTGAAATCTGCCACAGATAGGTGGCCTCTTTCACTTCAATCGAGAATGCTAGGGGTTCCCTTTGATGAGGATCTCGCAAACTACGTTGAGAACGTGTTTGCGTTCTTCCCCTTCCGCTCGGCGCTGCCCTTTGTCTTATTTAACGCTGGGCAGCCACTCGGCTACCAGGAGTGGAGAGAACGGGTTCTGATCTATAGCATTGAGGGGATGAACCTTATCTTTTTTATTCTAGGAGGTGCCACTTTCTATCCTTGATTAGGCGAAAGGAAGGAATTGAGAGTCTAAAGGCTTCCACTAGAATAGAACAGAACTGAGATTCTCTACTTCAACTTGACTTTGGGACAGAGAAGGGAGAACATGATCCTTTATAGAGGAAGTTCCCCCGATGACTACGACTATAGGGATTCTTCTCAGTCTGTCTTTGTTTCCAGCAAAAGCTATGAAAGAAAGCTCAGCTTAGGCAAAAGCAACTCTCTTACCTGACTCATGTCCTTGAAACTCAACCCTTTTTCGCCTTAGGAGCGGAGCTGCTCCATTTCAAAGGTTAGGCGCGATAGCCACTCGGCAAGAAGGAGATGAGCCAGATGTGGACCAGATGGAGGGAAGGGGGCTACCCCTATTAAGCAAAGAGGTACGAGATTTATCGATTATCCAATCACTTTACTTGGTCCATAGGGAGGGAGTTTGAAAGATCCCATAGCATCAGGGAAAGCGGTTACCACAAACGATAGACCAGGAGCAAAATGCCACTCTACTAGACGGAGAGGAAAGCTTCTGAGAATATAGGTTTTGAGGTGGCATCAATACCAGAGAAGAGGGTGGGAATCCCCTCTTATGTCATTTCCCTCCTTCCGAGAATAACTATTTCGGTGGGGAAGACTCCTGCCTGGAGGCAGTAAGGTTTGTTTAGTTTTAGTTTAGGCTGCTAAAGACTGACTTGCCCCAACAGCCGTAGCTAAAGGCTTAACCCATTGTTGAGTACCCAGATTCTTCAACCCCGACCTCAAGAGAATCCGGGGAAAGCTCAATATCAAAAGAAGCTTGACCGGTAGCGGTAGGGAGAGAGAAGTTTGGGATATCTTCTGAGTTTGGGGCTAAGGCCTGTAGCTATCGGAGGTTCACTCTTCTCTTCACCGGAATTGGAATCTACTTCACTAGATGGAACAAAGATCAAATCTTCCTAAGCCTAAACTTGCCGTGGAAGGGAATAAATCCCTACTTTATTTAATTTAATACCGGGGCATATCTTTCTCGGAAAGCAGTAAACGAGGGAACGGAACTCGCTTTCGACTTAGAGGAAAGAGAGAATATTTACTTCGGAAAGCAGGCGCATAGAGGCGGGAAAAGCTGTCAGCTAGACTAAAGAGGAACGAGACTAACAACCAGATCGACTAAAGGCGTTGGCTTACAGCGGCTGAAAGGATCGGAGTTGAAAACTGTTTGACTGACTAGATCGACTAAAAGGTTTCAAGTAAGGGAGCCAGAGAAAGAGCTGATCTTGTTGCATCGGATCTAAAGGATCGGAATGAATCTGCTGCAGCAGAAGAGTTCGCAGAAGAAGCTGCGTTGGATGCTTCCTCAACAAGGAGCTAAACCTTCTTTCTTTGCAAGGGGATCTCCCCTTTCTGCCAGATCTTTAGCAAGAAGGAGAAGAGGGGAAAGGTTCACTATAGGACGAGGGGGGTAACAGAATAGCACAGAAGCAAAAGATAAAGGAGTGGCTGATAAAAGGAACGAATCCGAGTTCGAAGATGCGACTAGGAACTCAAAGTCGAGGTTCGAAGAAGATGCTCACAGGATTGGCAATGATCTGAGTCTGATTGATGTGAGAAAGACGAGGGCAGGACGTTTAGCCTCCCCAGAGAGGGCATGTCCTCGGCAGTTAGGAGGGATCGCACAGCAAAAACAATGGCCAAGGCCAGACCACCGGAGCACCCAATCTTAAGTAAAAAAGAACATAGGGCTCGACTCCCTAGAGACAAACCCACTTTTGACAATAAAGCACGAAAAACGTCAATCGAACCGAGTATAAGACAAAGATAATAGCACACACCGAGCAAGGTCAACAGGATTAGGGACGAATAGAGAAATTGTTGGAACCTAGGAAGATTAGGAGATAACGGGCGAGGATCGACCTACTGGTGGTTCTCACCTTCTCTACCAGCCACAGCCGCAATAACAGTTTCCGCAGTTGAAGGCCGGTTTCGGTTTCAGGCGAGAGGACTCAAGAAAAAGAAAACAAACAAGTCTATCTTGACTCAAGTCTCCGCCCTTCAGGCATTCCCTTAATGAATGAATGGACAGGTAGTCCGGCAGGAGGGGATCCCTGTGGTTAGAGTAGCTGGCCGAGAAGGTTAGCGAGGTTCCCTATCTGAGGGGAGAGGACGTAACAAGGTAGCCAACAGGAGAGTGGGGGATCTGAGCGTAGAAAAGAGATCAAAGGAAGGGCAGGTAACTAAGGTCTCTAAGGTTGTTAACATCCTGTAGCTGAGGTGTTCTTGTAGCTAAGAGTTCCCGAGTTAGATTTCCTTGAGTCTGTGAGTTCTCTACCTTCGGGTGTTACACTCCTGTATCCAAGATATCTAACTTCAGGTAGCTATTAGTTAGAGTTTGAAGAGTCCTACGGGAAAGTAAAACATTAGAGAAAGAGATTAACAAGAGAAAGAGAGATTAAAGGACAATAAAGTTAGATTAAGACAAAGAGAAGAGTCAGGCTCCCTTCGCCTACGGGAAAGTAAAATGTCGTCTTTGAACTTATCTTCTTTTAGTATCACCCTAGTGTTGTTAAATGATTGAGTTTTGAATAAACCGTAGGGAAACATCGATTGGTCCAGTAAAGAAGGAAGATAGGAAGGCATCTGTGTATCTAGCCCTTAGGTACACATTACAGGTTCAAATCCTCTATCTTTCAATGGCTTTTCCTCACAATTGCTCCTTGTGATGCAACGATCAAGAAGGTAGAGAGAGAGTCGATTAAGCATACTGCGGTCACTGCGATGGTCACAAGCTCTCACTGGAAGGATCGGAACACACAACAGTAGCCCAGGATTCTGTTTTCTGGCTCAGGTCTTTGCACTTGGAGACCTGTGAGCCTTTCTTCCAGCATGCGCATTATGTCGTCAACCGACATGTTTTGGTAAGGATATGGGTCCCCCCTTATTCTTTTACGCATTACATTTGCAGCGATCGGGACGTATTCCAGATAGTCCCTTTTTCCGTGCCAAACTGCTGGAATGTACTCCGGGGAGCTGAGTAGTTCAGATGGTGGCGTTGCTGGAACGTATTCCGGTGATCCCCAGTGCTCTAGAGGTGTAGTCGGGATGTATTCCGTCCTGCCCATCCTTATTTTCAGTGTCGGTGAACAGGTACCGGTAGTAGTCCGGTGGTGTTCAGAGTGGGGAGTCCATCTCTTGAATTGTTGGTTCGTATGTCGGAGACAGAGCCCTTTATTGGCGGTTGCATCATTCCTTTTCATAAGCGATCTTACTTCAGCTGTGGCATATCTTTCAGTTGGTGCATCTTTCTTTCTTCCTGAATTGGGAGAGCAAGCAAGAATCAGTCTCTCTTTCCCTTGTACCCGCCTTCGTATCTGTTGTCAGGATATATCTATAATCAGCTTTCGTAGGAGTGCCCTTTACTTAAAAGAGTCTTCGTGCTTGTCCTGCTATTCCCACTCCTATTCCTTCAAGCAAGTCCATCCATCCAGTCTAAATCGTGACCTCTTTATTAGGCAATCCACCATCAGGCAAATTGGAAGTTGGCAAAGGCAAGCCAGGCTAGTTACAGTTCGCTTAATCTGCACTTCATTCATTAGGTTAAGCTTACATGCAGTGGAAGTTCTAAGCCTAGGGTAAACCCATCCAAGCATAAGTTCTTGTTTCAGCGAGTGAGGAAGCAAGTGTGAAAGCATATCTTCTTTTTGCTATTTCCAGAGGTAGTTCAAAGGGAGAGGAGAAGGATACCCGAGCTCAGAGCACTATCAAGTTAGTTGGCAGGGAAAGGGAATTCTCTTAGGACTCGCAGAAAACTTCCAACTCTTTCTTTTTCCTGCTCGCTTCGCTCTTCGGCTTCTTTCTGAACACCTATACTTAGAACTTAGAAGTATAGTGGCTTTCGCACCCGCTCTCTTTTCAAGTTTTATACCTGGCCAAGGTAAGATGAAATCTTTTGCTTTTGATACGGCAAAGGAAAGAAATGGATATCTTAGCGCCTTAGACTGGGGGGCAGTACTCCTTATGGGTAGAAGTTGAACTAGCACGAGATGCCTTTAGGACTTCGGCAGCAGGGCTTGGAACTGCAGCAATTGGATCAGCTGGCTAGCTAGAGTCTAGGAGATTGAAAAAAGAAATGGATTGCCTTCTTTCCTAAGGAAGTTCAAGGAGACAGGGACTGCTAACCTGCCTACTTGCTTGTCTTAAGCATACCAAGAAAGGGAACTTATACGCCATCTGGATGGCCAAAAGAAGGAATTAGACTAGAAGGGCTTTCCCCCTTTATCAATTAAAGAGGCTTTCTCTCTCACTGAATTGAGAAAGTCATCTAACTATCTTTACTTATTTCATATTGAATTGTTCTGTCTTGCTCACTCCCTCTCCCTTCAGTCGAGCACTTCATACCTCTCCCAGCGATCAAAAGGCGCTAACCTAACGCTATAGGCTTGAGCGCTAGCGCGCCCCTATCTCGTCAGCCGTTGCTTGTTTCTTTCGAGTAAGCAAGTAAACTACACCACACCATGTCTAGCCGTCACCACTTTCAAAAGATTTTTCGACATATATATATGGGATCATGGGTTATTATCGTTTTCGATTGCTCTTGAAGACACACCGTCAACTCGCCTATCCCGAAGAGACTTTCGACCGTCCTCTTGGAATTGGAAGAAAAAGAGGGGGCGAGGTCTTTCCTCACAAACGAAATGAAAAGGGAATGGGATTTTTTCATTTTCTCACGCATAGCTCTAATAGGCCGTTGGGCGAGAAGGGAAGACCGGGCTTCGCAGAGAGGTTATTTAGTTATCTGCAATGAAGCCAATTGCCCTCACTTTTCAGTTCCCCTTGAAGCCAAGCTGATAGCATTTCGAGATTGGCATTGCCTCAGGGTGAAGCACCTACAGCAAACGTAGACATTGACCCAAAAAAGATCGTAGAATACCGGGTTGAAGCAGTAAATCTTAGTTATCGAAAGCAGAAGTCTTGCTTTCTTTCTTGGTGTCCCATGAAAGAGGATTAGAGCCAAGAAATATACATTACGATATACATCCCCTCTACTTCAATTAAAAGAAGAACAAGCACTTCAAAGCCCTTTCAACTATTTCAAATAGGGCGATCCCGGGCGGTTGATAACTAACTCTTCTTTCCGCATCTTCTAGACTCTCCATAAAAGGGGGAATAAGGGCTATTTTATATCGGGGGAGGATCGGCAGAAGCTGGTGCATTCCTTTCATTCCCACCTTCATAGGAAAGATCTTCCAGTTCCCTCCGATCAATGGTCGAATATGCTGCCGTTCTCCTATCGGTCGAGAAGTAAACTCCTCGGGTGGGTAAAGAAGCCTATCTTATCCCGAAACCGGAGATACTGGAGGACTGATTCGAGTGGATCCTGTTGCCAGAAAGAGAACTTTCCTAGTCGGGAAAAGAGGCTACCAAATGAAAGGGGTACTGAATCTATAGAAAACCAAACCTATCACATGCTTATGACCCGGTAACTAACTCGTTATAGGCAGTAACTGGGAGAAGGAAGGGTAGGGTGAGTCATTCCTATCTATTCCTTGATGCCCTCCCCCTTACGTGACTTAATAGGGCTCAATTCCACCTTTTTTCTCACTTCCCAATGGATCGATAGACGGCCCCACTCCTCAGCTAATCAATGTTTCCTCGATTTTTTGGAAAAAGGAATCGTTTCCTTGATGACGTGGATGCCTCATTCAGTAGTGTTGATCCATTTGGTTTATCTATTCACTTTTTTCCGGGAGCTATTGGCCAATCTCGTGAAAAAGGCTTTCCTATCCGGCAACTGTCTGTAGAGGCTAATATCTCTTGCGACCGCCTATTGATTTAAGTACCGGTGGTCGTTACTCCTCTAATCAGTCTGTCTAGTCTAATGCAGTTCCTGCTCCATCCGATAAATTTTCCATCCCTCTCATTCCTTGTTTTGATCTGGCTTGACGATATGCGGAAAGGATCCGACCGAAGATTCACTTTTGCTTATCCGGAGGAATCTTGACATCAGAGATGTGGTGATGCAACTCTATACTGGGACTGGCTACCGCCTCATACTGATTATCTCCTGGCCTATGGCACCCAAGAATCTGATGAGTTGAGCAATGCATTATTTGCTGATGGTCCTCCCTCCAGTTCATGGCTCGAGCCGGGTGGCATTCCAAGGCTTTTGGCATATTGCCAAAAAGAACCTGTCCTATATACCGCTAAATGAAAGGAATAAAGCATAGCATATTAGCCCTAAATGTATCACCGGAATCGGTAGGTTAGACATTTGAATAGCACTTATCCTCTCCATTTAGTAATGGAGTTCTTTCACTTTCCGTGATCGACATCGGAAGAAGTTGGGCTTTACGTAGGTGCCTGGGCTAATTGAAGAGAGATTGAAGCCCCCTATGAATTCAATGTGCACGCGGACCTCTCTCTCTCCGGGGGAAGTATATTGACTCTGCTTCGGGCGAGCGTGATTCAACTCCTTCTCATTCAAGAGGTCGAGATCTCCACCAACCAAGAAAATTGGGAAGTGCATAAAAAGCACCTCATTCATTGATGGGAGAGTCCCCACCGGTCAGCGATTTGGTTTTATGCATTACACAAGGTGGCACGGACGAGTACTAATTTAATTGGGTACGCAAAAGCCTAACTCAGCTAAGCTAATAAATGCTGCATAAGAGAGTGGGAGGCCGGCCCCTGCCCATCTGGAGGTGCACACCCATTTAGGAACATATGCAAAAAAGGGGTAAAGAGAGAAGTCAATGGAGAACTACCAAATCCAATGACTTTGATTTGTTCGTACCATTCTGTCATCGATCACTGCTGGGTCGGTTGGTGAGTCACCCCCAAAAAAGCATCGAGAAAGGTCAAGCATATATGTTTTATGAAATGATCAGCGGTCTCATTTATGCTATGCCCTGCATCGTGTTCGTGTGTGTTTATTGAGCTTTCTTCACTTCAGCGCCATGCGCTTTGCTTCGCTTTATAGAAGAGAGAGACCGTTGTTTTGAGAGTGAAAAGCAAGCGCAAGCGATAGAAAGGATAGTCCCTCGCGCCGCGCGTTCGCGCGAAACTACTAGAAAATGGTGAGATCATTAGTGAAAGAAGGACCAACGACGATCCTATCCTAAAGGAGCAGGAGGAGCAGGAGGAGTCAGTCTTCTTTGAAGATCGAGGAACGTAGTGTCGGACAATTATGCCATTCGGAAGAAGTCTTCTACAGAGGGAAAGCAGCCTGTTACGAGTAAGTGGAGAGGAAAGATCTCCAGAGATTCTTATCTCATTCCATTCCAGTGGCTCGACCAGTAACCAATGGCGAAAACTAAAAAATCCATGGTTTCCCGGTAGAACCCCATTTCGCCCAAGTTGTTGCGAAACCGGAAAAAAGAAGCGGTTTTTCGCACAGCTTGCTCATAGTGCAGGTCCCACTTGTATATTGTATTTGGCCGAAGAAGCATCGGACAGGTTGGAGTTATTACCTTCTTTGGACTCCATGGACCAAGATCTGCTTTCATTATATGGGCAATATCGATCTACTTTAGTAGATCATATGGATGTAGAAAAAGCTTCTGATTTTGATGAATTGGAAACATCTCTTTTCCATTTTTATTTACCTAGTTCATATCTTTGTTTCGTGTGTTCCCGGGAGGAATTCGATCTCTTCAATCTCGGGATACCACCTAAATAACTGCGGCCAGAGAGTCAAATAGGTCGGGAAGAAAGAGTCTGAGGTCGGGTTGGACGACATATATCTTGGTTGGTTCCACCACCACTAGAGATTGGACATATATATAATCTTTATTATAAATAATAAAAAGAGATTCTAAATTTAATATATATATATATTTATTAGTTAAATAGCTGCAAGACCAAAACAGGGTGCAAAAAACCGAAAGCCCTTCTTTTAAGTTCCTCCCAGATACATGGCTTACATACCCGGCTCAACATTCTTGGAAAACAATCGAATCGAGGGTCCGGAGGAGAATTGGCCATTCAATCTTGTAAACTAATCGAGACCGAAATTGGAAAAAGAGATACAAACGGAGAAGAATAACCAATCGATGAAAGAACATGAAACCATTCTGTTTCAATAGAGGTACGAGAAACGGTTGGGGGCAATGAAGTAGGTGAAGTGGTTGGATTTTGCGAGCTGTTCCAACCACTGCTGGATGTGATTCCAAGAGCCAAACGAGAATGAATACCACACAGAAGAGTCAAGACCAGGCTCCCTAATGGAATGTTTAACCGATCCATTCCGGATCGACCGAATTGGTACGGAAGTTGTAACATGGGAAAACCACAGAAAACACAACTTATTTGAATAACCCGGTGACCTACCAATTGTAGAAGTAGGATCTTTGGCAAGCAATAAGCACTTAAATAATACAATTCGAGTGTACCATCTTCTTTCTCATTTCGAGGAAAAGGTGCGGGAGGAAAAGGAAACAACGGAGGGATCCGAATCGGACCTAAATGGGAATGACATGAAAAGTCTTTTTCAAAACCGAGTATTAAGGGCGTTACGACGATATACGAGAGGAATGGAGAAAAACTCGTGATTGGTGTGGAGGGGAAGATCTGTTTATGATATAGTTCAAGAAAGAGTCGTCTCATTTCCCGTTCTTTCTAATTCATTCACTTCAAGGCTGGTTCTGAACGCCGCGTAACATCATCTTCAACCAACCTCCACCGCCTCACTAACTTTATCAGCCCTTTCGGTGCGGCCACTAAGAAATTGCTTATACACTAAACAGCTGCTTATATACGCTTACTAAAAGACTGACTTTCATTCATTAGGCCAGCGTGAAACTAAGAAAGAGAGATGTGCCTAAAGCGGCATGCAAGCAAACTGTGCACGCTAAGAGAAAAGGAGAGAAATTAAGTTAAAGACTACACCAAGCCAAGCGCGAAGTATATACTCTAGCGTGGTAATCAATGATCTTGACTTCATCTGCAGCTACTTTATTAAATTAAGATATTTGGAAATTGACCCACTCCAGTAACTTCGGCAGTGGTTTCGACATTCCTATAGGAAAATAGTTCTTCGGTCTTTGCCTTGGAGGGCTTTTCTTCGCCCTTGCAGCTAGAGAGGTGTCATTGGGGTTGTGGAATCTCATATCCGATAGTCAAGGGTTCAGCTAGTGAATGCGGCGCTACGCTATTCGTTTGAGTGTCGCTCCGGGGTAGCAATCCGAGGGTTAACTGTTGGCATTGGTTCTTAGAAAGTTGCTGATCCTAGAAGCCCCGAATGGAAGCTCTGAGGAAGTTTTATTCTTATTCGAATAAGAGAAGTAAAGAGTATATGGGGTTTGCCCCGTATTGAATATAAAGGGGGGGCGGAAGATTCAACATTAACTGGTTGAGCCCTCCATAATACAAAAACAACAGCTATAGGAGAAAAATCCCCTTTAGGTTAAGCCGGTACTACGCCGTCGACCGCGAAAGCTATGGTCTAAGTTCCCGAACCCGTTAATTTGGAACCTTATAACATCAGTTTCTCAGTCGGGGCAGTTGGCTCGGCATCGCCATCATCCGTCGGCATAACAATCTTCCCTGATCGCTTCGCTTGCCGTAGAGGCTACATTCTATAGAGTGATAACTAAGACCTGCTTCGGAGAATATAAGGTTTTTTGAGACAGGACTTTCGCTCTAAATAGCAGGGTTCCCCATAACACCCAGAATGGGCAGCTACGGGCGTGTTCAACATTCGAAGGGAAGAATCGATCGATGATTACATACATTCCTAATCCTAACCACTCCCCAGGCGTGGGTAAACAGGGATCAATCCAGAGCAGCACTCAAGACAAATGAATCTAAGTTAGTATGCAAGAAATCGAACTAAAAAAAAAACCATTAAGAATTAAGAAGAGAAATACAGAATAGCCCGCCTCTTCCCTTAGAGAATTCGGGATTTGTCCCAGCATAGATCTTATCAGTTATCAGTTTATGCGCAATAAACACAAATATACAGTACATGAAGAATAAAAGAGAGTGAAGTCCCCTTTAGTTTTTCCGGTTTTCAATTAGGCTCAACAATTCGCCGCCAGCCCCTTTTTATAATATATTATGGTCGTCTATCTTCAACCCAACCTCTGATAGGGCGAGGGACAGTTCACAAGCTTGGTATTTAAGTCAGTCTCAGGTCGAAGTGCTTCATCCCGGAAATGCGGTTTTAAATCTTCTAGGTCTCTCGAGCCTAGATATCTACACCTCGTAAAGCCTTAACAGCATCGACTCATTAATGCGCCCTCAAGGGGCAGCGCAGCCTAAGGAAGAAGAGGCTCGGCAGGATACTCGCAACTAAGCATCTAAGCCCTAATTGAATCGCGATTAAGCTACTTGTGCACCCGAAGTATTATACCATTTGGTCTGGTGGTTTCGCCTAGTATGATGTATGACGTACATAGCACTAACTCGACTTTAGAGGGCAAGTAGGCCAGGCCTCTTAAGGTTACCTAGTTTGCTTCATCGCCATGATCATTAGACGATACCAGCTGGATCGGAGCACTTGTCACACTCATTTTCAATGGGAAACTTAGTTTCATTCATCACACGAAATAAAAGACTAGGCACACGGCACGGATCAAAACCTGTCCTTCAAGCTGTCTAAGTTAGCTTTGTCATCTGTTGATAGAGTCTTTTCCTTATAACCCGGGCAGCAATAGTCATTGTTTTACTGAAAGTATAGTGAATAAGGTCTTCTCGAGCCTTCGCTGCCTACTCTGCTTTTGCTGCTTAGCTTATGCTATCCTCTCAACTGACTGTAGATATCCAGTCTTCTCCGACTGAGGAGAATAGCAAATCAAGTCAGGAATGCACCAAGTTGGAATAGAATAGTCCAAGTAAGAGTCTCGTCCAATTGCCTAGCGTAGGCTTAATGCACTTCACACTGGCTAGCGCTACTTCCAACCTCGCTCTCAACGCAAACGGTAGCAAGTATTTAATCAAATATTAAATTACATAGTTAATAAGTGGTTTTGTTTCATTTCAGCTCTTCGATTAAAGAAAGGCATCGATACACCCCACGACCAAAAAGGCCTACGAGGTCGGTAACCGGTGTAGGCATTGCACGCAACCTTTACGAACTGGAAAAGCAAGACACTGGAGCTTACTCGAAAGGGAGGCGACATTGCATGCTTCGCTTCAAGTGCACTAGCGGTTTGAGTAACCTGCGCTAAAAGGTGCTCATTGAGCCGGTCCCCGTTGGCTATGGCTAGCGCTACCTAACCTCTTGCACGTGAAGTCAGGCAAGAAATTTCGCTTCGTGTAAAGATATTGTTTTAATAATAATTTTTGTGTTCCATCGATCAGGCCTTAAGAACCGTTTATTCTTCGCCAATGGCCAGTTTTTCCTCGTAGGTCATGCGGAGAAATAGTGGTTTAGAACCATTTCCAGGATCGACTTTGGCTTAGCCCGCCTCTTCTTCTGTCTGACTTCTGTGTGTTACGTTGTCCCGACCTCCGTTTTGGGCTGGTCGTTTGTTTTAGACCGATCATTGGAGTAGTAAACTTACCCTTCCGGTATAGTGTCTATCTTTAATGGCAACGTAACGGCTTGTGAGTGAGCCTCATGGTAAGCCGAGGAACCCGAGATTGCGTACCAACCACATTAGCCAGGGAAAGTTCATTCACTCACCGGACCGTAGTTCTTGTCGATTTGCACCCGCATCAGACGAGATAAGAATGTCTCGCACTGAGAAGGGAAGCGGCGAAGCGAGCACAAAGTCAAGTGTACTAAAGTGCTTTACCCTTGCACCAAGAATGTGGAAGTCCGACCTAGCTAGTCAAAGGGGAAAAGAGATAGAGGTGCACGGCCCCCTGGCTCAGGCTAAGCGGTCCATCCACGCTCATATCCTCAAATAATTAGTCGGGGCCTGTAGCGCTTGCTTACTTTTTAGAGGGCCGATCATATTATTTTTTTCAGCTTAAGCCTGGTGAATCATACGCTGTCGGAGCAGCCACCTTACTACGTGAACAACTATCCTCGAAAGCATTTTTGCCGGCAGAAGCCAAGCTAGCGTTCCTTCCTTTTCGAGATCCCATCCATTTCTTGTACCAGTTTCCACTCCAGTTTTAGATTGCTCTAGCACAGATGTTGCTCCATAGCCCGTAGCTTCCCCTGGCTCAGTCCCATATACAGATCTATAGCGCGTTGAACCAAGACAAGAACACCCGAAACCTTTTCGGAATACCTTTAGTGAAAGAAGGTTCAACCTCTTCGTAACCACTGACAAATCGAGTTGGAGCAAGGGCGATGGACACGGAAATAGAGAAAGCACATCCTAAATTTGGAAAGCCAGAGTCAGGAGTTTCAGGAGCTGTTTTGATTTCAGCACGAAGCTCACCCCTATTTAGGGAATAGATCAAGTTCAGTCCCAGTAGCGAAGGTAGGCGCATAAGTTCAGATTCCCTTGAGGGGACTCGATCTGGTAGTGATGCTGCGGGCTTACTTACTTAAATGTGGAGCCTTTGGTTTCCATACATCCATGTAAAAACCTTTCTCGGTGACAGATGTTATTGAGGAAGCCATCCCTGAAAAACTGGACAAGCACGCGTCTGTATGGTATAACAGGACCTTAGCTAGATAGTGAAATAAAAGGCATATTTTGCTTGTTTCGTGCTATGGACCAAAGCAAAGAAAAGAATGGTGTTCTGCTGCTATCGACACCTACCCAATTAACCAAAAGTAATCGATCGAGACCGCGGAGAAATCCACCAAAACGGTTAAGCTGGCAAGGTACTTAGCAGGGCATGCAAAGAAGGATGGAGGATACCGAAACGGATCCGGGGGAAGGCCGAAAAAACCTAATGAAATACTTATCATCCAATCGAGACTAACCAATGTTGGACACTAACGAATCAAGGGAAGGAGAGGCAAGGAAAGAAAGATTCATTAGTGAAACAGGACAGACAGGACTACTACCTCTTACTTATTCTCTATCCCCACAAAGTGGATCAAGACAGTAGCATCAACTTTTAAAAATCCTCCATAGCATGGAACCACACTTCCCGCCCTTCTAATGCAGGGCAATGCACATCAGCTTTCCCGAAAGACCCTATTCTTTCAACAAAGTGGAAAGACAAATTACTATCGAGAAAGTAGCCAATTAAGGCTAGGTTCCATATAGACTCACCTTTGTAGGATATTTCCTTCCATAGGTACCTCAAATATATCATGACTAGGAATACCCACATCAATTGGCTTTAAACGAAATAAGCGTGGATTAACCTTTACCTGTGAGCAGAAAAGGTTCTGCGGTTTGCCCGAAGGATCCGAATCAGATTGGGACGGTTTTGGCAAGGCCCAGAACACGGGCCAGAATCTGGTGTGCATGTGGGTGGTCCAGCTGGTTGGGCTTGCTTCAGTGTAGGCGAGACCACAGCACCACTGGTAAGAGAAGAAACCTCAGGGTGATGTGTCGCAGCCGAGTCCGTCCGATCAAGCCTGCTAGCATCTTTTCCATAGGAGTTGGCGGGAAAGGACTGAGGAAGAGCTGACACCATGGGCCCAGAAGTCTCAATGCGCCATGCTTTTCGGGAACCCTGTCCTTTCAACCTCGGCCATGCTTTTGTTCTTATTCTTCTGTGGCCGATCACTCTTCTCCTTGGGTTTGGTTAACGCTGGGCACTCATAGGGCTTCCCTTGCACAAGTTCAGCCACACACACCTCTTCGTCTTCAGATTCAGAGGTCGAATCATACTCGACCACAGCTATTTCTAGACTTGGATCCTTGTAGTAAGTGCCCTTGGATGAAGTCCTTCTCTGTTTCTTTTCCTTCAGCAACCGCTCATAACTAGCGGCTCTAGTGACCAGGTGAAACAGATCGGTGAATTCTTGCCCTTCAAACTTATCTCTCATATTGAAGTTCAGACCTCTCAGAGCCAAACTAACACACTCCTTTTCGGTAAAGGAGGTCTGACATCTAGTCCTCAGCTTCCTAAACCTCGCGATGTACTTTTCGACCGACTCGCCTTGGAGCTGACTAAGTCTTGCCAAATCGGCCACTGTAATGTCAGGTTCTGTCTTATAGAATTGCTCATGGAACTTGCTTTCCAGATCGTACCAACTGTTAATAGAGTTTGGGGGGATGTTCATATACCAGGAGAAGGCCGATTTAGTAAGAGAGTTGGCAAAGAGCCTCAACTTGAGGTAGTCCTTGGACCTAGCTTCCCCGCACTGGACCGAGAACCGAGCTATATGCTCAATAGTCTACTTCTTCTCCTCACCAAAAAAGAGAACAAACTAAGGCACCTTATACCCCGAAACTGATGAACTCGGTCGATCCAATCAGGGTATGGTTTCCTAGACGTCGGCCTCATTAAGGGCCTGACGTCAATTCCAAGCTGCTGTAGCGCCTCGACCATGTAATTTCTTTCCAGATCCGATGGTGCCTGTGGAACTGTTGTGGCGGGGAATGTCCCTAGTTGTGATGCTTGCTGCTCTGGTTCCCTTTCGCCCGTCGACCGTCGTACACGTGATTGAGACTCCGCACCTTGCTCGCTTCCTTGTTGGCCGACAGGCATTCCTCCTACTTGACTCGGAAGCAAGTGCGTGTAAACATGCCCCCAGCCTGGGCATTTCCTATACTGGTAGCAGGATCGGCCACCCCGGCCCCAGCATTGCTCTAATTTGAGCTCTGAGCTGGAGCAGTCTTGCTTTGGCTCCCCTGACCGACCTCAGGCCTCCTGATCAAGTGCACATCCCCATACTGTAGGATGGGCGTGAGTTGAGGGGAAAGCTCATTGAACTTGATACCTTTTTCTTTATCATGAGACTGAGGCCTCCCTTCCATCAAGCTTATTAACTTCTCATGGGCCTTTAGTTAGTGTTGACTCGACAATTGGCTTAAGACCCGTGACCGTCTCTACCATTGGGCTGAGAACAGTAGCCACCTGTTGTATCATCCTCAGCATCATATCGTGATTCTCTTTTCCCACTTGTTGCCTAATCATAGCCACCTCTTGGTTGGTAATTCTTGCAGGTGCCACAGCAGGAAGGGGGTTGGCTGGCGGAGCCACGACAGCGAGATTGGCCTCTGCGGCTATATGCGAAGATCCTTCAGCAGGAGGGTGTCTGGTCCCTTCCTTCTAGTCACTGCTAGTAGGATAACATCTATTAGTCCCTTCTCTTCCTTCTCCTTTTGCTTTCTTTCTGTCCTCTGGTTTAAGGTTCATAAGGGGAGTGCTCGCTACTATAAGACAGCTCCGCATTCCTTCGAGGCAATCGTAGCCAAGCTCTGAGACTATTCAAGCTAGCGTGGTAACGATACTGAGGAGGATACCTAGCTAGTCTTGAACCAGAGCAGGGAAGTGAAGCCCTCGATTAGCAAATAGCTCCCCGTTCTATCCAATAGACTCTTTGCTAAAGTTCAAAGGCCAGTTTTAAGAAGGTCCCATGTCCGTGAGAAGTAAGTGAAACGGCCGTTCCAAAGCTTTTTAAGGTGTGACGCGGGCTGGGCAATCAACCGGAGAACCAAGGAATGGAATTGAACTGAAAGCATAGGCTTCAGCCGAAGCTGCAACCAAAGATGAGTGGCTGTTGCCCGGGCACCGAACTATTGGCTTTAGCGACCCAATGTCTGTAGATGAAAGACGAGTTCGGAAGTACTGGATAGGTGCCTCCCCCACGAAATGTAGCTTATGCGGAACCTATTACTCCTCAACCACCAACTAGCAGCTCTTGATAGAGAAGCTCTGTAAGGGCTATTTTAGGGCAGGCCCCACTCAATGCGGTTTTTGTCTTTTCTTGATGAAATCCAATCCTCTCTTATTTAATTTATTCTTTGTGCTGATAGGTAAGCCCTTTCTTTTGACGACATAAACCTAAAAACTCTTACTGGGCAGGTAGTAGCGTTAGCGTACTAAGAGCCCTCTGGTTGCATTGAAAAAAGATGAGCTTTTTCCCCCTAACTACGGTGGTTCAGAAGATGCCACATCTGCCTCAAGACCCACAGCTTATTCAACAGCCTACGCCCCGCGATTTGTTGCTTCCAAGGTTTTCGATTGGTCTTATTTCTACCCGGGTTTCAAGCCATCGTCTCAGTCGGTGGCCTAAGATAAGCCAACTTACAAGATCGGATTAGCAAATCATGAAACCTGCCAAAGAAGAGCTTCCAATCGCATATTGCGCCCATACTAGTACCTTTTTTTTGTTGTACCTACTTAGGCCACATCTCCTTCCTTTTCCTTCCCAGCATGTCTGTCGTCTTCTTTCAAAGAGGCCATTCTTGGTCTTTCAACTAACCCGAAAAGGGCTACTTACCAATCAAAAGAAAATCCTATTCTATTGGCTTGTGGCTTGGCTCCATAGCGTAACGTAAAAGGTCTTTCTTTCCTCTAATGTATCTACGCAAGATCCCAGCAGACAGCTATATTCTTACTGAGAAACCAACGTTTAACCATTCATCAATAGAATCTTCCACATGATGACCTGAAAAGGCATTCTAACGCTATATAGAGCCCTTAGAAAAGGTCTCGCACTATATAGAGCCTGGAAAGCTCGATAAAGGCTTTAAGAGAAAGCCCTATTCGCTCACATGCTTAAAGCCCTTGCTTGGACCAAAGCAAGAAGGCATGCCCAGCCACCCTCAATAGAACAATTACCTGACGGTAAGGCCTTAGGGATAGCCTGTCCTCCTCCCTTGAATAGTAAGCCAAATCGAACAAGCTCCGGAACTTCATTTACGGGGCTTTGAACTATAGCACTTCCTTCCAAGTATGAACTAGCACGGGACCAGTAAATAGATTAAGTGTCAGCCTTTTTGAAGGGAAGGGATAGGATGGTGGCATACCACCAACCTTAGAAGCTATGACTGAACCCAGATGGACCTCTGAAGGGGGCATATTTCATATCCTTAGGACGAAGCTACCTACGCAAGAGGGCTATAATAGACCCTTTCACGTACGGATCTAGAGGCAGGCCTCTCGCTTCGCTCGAGTAACTACGTGCCTCATCTAGCTAGATGAGTGACTACACGTACCTCATAGCTAGCCATGAGTAACTACGTACCTCGACCTAACCAAAGGTCTAAAGGTAGAGAGGGAGGGCTCGAAGCCTTTCAATCTTTATACTACGAGTATGAGCGAGTCGAGACAAGGTCTTAAAAGCTGCTCCCGATAATCGGTAAATTGTCGAGAATCGAGGGCACCGGTACTTTAAGTGAACGGCCATCGCCCCATACCATAAGGCTGATGAGCATTCATCAAGGCCTTAGATGAGACAGGCCTTAGTCAAATCACGTACCCTGAAAGGAACGTAGTCACTTGAGCGAAGCGAAAGGCTTTGCAAAGCCCTTAATAGCACAATAAGGTAAGGCGAACCCGAATGGGATTGATGATATGATATCGAAAGACCGCTCATACACTTTAGCTACCGCCTCATCAGCTATCACCTAATACGGCATATTCTGGAAATAGGCACACTATAATGTGGTGTGCTTTTATAGTATAGGCAAAGCTTTTAATTTTAAAGTCTAGTTGGCCAAGAGCTCTATCTTATCTAAACTCTTTTATTCTTCCCTGCTCGAATGGGGAGAACCGGTACGGGTACTTGAAAGATCTTACATGCCAAGGCAGAATTGCGCATATCCGGTGAAAGGGCACGGCTAATAATCTTCTATATCTGGCACAATCCTAAACAAGGGGTATAACCGAGAATAGACTACTATATTGCCATAGGGAACTATATCATCCTCTCACTTCGCTCGAGTGACTACGTGCCTGCCAGAGAATGTCTAATTGATTTCTGTTGGGCTCTATAGGGCCTTAGAATGCGTTTTCTCGTCTGAATGTGGATGACACACCAATGATTGGTTAAACGTGATTTTAAAAGTAAGAAGAGAAGGTACGAAGTGACTCGACTGTAAAGGAGAGGGAGAACGCGTAGATACATTAGAGCTCTTCTTCTTTCTTCTATAGTTTCAAGTCTTGGCTAGTCTATATTAGACCTTTAGGTATGTTATTAGCTTTTCATACTCCCATTGTTATATATGCTATAAGGTGCGTAGTTACTCTAAGCTATGCTTAGAGGGGATTAAGCATGTGAGCGAATAGGGCTTTCTCTTAAAGCCTTTATCGAGCTTTCCAGGCTCTCGTGGTTAAGGTATAACCTGGGCCAATCACATGACGAGGTACGCAGTGACTCATATATATGCGTGTATGAGGCCATCACACATAAGACTTTGGGTCTTACGGATCACCAACGAGTGATGAGCTCGTTTAGGTTGCTCTGTAGAAGGCTAGGGATATAGCTTCAGGCCGGCTAGTTTACCGCTAACCCTAACTGGGAAAGCTTAGGCTTAGGCGCTTTCATAGCATAGAAAGAATTAGGAGAGCACACTAAGAGACTTGCCCGGGGATAAAGCATAGTACTCCCCTTTTGTTCGCTTTCAACTGATTGACCGAGATGTGATGCTCGACTGCTAATGCTATGCCTCAAAGTCAGCCCCCACCTAAGAAAGAAGAAGATTCGTAGCGATTTGATAAAGGCTAGCTATAAAGCTTCAAACACAGAATGAATTGTAAGTGGGATGATGGAGAGATCCGGGGCATCAATAACACCCACCAGAAGCTTTGTTCGTAGCAGGGGCGTAAGGCGTAAGCAACAAGAAAAAATCGACAAGGGGAAGGAACTTGAACTTCATTTGAAACTGAAGATTCTCTTTAATAAAGAACGCTAGGAACCCTAAAATAGGATAATACAAGTTTCCAGCTGTTAGCTCTTTTCACGACTCCGCTGCTATTTCAGAAGATCTTATCCTAGCTGGTCTGGTGGGAATCCCCTTGATTTTCTTCTTATTAAAGAATACTAGGCCTTTCGCCTTCGAACACCAACTTCCGAAGTGTTGATTAGCAAATGTTGAAAGCCGCTAGTTGAACCAAATCTTTAATATCGTATTGTAAGCCCTGAACTACTAACTCTTGCTGCAGAGCTAGCATGAACATCTGATTCAATTGCTTCGCGGAAGTCTTACTACCTTCATACGTCTGTCTTCTTTATCAATTGTAAGACCAGTCCCTTTTAAGGCTAAAGAATCAATTGGACATGACAATTCCCTCGAACCATGGGTTACTTTTCCTTTATATATATAGATATACGTATACGAAATATGCACCCATCGGTCAAAGTACTATAATATTACTAGTCCAAGGGTCAACCTATATAATGTAATTATTAATGCAAAAATAAATTTCGATACCCCATATCAAATAGGATTTATACCTTACGCCGCGATAACGCGATTATCATGTTAACGGGACTAGTGACTTCGTCTTTCCTTCATCACATCCAATCTGGTATGCTCCGATTTTTTCGATAGAGGGAGACCTACAAAACGAAAGACTGACTGAAACTCTTCTTGCCTTAGAAGCCAGAACTCATAACTAACCCTTAGGCGAGCGAAGGGACTCCCCATCCGTTTCTTGATTCGATACCTGTCGTGATTCCCTACCCACTTCGGTCGAGGTGCCCACATTTGATACTCATATCGAAAGTAAGCTTGGGATGTCGAGTGAGACATAAATTAAATAAGAATAAGGGAAGGGCTTGACTGCCCACCGCCTGACATGGTTAGATTGCCCGCCTCCTCCTATGATCTATCTGCAAATTCGTTGGTTGATCCATCCGCTCATCCCTCTTCATAAGGAAATAAATGATGCCCAGACTAAGCTCTTTTCTTTGATGGAAAAAGAAATACCATAAAGGAAAGCAAAAATGGCGTTAATCAAGAGAATACCCTGATTTTCTGATAGCTTCTGCTTCCTTACTCTAGCAAGTAAGTGATAAAAACCTTGCTTTGGTTTCGGGAACTGGCCCGACCAATGCCAATGATGCGCCTTTGAGCTTTGCCTCTTTTGAATGCCTGGGATGGTAGGCTGTATTGGTAATATCGTATATAAATAGAAGATCCACGCCCGCTACTCCTGAGATCTTTCTTTGGCTTTGGAAGCGGGATGACATACGGACTATGCACAATTCCGTCACGTGCGGGTAGACCAGAACGTAGACCTGTCATTCCTTAACCGGGATGGTAAGGCCCTTGAACCCGATCCAATATCCTATCTTTCCCCGGCGCTTTCCATCCAAAGCTTTTTACTATCTTCTCCTTACCACTCGGCTGGTATGATTGAAGGAGACCTGCACCAGTTACAGCAATCCTGTATATGGCAGGCTATAAGATAGTCATAAGGAAATGTATAAGCCAACCGCGCCTATTTGCTTGATTGGCTAGCGAAGAAAATCCGGTACACAAATCTTTTTAATGAATGAAATATCGGTAATTACAGCCAAAATACGGTGTTTATGCGACTTGTGTCCTTCTTTTGATCCGGGAGAAAGCTCCTCAACAAACTACTGAATAGTAGGTGAATAGTAACCTCGCTTCTTCCCTTGCGGGTCTGATTGAACTGAACTACTCGGGACCACTGCTCGCCTGACGGCTTTGGCTGCTCAACCCGATACCACCGCTTCTCGTACCTTACTACCCCTATCTATAAATCAGCTTTACCTGGCACTCACTGCTCATTGCCTTCTTTCTTGTAGACTGGTAAGATGAACGAGAGCCTGTGGCTTTTCGACTTTCTCGGCATGATCTTGCGACTTTTGGAGCCTACCTTTGAGCGCCTGAATCAATTCAACAAAAAGAGGTAAAATCCCCTAGTTGGGCTGTCTTCGAGCAAGCTCTTAGCTTTCATCGTGAGTGAGAGAGGAATTGAGGCTGATCCAGCTAAGGTGAAAGCCATTGTGAATCTATGTCGTCACCTCGTAACCTCAAAGAGTTGCGTAGTCTGCCGGGCCGGCTCCAGCCTTTGATCTCAAAAGCTAGAACTCGATGTCAATCCTTTTCCCGTCAAGACGCGAACTTTGTTTGGAGGCCAAAGCACAAAGAAAAAGGTTTTTTTTCCTCTCCTTTCAGTCGAGCACTTCATACCTCTCCCAGCAATCAAACAAAACGGATGCGCTAACCTAACGCTATAGGCTTGAGCGCTAGCGCGCCCCTATCTCGTCAGCCGTTGCTTGTTCGGTCGAGCTTTTTTTTCTTCCGAGGGTTAGGATCAAGGGATAGTCTTGCTTCCTCTCCTTTCCGTCGAGTTCGCAGATATGTCTTACCTGATGACTTTACTCTAAAAATGGAATTTCTTTTTAATGTCCATCTGAGATGAAAATGGAACATCTGACTCAATGGGAACTTCACTAAAAAAATAAACAGCGGGGGAAGGGATGATGATTGAGCCTTTCCTGAGTCAGTGAGAAAGCTCTGCTTTAAGCCTTTCTTCAGAGTTCTAGCAAGCCCTTCTTTGACCGGGCATTTCTGGGTCTTTTTTGCCACATCTCATACCCGTACGGGTCTTGACCACGTAATCAAAGGCTTTAAAAGGTCTCTGAAGTCAATGCAAACCCGAATCCGCCCGTTCTTCTTGGTCACTGAGGCAATGTTTGCCAACCAATCGGGATGTTTCTCTTATGAAACCCACATCCTTTAATTTTTTTACTTCTTTATCAATCTTCCTTCTTCATGAGGAGTGGATGAAAGCGTCGTTGCGCTTGCTTGATGGGCTTAGCATCTGGTTGGATATTAAGCCTGTGGACGGCGATTTCAGGGTCTAGCCCAGGCATCTCAGCCTAACTCCAGGCAAATATGCCCAAGTATTCCTTAAGGAGCTGGACGTATTGTTCAGCTTCCTCTGATGATAGGCTGGCACTTAGGAAGATTGGGCGAGGGTCACCTTCCGTTCCCAGGTCAACCTGTCGAACTTCATCATCTATGGGTGGTACTGGTTTCAGGTTCTCTCGAGGTTCTTAAGAGGGGTTTTTTCCCAAGTCATTCTTTCTTGCCATTCTTCTTCTCCTCACTACCACGCATCACGAGTTCGCTCAATCCCATGTAGAGATGAGCGAGCATAGCAGGACCAAGGTAGCTTGCTAACTCTCGCCATCTGCCAATCGAGCCGCAAGAATGTAAAAAGATCTTTGTATCTTCAAAGAGTGATTGCAGAACACGATCCGCGAGAGGAAACACATCATAAAGGCCCAATGCTCCTTTGCAAGACACATCAGGAAAAACTGTTCACAACTAACTGCTCTAGCAACGTTCTTTCCATCCATGCGACATCTCTTGCTTTGTTTGCTTTGCCTTGTTTTTGCAAAATTAATCTCTTACCGGCTTTACCAAAGAACTCTGTATTGGAGCACACCTGTTTGCTAAACAGGTGATTAGACTCAATCAATAAAAGGTCTGGGTCAGGTCCGCTCCTCTTCTTTAATGGTTGACCAGGCACTGAAGGAGATGTTTCGATCATCAGTGTTCACCCTCCCTTCTCTTCTCGTTGTGGTATGGATATAAGGGAAGAGCCCGTGCTTGGAGGTAAAGGTCAAGGGCTCCTGTCATCCGTGTAATAGCAATCAAAGACCCACTCCAGATCGATGCCTCAAATTCTTCGTTTTAAAACCTGTTAAATCCTCTTTTTTTGGGGGTCATACCATTAGGGGATATCATTTTCCGTATACTGAGATTTACCTTTTTTGACATTTTGATAGGAGGGGAATGAGAACACCGAGATCAATCGAGTAAGATAGTGTAATGGTAGTATGTGTAATTGGTCAGTCAGACGAGGAAGACCAAATCCAATAACCGACATCCGAAATGCGTGGGAAAAAATAGAGAGCTTGACTCAGCAAGAAAGACCATAGGGGGCGCTCGCTCCGGGATGCTTTTGAAAAACTATGTGAACGAGGTCGATCGATTTCTTGACCAGAAAGAGCAGAGACAGGTGCATTCATTCTTGCGTTCATCGATCTGTGCTTAGGTCTGACAGTAAGTAGGGCTCGTTAAGTGTCATAGGTAAAGTAGTCTTGCCGTGTCTTTGTCTCCCTTGTGTTTTCTAAAAATCCCCCTCCCTCTTGTATGAAGTGCGTTGCCATCGTCTCTTTCTCCTTTGCCAGGTTACGTGGCATGGATTCGTCGATTGACGAATCGGATCTTGGCTCGCTGTCCCGCAGACGAACCAGTCTAGAAGTAGAAAGGGAAGGCAATAGAAAAAAGGTCCCCCTTCCTCCCTCTGTTTGTCTTCTTCTCGCCGCTTTTCTCGTCCATCCTGCCCTGCGCCGCTTACAGATGCAGTTGCAGGTATCTAAGCATCTATTAGTGAAGGGGGTTGGGGCGCGAAGCGCAAACCGCTCTTCGATCTCCCGGTGAGTTGGACGGGAACGAGACACAGGGGGTTATCTATGGAGCATTTGAATTGCCCCTTTCTGTTGGAATAGTTGAAAGTCTTCTTCTTAGGGGATTTTCTTTTTTCTTATCAACATAGAGTTGGAACTTAGCCGTGTAAGTTGCGGTAAGTTGCGAGTGGACCAGTGTGAAGCTTTAGCTTCGTTGCCGGCCAGAGCTCCTAGCCGACAACCGGCTACCCCTTTCGAGCTCAGCTGACCCCTTCTTGATTCAGTTTTTTCCCTATTTGAGATAGATGAATCAATGGAACTTTGATCCCCGGTTCCTGCTTGGTCAATTCCTGGAAGGCCTCTATTAATGTAATGATTGAACAATCAAAGTACGTTTGCCGCGACTACGAGCTGCCAGTGCGCCTTTCTTTGGGTCGCTACGCTCGGGGTCGAGAACTGGTTCAAAAGTAGAAGGTGGTCCAAAACGAGCTAACGCGAGTTTTCGAACGACGCTTTTCCCGTTTTTGAACATCACTGAGATAGGCTTTTCCCCGAGCCATTGACCCTTGTTCGGGAGGGAGAAGTTGATTCATTCAATGGAGCTTTATTTGTTTGATCTAATCTAGTAAGGGGGGTGTTAGAAATAAGCCACCGCCCGACGAAACAGCGGTTTACAACAGAGCGATCCGGGACATCGAGCGAAGAGCTCCAATGCGCGTATTCGGAGCTACGCGGATGCCGTAGTCGCAGAAGCCGGATCAACATCATGACAACGGCATTCTGGAAACTGTTGGGCCAGCCACAATTGGTCTAATGTCTGGGTGCGTATGGCGGTACACTGAGAGCACCTTTCAAGTCGGCTGACAAAGAAAGAAGGGTTTCGTCGTCTTTTTCCCGCTTTCACCTTCGATTGCGAAGGGATTTGAGGCCGGTTTTCAATTCGCTTTTCTCTCTCCAGCGAGGTTTGAACTTCGCGTGGTGGGAAGGCCTTCGCGATTCGCATCTTCCCGTCCAGCAAAGAAAGTGAAGGGGAGCGGACAGCAAGTTGGAGGACGCTGCAGAACCGCGTGATTGATCCATCTGCGCTATTCCCTAATTGAAGCAAGTTGGAAAGCCTTCAGAGCCCTACCATTATATTGAATAAAATGAAAGCTGACTAGCAATCGCTCGTTTTTCTTATTAGCATGGGATTGGATGTTAATAATGAAAGACAGAACATCTATTATAAGGCAATCCCCGGGGAATTCCTATCGATTTCCGATGGATAACAATCCATCTTTCTCGCTTTCGCTCTTTCTCCCAATCAATCGCGAGGGTTCCGGGCATGAGAACGCAAGTGCCGGAATCGAACAAAACGTCCGAGAACGAAAGAAAAAAAAATGCCTCCCCTACTTAAAGGGGGAACTCGTTTCATGTCGGCGTATTCGTGCCGGTTAGACGTCGGCCATGAAATCCATCACTATACCGAACAGATCACGGGCATTCACATCTCGGTCAAACGGAACTATGCGCGATTCTATCGTGAATCGCCTTCAGCAAGGTATGGCATTTAGGGTCTGAACCCGGGGAGAAATCTTTCTTCGTAGATACAAGAATTCGTTGCTGATCTAAAAAAGATCTTATCCCGTGGGCGTTAGCGGACGTTTTTCATTCTTCACCCGGTCCTTAGTAGCGTTTCCAAAGTCAACCTAACCGGTTACCTTTGGAAACGCGCTAAAACAGGCCTATAGGTTCGCCTTTCTAATAGAAGAAGAGTATATAATTAGATAGAAGTATATATAATTAGCCAGATCGTCTGAAGCATGAACAGAATCACCTTTGTTCCGAAGGCTTTAATGAAAGCGTTTCCTTTTTTTTCTTTTTAAAGGCGGTCCTTTTCTTTCCCCCGACCGATGACTCGCTTGTTCAGTACTGCTAACTATTATAGGAGGATGCCGCCCCCTCGGGACTACCAGTAGTTTCGGTTGTTGAATCTCGTGCAAGTTAGGTTGTGGTTGTATTGGCTGCAAGCGGAACGTAGGCGCTTTAGGTGTGTGTTGACCATGCACTCTCGCGTCATGTAATGTCGTATGTATGATAGAGGTGGTGTGGTGATTTACCTCAATGCTAATGGTTATCCCCAAGGTTCAACGAATGAATGAAGCTATGATCGTACCCGGATAGAAATGATGGTCTTCCTCTGATGTCTCCAAGCCGGCCATAATAGAATAGATAGGCAAAGCAGCCAATAGCAGTCTGTTCTCGCCTATCGATAGATAGTAGGTTGCTTCCAAGCTCAAACCATTTGAAACGGAATTGCTACTGTATTCTTGTTATGGATAGAGTGGTATTCTCCGCCCCTGTCAAATAAAGTAGAGGGAGAGAACTGGAAGAGAGAAGGAAAAAGAGCAAAGGATTTACAAGTCTAATGGGAGAGGAATGGCTGACACGTTTACTGCCTTCGAGACTATAAAATCTAACCCAAGCGGTCTAAGCCCCGGGACGGACCCCAACCGAAATAAAGGCGCTAGACGGACTAACGGCAAGCGAGATAAAGAAAGCAGCTGGCCCTATGTGTAAAACCTTGCCGCGGGAGAGTCTTTCTCCAATGAGAATAAAGAAAGTTTTTGGGCAAGACAAGAAAGGAACTCGCCCTTTGACACCACACCAAGGGATAAGAGCTGATTGCTGGCGATGACTTGGTGAAGGGAATCTATGAGAGAAGGTTCTCGAACCGGGTTCCGACCGAATAGAGCGCTACGCCCCTGAAACATTAAGTCGTTCAGTCGAACAGCGTAACGAGTCTAAGGGCGCTTGAAAGGAATGGACGGGCGTAGGCTTAATAGTGAACGCAGACCCCCCTGCTTATAGATATGAGATCAATGACTTAAAAGACAGATGCCGAGAGAAACTGTTAGACTTCTTTATTGCGTTGCGAAGAGAGATCGAAGACGAAGATTTTCTGACGCAGTGCGGGCACTGGATGGAATAGACAGAGAATATAACAACCCACCGGAAGGGCATACCTCAGGAGCACCAATCTCCCCCGGCAAACATCTATCTGCACGAAGCCGACCTATGGGTAGTGAAATATGAAAAAAAAAATATGCTTTGGGAGTGTGAGATACGCGAACGGGGAGTACGCAGCCGAACAACCGCAGGGGCTTCCAGCAGTGATAGCTGAACTAACCAGATGGGCCGCCCAAAACCTGGAGCTTACATTTAAATAAATCGGAAATCTATTTAAATGTAAGGGATCCCGGCTATCCGAAAAACGCAGACTGAAGCGGAGGATCACAAAATGCAACACAACAAGGGGCGAACCAAGCGCTTGCGCGAAGGAAGAAGCGAATCAACCAGAATGGAGACAGGGAGGAGAGGCGAAAGAGAGATTTTCGAGCCTGCAAAAAGCAGCAAGCAACAACGGCTGAAAAGCCGTTGCGCGCTAGCTTGTAATTTAGGGGGTAGGGGTGCCCCTTTCTAAAACTTATATTTAATATAAGGGGCGTAGCGCTTACTTAGTGCTTGCGCTAAGGATTTATTCACTTACTTGCGGAAGAAGAAGGCCCTTTTTTGTTTGGAGTTTTCCCCGTTTTTCAGCTGCATCGCACTGCCGCATAAACAATGGATCCGCTGGGCTGGATGAGCAACCTTCTCTGGAAAGGAATAAGGAATAGTGAAAAGCCATGTCACTTGGGGTTGCTTATTTACTTTTTTTAGTAAGACCACTTTACTTTGGTAAGCAAAATTCTATTATATAGGCATGGTTGCTTACAAGACAAAAGCTAGCTTCTAGATGTTCTTTGCCTGAACATATGGAGGAAGCAACCTTCTGGCCTCTGTACCAGTAGTGGAGTGGCTTGCTACTTTCAATCAGAAAAGGAAAATGGAGCAAGGCAAGGGAGAAAGAAGTTGTCCCCTCTTCTCTGGTAACCCGCCGCCGGTCATATAGAGTGCTCCGCCCGCCACCGCATATGTAGAAAAAGAGGGAGCGGGGAAGGAAGAACAACCGTTTGACTTTGGCACATGAGGTGGCGGGTTTGGCTAGGTAACATAATGGAAATGTATCGGACTGCAAATCCTGGAATGACGGTTCGACCCCGTCCTTGGCCTCGGGGAGTGGCGAGCAGCACGGAATTTTAATTAATCAAATGGCATAAAATAAATAAAAGGGGGCTTTCCTTTGTTAGAAATCCACAGACAACATTCTGGAACTTCAAAACCAAAGAAATGCAACATGAGAAGGAGCTTTTTACGTTACGCTTCAATAGAATGAATTCGGTAAGGGTAGAATACGCCCCATGGTCGATCGAAGGTCCTGTGCCACTTGAACTCAAATCTATCTTACCTTCCATCCATCTTTGTCCAGCCAGCTCATAACAAAAATGTTAGACCGGGCTGACACAACCGAATTGGTTGAGGAAAAGGAAACCCCAGCGACCAAGCACTCCCGCCTCCAAAAGCGGAGACCGAACAACCGCCAGGTTGTCGAAGACACGTCTGAAGAGGAGGCGGGCGCCCTCTAAGTTGACCACCCTACCCACTAATGGACTATGAGGGGGGCAGGCGAACGGGAACCGACCGAGAACCCGAACCGCTTGACTGACTGACCCCTTAATACTCGATTCATTAGGGTCGGGGATGGATGAAACCAATCAGAAGTGCAAAAAATCGCGCAAGCGAAGCCGGGAAACGGACCGCAGCGCAACGACTAGGACTCGTGTCGGAGGAGTTTTGAGCGTGAGCTACCACTCATGCAGCGGCAAGGACCCGCAACTCTCGAAGGGGCCACCAACCGCCCGAATCACTGTAGCAAACCCTCCCTTTACTCAATGGATAGCGCTTATCCTCTTTCAATCAACAAAATGAGAAATGGAGGAGAAAGAAAAGAAAGAGGTCTTTATTGAATTGAAGAGGCTTTGCACCTAGGACTAATAAAGATCCAGAAGAATGGGTCTAGGCTTTCGAAAAGATGAAGATGCAAAGGGTAAAGAGCAAATGTCTTTTGAACAACCAACCTGACATAAGGATTCTAGCTCGCCCACTTAGAGCAGATGGAGATTCTCGGACGGGGAAAAGCGGCACTCGACATCTATTAAACAACACCAAGAACAAAGCCATACCATGCCCTCGGGAGAAAGACGTTCTGATTGCCATGAATGCTGCCCTCGAGGACGTGTACAAGAAGGTCTTTGCCGATTCCTATCAACATGGTGCACCTCTCAGTAGAGGGGCGTGAAAACGCCGTGGAGACTTTGACCGAATGAATAGGTATCAATTGATAGACATTTTGATTGAGGAAGAGAATCGGATGAACGCTTTTTTCGTTCGCTATGTGCTGACTGGATGCGTACTCGCGTGATCGATCGATGGACGGGGGAATTGCGTGAATGACGAGACCGGCCTAACCGAAAGTAAAGGCTCTTCCCTCTCTTGATGGCGAATCTTGATTGACTGACACTAGGAACCGATTCGGAGAAACAAGAAGCATGGCATGAGATACGCGGCGGAAAAATTTCCGATAGCGAATTACTTGACTCGATGGATGGAGGGAGGGCCCTCCAACTCAAGCACGAAATCAATGTTGAGTCAACAATCATCGAGAGGGGCACCGCCAAGCGAGATCGAGACCAGCACCTTGTATATATAGGTTGGGGAAAAGCCCCTTGTATAGGGTTCCAAACCTACGCTTCTTCCAATATCCCAACAATAAAGGCCGAGAAACTTGACTTTGAGAAATTCACTCAGCAAGAAAACGGATGCGCTAACGCCCTTATTAGAATAGGCTTGAGCGCTAGCGCGCCCCTATCTCGTCAGCCGTTGCTTGTTTGCCTACTCTTGCCGGGGGGTCTTCAATCCTCTCCCTATGGTCGAGCGTCTGATAACCTTAGCACAAGCACTAAGTAAGAAACCCACCTTTTGACAACCTTACTAATAGAAAGGGGAAAGATGCGCTCAAGCATGCGAAGAAAGCTCGAAGAGCTTCCCTTATATTATAGAAAGGTTTGTAGAAAGGGGCTTCTTCCAATATCCCAACAAAGTAGGGGCTTCAAAGCTTGTAGTTTAGGGGTGCGCAGGTTTGGAACCCTATACAAGAGGCTAGCGTGCAATGGCTTTCTCTGATGGGGGCTCGCTTCTTCAAGCTCCGCTTGCTGCTTTTCATTTTTATAGGAGTAGGTAGGTGCTTGCTGCTCGTAAAAGCCGTAGCTTGCTGCTCGCTTGCTGTCTACTAAACGAGCCTTCACTGCCCGCCCGGCCCCTATCTTGAATCTTAAGTAAAGTGAAGTCAAATCAATGAAGTGAACAGCCCAACCTCTTTGTTTGAAGCTTTGCCGGGAAGCTTCTACTTGTTGAAGCTTTGCTTCCCCTAATTCCAAAAAACAATAAATAGACTTGCTACTCTAGTTATAGTATAGGAAAAAGCTTCTCTTTGATAGCGGTCATAGGGGGGTTCAGAAAGGATCTGATCGTAGATAGAGACAACAACCAGTGCGGGGGTAGGGGCGGATGTAGCCAAGTGGATCAAGGCAGTGGATTGTGAATCCACCACGCGCGGGTTCAATCCCCGTCGTTCGCCCATCAATAAATGGACCATTTGTTACGCCTAGAAAGAATTTTTTCTGCAAGTCATCTCGAGGCTTTCAAACGCATCCAAGCCCGATTGAAACATAGAAACCATAGATTCGCGTCGCCTACTTGCGTCAGGCTAAAGCCCCCTTGCTTGCGGGTCAGGAAAAGACTTTCACCTCACCATCTCACTCTGAATCCGCAGAAGAGTATACCATATCGAACGAAGAAAAAGCAGATAGAAGAAATAGAAGCAAAGAAATAACAATAACCAAAGGTGGTGAAGGGGTATAGGGTTTTTAGGTTTGTTTCGAATTCGAATAGGTTTGCATCAAGGTACGTTTTCCCAAATGTTGATGGCTTGGAGTTCCCCATCTTTGAAGAGAAGGAGAGGTATGGGGATATAGTATATATAGAGTCTAGTCCCTACCGTACGGTGCCCGAACACGATTTCTATCTTTCTACCGGGGCCCTCTCTTTCTTTTGGAATTTCATCCACAGAACGAACCAAGAACTGATAGAATTGTTGATGCCACCGCCCTGAAAAAAGGGAGTGGGAAAGAAGAGTGGAATTAATGATTTGAAAAAGAGGGCTAGGTCTAGCCAAGGATTGAGTCCTTTTTCTTTTGGATCTGCTACTCGACCCGTATTCTGTTACAGGTTTGCCTAGCGCTTCCATCGAAAGCTTATACCTGTTGACTTTGAAGCCAATTGCCATCCTCCTTTTAAATTAAAGCATCCCGTTCTTCGATTTCTGATTCATATGCATCTCAAGCCTTAGAGGAAGGGCCAAGCAAGGGTTAACGTTGTGTAGTCGGGAATAGAGTTGCCGGTAACCTTTGGCTAATAGCTAGCCTAAGACAAGAGGCAATAAAGCAGAGCTAGCGAAGGGAGACCAAAAGCAGGAGCTTTTTAAGCGCGCTCTGAAACAAAGGAGGCAGATACGTGAATGAAGTGAGATCTTGGAACAAGGGCAGTGGTTGGGTCTAGGAGAAAATGGAAGGAAAGTGGCTTGGGAATGAAACAACATAGGCAGTCCCTCATGAGTGCGGCACGCATCATTGCCTTTCGCAGCAGTGCCTGACCGGTCCTTTCTCCTCTACAGGAAAAAGAGGTTTTGACCGCCAGGAGCCGGCTGTTGATAGCGAAGGACGAGCGTGATGCGATCCAGTCTCGATGTGCGGCAACTCCTGAAGGAGAGCTAGGCAGGACGATCTCCCGTGGCTCTAGATTAATGTGGTACGGCTAGGGGTGGACGCAAGTGTGAGGTACTGCATTGGCATTCTAAGCAGCGTTCCCCGGTAGCTGAGGAAGCCCCTTCTACGTTCTCAATGCCCGCGTCGACCCTATCGTCGCGTAAGGTGAGTTGACCGTCCATTGACAGAAGTTCATAGGCTTTTTAAGGAGGGATAACTAAACAACGGTCATCGGCGATGTGACATGATCCCTCAGTTCTCTTGGCCCCGGCCGAGATTTAAAGCCTATCGCTCGACCACCAATGTCTTACACTGCATGGCCAGCGGCTTTAGCTTCTGCTACTGACAATGACTACAGCTCTGACGACTGCCCTACTTACTTACTCACTTGCATGTCGTCTTCGGCTGGCTCTTGACATTCCAGATCTATCTTCCACTCGCGCTCTCGAGACCTGACTAGACATGAAATGAACCATCTATCCGTACTTCTTGTCTCAGCTCTTGTCTTCGACGACGAGCCCCCCCGTTGCACGGCCTTCCGTTGCTAGGAAGATAGCATTCCCATTCACTGACTTGTGGTTGACGACGCCCTCTCTTCGAGTGGAACGCTTCTGCCGCCTGAATCTTGATCTCTCTAGAAATGCTACCTTCTTTTTATTTTAAGCTGCAAGTGTCTTTCTTTGGCAGTTCCAATCAATTCAATCAGGAGGGAACGAACGGAGCGCATATACGCTCAGTGAAGGCTAAGGTGCAGGTGGGATAGGTAAAGCGGCTGTCCGTGGAAAGATCAAAGATTGAAAATCTGGCTATCGTTATGTCTGTCCAGACAATCTTCTTTTTGTACCATGGGTAATTGATCATTCATTGGCAATTTGATTGGGCTATATCGTGATGAGAAATGGGCATACAATCAATGTCACTCATAGCAAGCAAGAGAAAAGTTATTGATGTGATGACAAGGCATACCCAACAGTCTGAAGGAGTAGTGCCCCTCGGGACAATTCCTTTTTCTTTGTTCTCTGTTCCGTTCCTCTTCTCTTGAAGCCCTTGCATGGTATCATGTCTCGGTAGTACTCGGTATCGGTAGTCTTTCCCCTCTCCGTGATAAAATTGTAAATTGTGTCTTCCTTCCTTACTCCGCAAGAAAGTTCTTTCATACCTTCCTCTGCGAGCAAGCGATTTCATACCTTAGCACAAGCACTAAGTAAGTAAACTACCTTCCTATTTTTTATATTAAAAGGGGTTCCATTCCTTTGGCAAAGAAGGCGGAAAACACTCGGGGAGAGACTAAACCCTTAAAATAGGAATAGTGAATGCCCCGGGAGACACGCACGGTACTTACCGGTGCTATCGGGCCTCGGGGAAAAGAACTAGTATCCGAGAAGAGATAGGGAAATGCCGGTATAAGCGACGATGGCAGAATACGGGATAGAAAAAGATAGGCTTGAATAGACTTTTCCTCTACTTCGGGTAGATTACTGGTCCCTAGGGGCGGATGAAAGGTACTCAAAATCCAAGAGGGCTATCCTCTCAATCGCCGAGGGCTCGCTACAGATCCCCTCCGTCCGGTCAAGCAACTCAAACAAGAACAACTCATATGAATCCGCTCTCGTCTCCTGTCTCTCTTCTAACTCAAGAACTCAGAAACAAGGAAGGCATCTCCTTTCACTCAAACTAAATTCAAGATCCACTGAAGGGTCTGGTTTGAATTAGCATAAAGTGATGTCCGAAATCCCTGGTGTCGACTCTTTCCTGGAGTAGCTTTGTGCCTAGAAACCTCTTCTCTGACTAGAGTCCTGCCTATGGGGTCGAACTGGATGACTGGAGGAAGTGAAGATAGAAAGATCCCTTTCCTTATGAGTTAGCGGGGCACCTTCCGAAGATATGCGCACTACGGACGAGACGGCTTGACGGCTGTAAGTCGGATGGTGGGCCCTTGCCACCAAGCTTCCAAGAGAGGAGCTCGTAAAGGCTGGGACGGAGATACTGCTGCGATGCGCAATACCTGCCGATAGCAGGAAGGGCTTTCTGGTGGGTAACGTAACAATAACAAGTGCCCTTCCTCGGGAGGTTTCCGAGAACTGATGTGTACGAGCCTTGAGTCTGCTCCAACCATCCCACCCAATCCTGAGTAGGCTCACAAGTTTCATTTTACCGTGATTTTCGTCATGAATCGGATTTCCCCTCCGTCACGGACATGGAAAGAGTACCAGTTTGATTTTTTAAAAGAGCGTATTTTTGGCCTACCTTAATTGATCACTTGACTACCAAAAAAGCCATAGCGCTGCTTCAAGGGCCGGAAGAGCGGAGTAAGCTCTCACGACGGCCTTGCTTTCGTTCGGTTCGTTCCTTGCTGACTGGCTACTGAAAGCAGATTAGATTGGTACTTTATTGCGCTAGCTTCCTTGATTGAACTTGCATGGAATGAAAGACAGCATGGAATAAGAATCTCTTGGGCACTTACCGAAGCCCCAGACGTCGAGAAAGAGTTGGCTTCCGAAGCTGCTTTTAGGAAAGTAGGGAAAGCTGGTAGTAAGGAATCAATCATTATAAAACGCCCAAAAACAACATATTCGTGTTTTCCACGGATTGACACTTCTTCCTTTTGAAGAGGAATAAGAGCGAGGAAGCAGAAGCTCCTTGACGCGGAAATCGTAGCTATTAAGATGGGGTTTATCCCCTCGAAGTCGGATCTAGTAAGACTAACCTCGGCTCGGAGCTCCCTTGGCTCATTCGCTACCAGATGCCGTTTCGGCTCCTTCTTCTATTAGTTCTTCTACAACTGCTATATCTTAACCATTGATTGGGCAAACCCCCCGAGGAGGAGGGCATTCTTTTTATATATAGTAGAACTTGCTTACGAACCGAAACGATACGGAATCGTCGTTTGTGTGCAATAAACTCAATGTGATTGGATATGAATTGGGGCTGCGCTAGAGGGCGGGTATTCCCCTTAGGCGGGAAAGACAAAAGCAGGGGCGATTGCTTGACACTCCACCGATACCGGGTTCTCGTTCATGCCCAAAGCTGGATTGACTCTGTAAGCTGGACCAAACCCTAGCTCCAATGATTGGCCATTTAGGAACGATCATAAAGAATAAGAAAGTTGGATTCTATACATAACAAATCAATCTGGCACATAAGAAATGCAATTGGATTCCATCCAGCCACAGGTTCCCCCACTAAACGACCTTGTTACGACTTTACCCCAGTCGAAGATAGTCTTAAGATATGAGCCAATGAGACCACCAATTAGCCTTGTGTCGCGAGTGGGACACATATCAAGCAAGGATTCGCTCTGCCTTGCAAGCTTCCATTGGAATTGCCTTTGTAAGACGCGTGTGGCCCACCCCATTAGCTATTAAGCGGACTTGTTAACGTTATCGCCACCTTCCTTCACTCGCCTCTAATGGCATTGATCTCTAGCCCAGAGAAAAGATGAAAGAAGAGCCAAGGTAATGCAAAGGCGACAAAGTCATGAGGCCGATATAGATCTTAAGGTAATTGGAAATAAAAGATTACCCGCTACTTATTCTAAATCAATATTCCCAGTCTCATCTCTCTATTAGGGGGTCAACAACAGCAGTTGCTATTATGCGATTGAGCTCTTTTACCTCAGCTGTGCTATTTGGCCTCCTTTGCCCGCCCTATACTTATAGTGATAGTAAACGCCATTGCCAACGACCCGACGCGGTATAGAACCAAAGATTCGGGGACGGTACCTGTGGTAAAGAAGGCAAAAAGAGAAAAAAGGAGAGCTCCACCCCTACTTACCTCAGAAACGCCATTGAGTTTGTGATGCAAACATTGGGAATGGTCCTAATATGGAAGGTCTATCAAGGCGAAAAAGCAAAGAAATTGGACCAAGAGTTTGAAAAAGGAGTTCGTTCTTCTAAGCCCACGGGCAAACCACCCGGTGAATAGAGTTCGTATCTCTTCTCAAAGATGCGCAGTTCGATTGGGCTTTTCTGTTCGTGTTGGGGTTGGGAATTCTTCCTTGCCAACAGTGAGTGTGATAGAGATGGTAACGCTTCCACTTAACTATAAAGATTTTCCTGACTAAACAGGGAGTCAACCGGTATCACTTCGAAAACAGATACCACTACGTTAACAGCCGTTAGGCGTCCCCGCCCCCGACCATAAGAGGTGGATTTTGGCCCATACCTGCTATTACTCCTGGTTGAGCTCCTACTCTTATAACAGTATCCGGTGCGTAAAGGAAATCATCTCTCAAGCAAATGGTGGAAGTGTTGACCGATTCAAACTGATGAAATTGGTCGATTTAGCACTCGGCTAACTCCAATCTTATTTAGTCTTCTCCTATTTCTAAGTAAACCCCGCCCCTATATGCCCTGGGTAGACATGTGAAGGTAGACTTTGACCGGTCTTGGTCTGTGTTTGGGCGTGCTAGCAAGGCTAAGGCTAAGGCTGGAAAAAGAGTACATCAAGATCAGTCAAGTCATCACTTATTCGATTGTTGATTCCATTCCCTATATGCCCTATCTATTGTTCATGCCTTCTTTACATGTTGGGTGGATCAGATCCCCTTTCAACTCTCATTATGGGAAGGAGGTCTTCCTTCAAGTTCTAGCTCTTTCGAATAGATAGTCCCAGGATCAGGCTAGTATGGCTTGGCATCGTCTGGGTTTCAGGCCCAGATGGTGTGGGGGTTAACCTCCCCAGCACAGGATTGTCTGATTCTGTGTCCTTAAGGCAAGACACTGGTAGAAGCGGCTTATCCAGTTTTAGGGTGTGATGGGTTATTGCTATCCCAAGCATCCTTGCTGGACAGCCACGGACATTTAGTTTCTAACCTTACTCCTGTGAAGGAGTCCTTCTTTGGTTACGAAGGTGCCCCCCATGGACGGTGAAACATCCGCCCATTTAGGTGAGTTCTGGTGTCTTATCTTTAAGTATTTGGAAGCCAATTTGCTTGAAATTGAGCTCCGATTGCGCCCTGAAGGGAGTCTCTCTTATGGAACGACTTACGTCCTTCTGTGAAGGGATCCCTTTATGGTCTCCATGTATCAGGTATGCTTTTGATAGCAGCAACGAAATGTTGTCTGATTTATCAAAGCAGAACTGCCGCAGATTCGTTGAGGATCTTTGGTCAGAGCCTGATATCATGGCTAGCCTTCCTCCGTCGACTAGCGTATTCCACTAGTTCAGGGGGAGGAAAGAAAGAGGAGAATTCTTGAAAGAGAGTCAAATGACCTATCCTTGAAAGCATGAAATTCAGTCAGTCCTTTCGGGTGGCAGCCCAGTCCTTTCATTCCTTCCTTCGAAGAGATCCCCAATAGCTCGCAGATGAGGAATTCTTCCGCTACGACCCTTAGGCGAGCTAATCAGTCTTGGCTGGGTGACGGGAATGGAATTGCTAAAGATGGGCGTACTCTTTCTCGGAACGGAACGTAATCGTGGATATTCTTTTCCTGATTGTGATCAAATGATGAGAAAAACGAGCTTCTCAGTAGCGCCTCGAAATGAATGAGATCAGGGAGCCGGGTCTGCTAGACCGGCCGGCGTAAGGTCAGTCTTGGACGGGTGAAGATGGAAATTCAAGTAATAGAGTAAAATGCTTTTTTCATAGGGGATTAGTGGATAAGGTAATGCGGTGGATAGGGTAAAGTGACCCGAGACCAAGCCTTAAATTAAAGAAGTGAAGCGGGATCAAGTCGTCTTAAAGAATTCGATTCGAGCGAAGCCTCAACAGGAATAGATAAAACATACCGAACCGGTGTGAGTGAATCTCCTTACCTTGCCCAACGAGATAGGTACTAAAATAAAAGAAGGAATTGCAGTCACTCCGTCCCGTCTACTCCTTAGGTTGGGGGCACTTCTCTTATTATGAGGCTGCGTAGATCAGATCGAAACAAAGGTAGGGTACCCTCAGGTTTCTTTCACTTCTTTATGTCTGATGAATTCGTTTCAGCCGGCTTATAAGAGCTTGTGCCAGTGTCTCCTCTGCTTAAAGTTTCGGGAGTGGGGTCACTCACACAGCATTCCACCGGTGCTTCGAAGACCGACCTTATTGTAGAATTACACTGGTTAAGAAGTGGGGTCAGCAACTATGAATCCGAGCAGATCGAAGAAGTCAGTCGCCCTATGGCTCCAGTAGAAGAATCAGAAGAAGTAGCCTTCTGCCCCCTGTCCCGAGTCCTCGAACGAGAGGAATTCGGTCGGCTTCGATCGGTAAGTTCCAAGAATGGCGGAAGAGCGGGTAAGCAAGTAAACTACCTTTTTTGTTTGCCTTTAACAGTTTCATAATATGATCTTTTCCTCAATTCAAGACATCATACCAAGGCCAGGGCAACTTCTTATCCTCTCTCTGCGGGTAAGAGAAGAGTCAGACTATCTCCACATCCCATGTAAACTATAAAGAGACTCTAAATCCTGCTTTATTGGGAGACCCTTCACCTACTTCACAACTGTTGTCCCTCTTTTTTCAAGTTATTTGACTCCTTTTTCTTTGTATGGGGACTTGGTCCACAGTAACAGCACGAGACAGGTTCTTACCCTACGACCTTCTCTCTATCCGCTGCATGGAAGCTCGCTTAACAACCCACAGTGAGAAAATGAGTTAGATATTAAAGATAGTTAGCCTGTTTTTGGAAAGCCAGGATCCTATCCTCTTTCTTTCTCTCGGGCAGTTGCAGTTCCCTGATCCTTTATAGTCTCAGTACCGAGAATAGTAGCAAGCAGTGTCTCTTACAGCCCTTGACCGGTGTTTCTAGTCTCAGGCGAGTCTTTCCGCTTGCGATCCTGTTGCATTGACAGTGATAGGGGATGGGATCTAGTTTAAATTCCAGTTAGTGTTGGAGTTTCTAGTTTATTGGAGTTTTGCTACTATAACTATATATAACCTTCCTCTGTCTATACAAGACTATAACTTATGTCTCACAGTGGATTTTTGTCCTTCCATTGTTTTGGAATATGAAAGAAAGTTCAATTTCAGTGATAGGATAAGCTGCCCCTCCAGCTTTATGAGTCTAGTAAGTAGCTTTACTTGAGAGGTTTAACTCTTCCCCATCTGCCTATAAAGCTTTTAAAGTCTTAGCTAAAAGAGGAGAATTTGCTAAAAGGTGTATTCAAAAAAAACTGCCCTTTCGTAGTCAGAATTTCGTATTAAAGAAAGACTCATCTATGTGGCTATTGATCTTAAGGTGAGAGATCGGCCATCGATCGCCCAAAGGTGCGGAAAGATTCTCAAGTAGGATTCGAACCTACGACCTGTCAGTTAACAACCGACCGCTCTACCACTGAGCTACTGAGGCGGAGGTCCAACCTTATTTTAAATCCCCGTTTCGGACGGTAGAGGATTTCCTCATGTTTTCGGGACAGAGGAGCAACCCATAGATAGGTGTTTGCTATACGATACGGTCGAAATGGAACAAGGGAACCAAGATCGGTGTAAAGCAGTTGTAGCAACAATTAATCTTTCTTTTGCGCTCTACCCGGGGGTCCCTTATCCCCGTTGAGTACTCCTTCCTTACCCTAAAGGTGTTTAGACTCTAGGGCCTTATCCTTTTTTTTTCTTGAAGAGAACAATCGCCAGGTCTACCTCCGCCTCTTCCATCTTGCGCGTGGCTTTCATATTCTTTCACTTCATTGAGGCTGAAGGTAGTCACAGGGGGCTGCTCGTTTATAGTAGGCGTGAGCTCCTTTTTCCATTTGTTGGATTAATTCAAATTGCTCTCCTTTTGAGTTTACATCAAAGTAGCGTTCCACTGCTTGACGCACTTCAGAAACTTCTTGTCCATCTCCGAGCGCGGCCTTTCTTTTTTCTAAATTATCATCTATCAAATGCTCTATTCGTTCTTCCAAGGCGGAAGGTTCTTCGGGCGGTTCGTGGGTGGACTTGGGAAACATAGACATAGAATGAGCAAAATCGTGGGTTTCCCCGGAAAGACCACCTATTTGTTCGTTTACCAGGTTAAGAAGACGGGGGAGGTATAAAGCCACAAACAGGAAACCGGACTTGCGACCCAGAGCAACCACCAGCAGGGTAAACTGGTGTGCGGCAATACACAACTCCTTGGTGTAACCGTAAGCTATCACCAATCTTACTTTGTTTAGAAGTGACTTGATGATACGAGAGTCTTCCATAAACTCTCTGCCAACTGATGGATTTCACTTTCATAAGGGAATAGTTTGTCCATGGGTTCGTCCAAATTACTGCTTCCAATTTAGGAGCATAAACGCGGACGAACCACGTCCAGAGGCCCCAAGGGCTTCCGCGACACCCAGGATTACTGGTATGGAAAGACGACCTTCCCTTACGGTGAGAACCCACCAGACTCGCCCACACGGCCCATTTCATGGTGAGCCGTAGGAAGGCACCTCACCTCTGGTATTACCAAAGGGCTCCACAAACAGTGCCTACCAAGCACAGGTGAAGGAATGAGGTGAAAATCTCATATGGGGAGTTACAGACCTGGGATCCTGTCCCTCGGACGATCCTACACTCCCAACCGAGATGTAGCCTCCGCGGAACTCGAGCATCCTAATCCTAACAGGATGAACAATGACATAAGGAACATGTCATCTTGAGGTACATCACCATCATAGCGATAATGTTATTGTTGATCCAATCAGGCGATCCGAGTCAGGATTTAAACCTCGCCCTGAGTTCGTGAGAACTCATGACGCCAATAATCAGAAATACGGAAAGCACTTTTCCTTTCCTATCCCTCATTACCGGGGAGAACGAAACTTATTAGCATAGAAAATAGGCCATGATCCATAAGCCTCCAAGCCTCATTCAAACGAAGGAACCTAAGTCAAAGATCAGATCATCTTGTGGAACCGCCGATTGCTTCTTTTTCTTATTAAGAAGAGCTCAGTCATTTAGGATCAACAACACGTTATGAGGCCAGGCCGCCCTTAACAAAGCCCACCAATTAGATGTTCAGTTCAAAGCCTAACTACCACAATAATGCAAGGCGGGAGAGAAGCCGGATGCGTATCATAGAAGGACTTATTGGTCTATCTAATAGCCGTACAGTCGCTACTAATACTAAGACAGGGATGACAGGATTAGTCTTGAAGTCTTTATCTCTCTAAAAAAGGGCTCTCTAAATCCCTAGAGATTGTTAACTTCTCTATATGAAGAATAATCCTAAAGAAAGATCTAATACAATTTTGGAAAAAATTCGTGGATCGACTAAGGAAGGCTATGAAGCTATCGATTCAATGAAAGAAAGAATAGTTGTGCTCAAACCGCTCAGTACAATCACGGAGTTGTCACTACAATGGCTGCCCATGTACTGGTACCCTTTAGGCGTTTTTCTCAATAGGTAGAAGCATAGCGCTGTCAAAATTGATAGCAAAAGAGCCTTCTTTCGCCCTAGATAGAGAGAGCCCAAGCCTTGCTTAGTTTGGTCAGTCCTACGAATTCTATAGAAATAGAATAAGGAGTGAACCCATTGATTGTTGATTAAAGAGAATTCTTTTTTCCTTCTTATGAAAGGATTGATTCATAGTCATTTCCTCTATTTAAGCATAACAGCTTTTTTTCTATTAGAGAAGATATCAATGACGAGGCATCTCGGGGATGCAGACTAAGTCCTTGAGACACTTATGATTGATGAGCTATTGGGAATCGAGGAGAATAAGAAGAATACCACACTGTTATTTACAAGCTAACCGCAGGGAATAAAGTGAGATCCGATGTGTCGATACTGGATCCGGACACGCTAACTAAACTGCTACCTTTTGCAAGGAAATCAACGGATACTTCTAGCGCGCACCTACGCTAAAGAAGCATCAAGTAGGACAGCAGGTTAAGTGAAGTTGCAAATGGAAAGAAGATGGACTCAGATCAGACACCTCCCCTTCCTGCTTTCGTAGGGTAGGACATTGAATTGACCAAAGGATCTTCCTGAATTTGCCACCACAGTGACTGGTTCGTTGAAGGGGCTTTCTCCTCTCTTACACACAATGCCGAGCGAGAAAGGTTTTCTGCTTTCCGATCGTGTCCTGAATTTCATTTCCTAGTAAAGTAAAGGACGACTTTACCGATGCCTGAATACGCAAGGAAGAAAGGGCAGGGCTCGCTCTACCCGACCCGATCTGACTTTTGTTGTTTCCTGACTGACAGTCATTCTCCGCAGCGACCATTTCCTTCGTTGGCAGAATAGAATGTAAGTCTTCAATAAATCCCGATTGGTGTGAAGCAAGCAGGAATATCTAGCCTAGGTTCACTACCATTGAGAAAGAGACTTTAAAGCAATGGACATAGGTTCGGAAAGCTTGTTCAGCCCCAGGTAGCGAACATAGACCAGAAGAGCTTGACTGGCATGGATGACCAGCCTTTCCCCACCGGCTAATCAAAAAAGCAGAAGAAGTGCATATCGCACCCTTAGCTTAGGATATTTTCCTTTGTCTCTCAAGAGTAGTTCTGATTCCTGTTGGTGGAGTTTTTATTAAAATAGATAGCCTTTTAGACGAAAGAATTACCTTTTCATTGAGAGAATCATCTTTTCTCGGGAATGTGACACATAAGTGAAGTACGGCCCTAAAGAAGACGGTCAAGGGGAAAACTGCCAAGGCGAAAAACACGGGCTTTCCTCAACAAAATAGTCGATTTAGACTCATGCGTTGGGTTGGTCAACAAGCTCTGACGACTTCTTCACTCAAAGTAATAGCTTGAGAGAGAGATCAGGAATTCCTTGGCCTTACAACTCACCTTTTCCTCGGGCTTTCCCCATTTCATTCTCTCCACTAATTAGTCCGATTCCTTGCTTGGCTTTTCGCTTACAGACCAGCTAAGGGAGGAGGCGTCTTACTAGACGGAAGTTCTTGCTCCGCCCTTTTCCTATGCCTGACCTTTCGGGGCTCTAGCTTCTGCTGTTCAATCAAGCTTACCCACATCTGAAAATGCTAGTGTTGCTTGTGAAGTGCCATGTCTCTTTCTCCCAAGTCGACGGGCATTTCTCCGATCAGCTCATCTGGTTATCGAGCTAAGAGAAGAAAAGAAGGGCCGGGCCTCTTTTCGCATACGGGGAACTACCATTGGAGGAGGCTGACTTGTGGAATTTGAGTAGGAATTGGGCAAGTGCCGCGCACGGTTCAAGCTTATAAGCAAGCCCGTGAGACGGGGCTCAAAGTGGACCCGTCAGCATAGAATGAAGGGGACTGCCTGCCCCTACCTATGGCGAGTCAGGGTCACTTTATCACTTGAGAAAGAAGCGTTCAGGTACACCACTCAGTGTGCTTCAGCTGCCTCAACGGATGTGGATCTCAAAGCGAGCGAACTTCTCTTTTGCGAAATGAGTGGGGAAACCTGGCTTTACACATCCATTCCATTCCGGACGTAGGATTGGCTTTCGAAAGCTCGACTAGAAGAAAGATTGTGTTATAGAGGGGTAGACTGATTCTCAAAGCTCGCACGGGAATCGAGTACTTCTTAAGCGGGAAGTCAGGTTTAGTAGAAGGGTAGGATCCAGTAGGGTTAGAATCTTTGTTAGCAGTCTAGGGCGATGGCGAAGGTTGCTTTTAGCCCGTGGGCGATCTAATCATAGGAATTCTAATAGGATAGGGCGGTATCTCAATTAGTCCGGTGGCGACATTCAGAATAGCTTCTAATATGTTCTGGTGTTGATACTAGGTTTGGTGGGTTTACAAAGGAGAACTGGCTAACGAAGCCTTTAGTACTGACCCGTAGTACGTACTCTTTCGAAGTCCTCATAGTTGAACTAGTATGTGTTTGTTTTCTCGGGTTTGCTCGCATTTGAGAGCCTTACCTCTTCAATGTTTATACTTCCGGAGTGAGTCCCACGAGATAGATCAGATCCTTAGGAAGGGGGCTGGTAGCCTCCTGTGGTCTAGGTTGCACCAGGTAATATGGAAGGAAAATTGCGCGCACGGGACAGAAGATAAGTTTCCTTTTATTAGTCTGAGTTCATCTTTTCCGCTTTCAAGCGTGTACACACACTGAAAAAGGAGAATAATATCCCTTTCAAAAAAAAAATAGGTAGCTCACTGGAGCAAGCAACGAAGTGCCATAGGGTTCAGGATAAACTTCTACTGAAGTAGGTACAATCTCTTTGTGGATCAATCAATCTATAGAGTTCATAGAGAAGGAAAAACCTGAGATTAGAGTTGGAGAAAGCCGCGTAGAATACGAAAAGCAAAGGCGAAGGTGACTTTACATCTCAGTCGAAAGCGGTTAATCCGGATCCATTTCATAAGAAAGGATCAATGAAAGTCGTAGTTCGTTCCATAAAGCATTGGAGTCGTGCCTGAATCCTTTGAAAAGCTTCTATCCGAAAGTACCCGCCTGTGGTCTACTCAAAGGTTGCCCGAGGATAGTTAGATTGATTCAAAGCTTGCAAGGGACTAAAGATCTAGAAAGCTACAGGCCCGGTCGGAATAGGTGGGTCAATTCCTTTCCTTAGAACCGTACTTGAGAGTTTCCCGCCTCATACGGCTCGGCAATCAATTCTTTTGGTGTCCCATTTGAATCTACTATATCAAAATCAAATTGAATGAGATTTCTCATAGATCGATCTTTATCCTTTTTTTCGCGGGTTAACCAAAAGAGGTTAATTCCATGAGTATGAGTTTCAAACTTGACTTTTGATTAAATTAATATAAAAAGCTTTGCTTTCATTTTATCTTTTCTCCCACCGTCAGAAGAATAACATAGAAGCATTTCCACTATCGTTAGAATTTTCTGAAAGGTATCTATCTCGGTTTCATATAAAGATATATAGAATCTTTGAAAAAGACCTTTCTTCCTAAGAAAGAAACGACTTAATGTCTTTGGGATCTGATGCTACACCGCTGCTCAATACCTTAGGGGATCGACTTTATTACATAAGTGGATTGCTGACTTTTATCTCATATCATGACATAAATAAGCAGTTCTTATTGGATCGGCATCGGCCCAAAACCTCGCGAATTGGTCTTTACGGTGCTTCCTATATCAATTAGATCCCTTATCCATAGAATAAAGTATCTAGGCATATCTATTTCTTCTTAGACTTCTATGAAGTTTCTTTCTTTGCTACAGCTGATAAAAATCGTTTTTTGCACGATGCATATGTAGAAAGCCTATTTTTTTTCTTTTATAGTAAATATTAGTGTATTTGCTCTTTCTTCCCCTTTTTTTCTTTCTATAGTGGAGATAGTCGCACGTAATGACAGACATATTATTAAAGGACTCTACCTTTGCTTCCTTATCCTTGCTAACTAGAAATGAACCTTCACGAGTTGAGTAAAAGCACCTAGCCTATCTTACTCCCCCTATGCAAAATAGCAGTTCGTCCAGCCGTCTTCTAGCTTCGACCAACCAAGAGGATTCCTTATATGAAGGAAGAAAGTCTCAGGAGTGATCCTGCACACTCCAACCATTCAGGTCTATGGCCATCGAGAGTTTGACCCCACGTTGACTTGCTTTGTCTTGCTTACCGGCTCGGAATTGAACTCCAAAAAAAGGGACTTACTCTAACGATGCATATCTTTAAGTAAGCAAACCAACAGGAGGAAAGATCACAGCTGGTCTAGGAGCCGAAAGAGCTCAACTGACTTAGTTGTAGAGGGCGACTGAAAAGGAGGCTCGACCCACAGGGAGAGCGGTGGGCAGAGAGAGATTGAATGAAAAGAGTAAGGGAAAAGTCATCTCATGACTGGAACTGGCTCAAGGCAAGGGGCTTAGCACATCCATGCACACTTGCCAGCTTGTACTATTTGTACTAAGAGAACAAGGCATTCTTGCAAAGACCTATTCTGATTAACGTGCGAAAGATGAATGCTATCTTGCTTGCTAAATGAGCGTAGCGGTGAAGTCAACAGATAAGGCTTAGTTCAACTAGAAAGATCGACGGTGCGGAAGGTACTGTTAGCAGTTAAGGGAAGGCGCGAAGAGTGTGACCTCACTTATCACCCCTATCACTCGACAACCCAACCTTTTCATTCGTAATCTGATAATTTTTCTTCTTCTTCTTAAGTTCTCTGATGATTCGGCAGGAGGAAAGAAGACAGGATCCGATCTGCTCCTACTCCACCAACATCCAACATCAGAGGATCCAATCCCATTAGCCGCTGTTGAGCCCAGATCCCATGTAAGTGCTAGAATCCGATCTAACTCCTCACGCTGGCAAGGAAAGAAGAACTCGAAACTCTCTCTTTAGGTAGCGAAGTGCTTCCCCATTCGTTCCCAGGGTGAAGCAGCTTCGAAAGAGGCGGGGAAGTAAAGTCAACTAAAGGAAGAAGGGCGCTTCCGAATATAGGGCGGTGGTAAGGGCAGTTCTTCTTGCTAAGGAAAGTTTCAGCCTGAAGAAGAAAGCATTGATTGGGGCTGAGCAGACTGAACTAATAGAAGTTCACGAGATTATTTATCTTTTTCCGACGAGCTACCTTCTTCCGTAACCTATCGTTGGACCTACTTCCTTCCTCTACTTCTCATACGAGATCTTTCCCAACCTCTACACAGCCCTTTACCTTTTTCAAGGGTCATAGCCCATTTCCGTCATCAAGTGAATGACTTTAGAATCATGCAGCAAGGCGGGGAGTGGAAAACCTTCATTCTTGTCGCAGAAGATCGAACTTTCGTAGAGTCGAACGTAAAGGAGGACAGGACGTCTAGTGGCAGGGCGTCTCCTCTTCCCTCTTCTATCCGCCTTAGTGGCATCAACTGGTATGACCACGTTTGGAGAGTTAGACATGGGAGCTCCTCGAGAGAGATGAAAGATGGGATCACTTTCCCGACCTTACTCACTAGGGATGTAGCGATAGGTCTTCTTCATGGTCGGCCTGGGACCTCCTTCAATATTCTTATTGAATCTCTCCGAGAAAGCCATTTGATCTGTAGGTGTAGGAAGAGGCTTTCGCAACTCCGCTCCAAATTCTATTTTGAATCTGCATAAAAAAATGCTTCTGTCGTCGTGAAAGGCTTGGTATTTGCACCAAAAGAAAGGGAGTTTTGTACTTAAAGGACTGATGCCATGTAGAGGGCCCTACTTTGTGCTCGTGCATCCCAGGACGTCCCAAAAGAAGATTGGTTGAGGCATCGATGACGTGAAATGTGACATAAGTCATCATATCTTCGATCATTAACCGTAATCGGATGGTGCCTAGGGTTGCCCGATTGCTTTCATCCTTGTATCATGACATTGCTTGGACTGAGATCTTTTATAGTATATGCCCCGCATCAGATGAAAGGGGATGATCTTTATCGCAGACCGGCAGTCTAAGATGATTCTGTATGTCTTCAACTTCCAGCCATCCACAAAGGCCGGTTGTGCAACTTAGTCTCCAGCAACATACTTCAAATTCTATAGAACAGCATTGAGCCGTCGATGTGTCGTACGCCCCTCTGCATGACTTGACTCAGGAAAGGACAGAGCTCTAATCAGCGCCTTTCTAAGATCTTCCGATAGACAGAATTCCTCGTACACGCTTAGCAAGTAAGGTCTTTTCTTCAGATCTGCCTTATCGAACCTGGGGTGCCATTAAGGCAATGAAATCGGTTTTTGTACGAGAAATAAGAGGCATATGCAAGAGCAGGTTGCACGAAAGGAACTGACATCTCATCGGAATAGGAAGCGAATCCGCTCTTCTATGTGCTAGATGTCAGCATTTCCCCTCTTAGCATACGCCATTAACTTCACTGACGCCTACTGACCGGATCGGGCACGAAGGAGGAAGGAACAATGGGAGAGAGGCGAAGGTTTTGTCCCGCTCTGGATCTGTGCCGTTCCGATCTCAATCTCAGCCTGTGTTCCCACATAGTATTTCGTCATTCTATGACATTCCTACTAACGAGTGAGTGTCATTTGCACGTGTTCAAAAAAAGAGAAAAAGCATCTGAGCTGCTTTGAGTGCCGGTCCTAGCAATTGAGACGGCAGCATTCGAATCAGCGGCGAGAGAGGGAGCCAACGCACTGGCAGGGGGAGCAGCATGGAAAGCGAGGCTCCACACCCTTCTCCGTGGGCTTTAGGAATCGAAACCGGACCAAGCTCGCACACAAGCCTGCTACCAAGCAGGAGCAAAAAAAGGAATATGTTGAATTGGGACAGGAAACCATCATAAGCCAGCCAACAAGCCTAACCGTCCCTATGTCATCGGGGTCAGATACCATGTAGCCTTTCTTTCTTCCCTTCACAAGCCAAGGACAAGATGAATCTCTTGCCTCTCCCCCGCCCACGAGTAGATATTTTGTATTGAATAGTGTAAAACCCAATCCCAAGAAATAGTCAAGAAGAAAAACAAACTCAGGACTAGGAAAGAAAGCAAGGGCTATGCTATAAGAACAGAAGGAAAGGCTTGGTTTAGGGAACCCGCCCCCCAGTCGCTTTAGAGAAGACTCCACCAGAAGCTGTGAACTTGACTTCGCTTCACCCAGGGGTTGGATTATCGTATTTAGATCTCTGGACGGAAGCCGAAAAAAGTAACCTGTGAAGCTAATCCTCCTATAGGGCGGAAAAGTAGCCAAGCTAATCTCGATTCAAATCTGTCACCCATTGCCATTGGCCGGTCTCAGTTGCTAATCGCTGATCCTATGACTAAGCATTTGATCTTTATTAGGTAGCCTTTTTTGACAATCCACCTATCTATTTTCTTTATGGGCTTTTTATATTAAAATAAGGCATGCGGGGTAAGGTTGAGCAGTTTAATGACCTTACATATGTGTACCTCTACATATCCAACGTTCGCAGTTCGATTTCCTCTTCTTTCTTTTTTAGTTTAGTGGCAGTTCATCTTTTGACCCCTTGATCTTTGAGCTTGGTGGCCTCAAAAAAGCGCTCTAGCTGCCACAAGCGGTTATACAGCTCCCTACCATCCCTTGAACCATTATACTTATATAGGTCTTGGTTTCAGGTCTCTCTAGCCAAAGGTATCCTTGTCTGATATCCATGTCTCCATTGGCCCTAATTTGCTTCCGCATAAGGTAGTCCCCGCGCATTCTCTCTACCTTTTTTTTTATTGTAGAGTGGCCACCTTCTTAGCTACCTTAGCCCAGTTCTTTATCCTTACAGTGGAACCCCGGAAAGTGGATCCGGCAATCGAATCTTTGCTTGGCTTGACGATCCCTTTCGAATCAGTATCGCTTCCCTTGCTTATCTCCTAAGCCAGCTCTCTCCCCGCTCTTTCCCCTGCCACTGTCATGTTGTCTCTTAACCCTTGTTCTGACTAGCTTCCAACGGCTAGATACCCTGCCATTCATTCCTCTGGCATCTTTGCTCAACACCCTGCTGTCTCACCTTCTTCCTTTTTTAGTAGCTTTTTCCCGCCTTGGAGACCGATCTCTTTGGTTTCCGGCAGGCCAGGCAAGGAAAGTGAAAAAACGACTAGAGATATAGATCATGGCTATCTGACAACTATTGATAGATCCCTGGAGCAACGATTGCACTCGGGACTTTGCCCTACGGAAACTGCTTCTTGAACTTGGGACTTTCAAGATTGATTGAACTCCCGCTTGCTTGCCTTTCTCAGACCGGGAAAAGACGTTTAAAGCGGAGGGAAAATCAACGGGAGTGAAAGAGGGAAAGACCTGGAGGGAAAGCATTCTTTCTAATTTGCATTGCAGGGAATCGATCAAATAAAGGCAGGCGATACTGATTGGAAAAGGTTGGAGGTTCCATTGACTGCTGGGATAGCTTCTAGTAGTTTCAGAAGGCAAGGAAGGAACTGCAAATAGCAATTGATTTAGCAAGACTAGCCGCTTTTTCATACCCAGTGTTTGCAATTGAATCAGCTCTTGGTCTTATATTTATATCAGAAAGCGGTGCTATTTCATCCGCTGTAGGAATAACCTCTCCATCTCATGCCCTGTTTGAATGGGTTGTTCAAGAAGGGATTGACCTAAGGAAAGGCTGGGAACTTCACTTCAAGCTGGGAAAAGCAAGGCAATGAAATTCTCCAAATATCCAAAGCCTTCGACGCTTTAAACTGATTGACCATTTCCAAAAGCACTAGGCGTGGTATCGTATAATAGAATAGAATAGGCTCGTCGTCTCTTTCCTGTTATGCCTCTGAAAGCCCAATGAGCTTCGGGTGCCGTTGCCCCCTTCAATTAGAATAGATCTTAATTTAGTGTCCTTTTTGGGTTATGGAATTTCCTGGAAAGTGTGAAATAAGAGTAAGTAGGAATCGTTGGAACTTGTAAGATTAAAATAGATAAATAAGGTATTCCCCTTCGGGAAGAAATATAACCTATTATAACTACGCAGACGATATTCCGACATCGGAGTTTAGTCTCTTTCTTCTCTTATTTGCATTAACTCCTAAACTACCAGACAAGAAAGAACAAGGAATGCATAGCTATACATAGTCTTACTTCTAATCCGTTTCTTCCCCATAGACAACGGGGCACCCACTCAAAACGAACAAGGGCTCCTTACTCCTTCACATCCGACCACCCTTTGAAAGGGCAGACAGACTTGACTCCCCGATTGGACAGTGGTACTCGAATGAGACCATGCATCCCTTACTTTGATATGAAAGAAGTAGCAAGGAAGAATCTCCCTCACAGGGAGGAAAGAGGCTTTAGATAGGAATTACTACTTCAACTATAGCTTGTAACCTTTGAGTCTTTTCCTGCTTTGACCCATAAAAAAAGGAAGAAGAACAAGGGGCTCCTACCCTTCCACAACAGCCCTGTAGCTTCCTTACACTATACCGGCTCCCTCAATTTACAGTAGTCAACATTCATTTGTCCCATAGTGCGCGCTTAGCCAGATGAAGATTCTTCCACGACGCTAAGGCTGCTTTAGAGGAGAAAACTTCTGTCCCCGGATCAGTATCAGTAGAGGAAACCACTCGTGTCGCTTAGCCGGAGGGGTTAGATACCTTCGATAAGTTTCCGGCGAGTAGACCCCAAATAAAAGAGTATAGTTAGTTATCACGGATAATGAAAAATGAAAATAGGAACAAAAAAGCCAGCTCTTCTTTCCTTTCTCCTCAGCTCTACTACTAATAGAGAGTCGGAAGGCAGCTTAGCTCGGAACCGGGCTAATGCTTCGGTTATACTAGATTCTGCCCCGAGGCTGACCGAACTACCTTTTGCGTAACTCCCTTTAGAGAGAGAAGGCCGCTCAAGCAGAATCCGAAGACGACTCTAGCCCGCTTAAATTGAACATTCGCTTTTCTCGGGTTCCGGTTCTAGGGTTCGAGAGAGAATTCCTACTATAAGGAAGGGAAGACGGTAATCCAATCAGTAGACTGCTGCTTTCCGTACTATCGGTTGTTCACATTCAACCATGAGTGACCCACGTTCGAGCTAGTCGAATCCGTACTTATTTTTATATCGCGAGTGCCCCAATTCAATTCAAACTCGGAGAAGGGGGGAACCCTTCCTTGCATTAGATTCTTTTATTCGCTTCAATCGCTCCTGAATCGGCGGATCAAAGATCGGAATACCTTACTTTAACTGCTAGAGGTGGATTGGATGAGAGGCCGCTATTTGCTTGCTTCTCCTGTTCGCTCTAGTTCACCTGGTTTACAACGGTCTGTTTGCTAGGTTTTAGACGAGGGCTAAGGGCGAGTCATCCCTCTTAGCAGCTCTTTCCTAATTAATCAGCTTTTGTGCTCTCCGCGGAAAGACTTTGAAGAATTCCACCAACTACTGATCTCATGAAAGGGAATACAGTTAAACAAGACTTTCTTTCTCTTGCACCACGCCGGAACGTATGGACACTGCCTAAAGTTAAGTAAGAAGGAATCGGGGTGGCTAGCTTTCCTGCTTCTGTGCTTGTTATTAAGAAGATAGAAAAGATATAGCTATCTCCCGTATCTTTAGAGCGTTTCACTCGTTTAAGGAAGACTCATACAGCCTAAGACAACAGGGTTTACGAACAGGGGTTATTCCCATATGGATGTTACTTTTATTCCGCTAGTCTGTCCCGTAGTTCAAGCGTGAAGTCTTTCTTTTTTGCCTATGCCTTTTCCCTAAGCATGCATATCCGGCTGACATAGGTGTCAATTCAAGAAAATTGTGTAAGTATAAGTAAAAGTAAAGAAAAAAGTGTTTTCTTTCGCTTAAAGCTGAATGAAGATCCTGTCGAAAGTATTTTCTTTATTAAGTGACAATTTCAAAGGCATCCCTCTATCTTTCCGATATAGCAGGTGATCCATAAGAGACTGGATTAGCATATATAAAGAATAGACTAAGGGAACTATGAAAGATCGATCGATATTAAGATAAGCCCCGCTCCCTAAGGGGCCCCTCTCTTATAAGGAAGGAAACGATAAAATCTCAATGACAACCCTGTTCTTGCTTATTTTTGTTTTGGTTTTCGTACTTTTGGTCTTAATTCGTTCTTTACGGTTTTTATACTATAAAGAATTTCTTCGTTCACCTATTATTAAAATCGTTTTGACCATTTCTCCACTATTAGTCATATGCATCCTTCTTTCGCCTTCTTACGCAATCAGTCTTGTTGATCTTATTCCGGTCAGTGAATGCGCCGGCGCCGGGGAAGCTGCTGGTGCTTTAAACCCCGGCCTTCTCGACCAATATGGTCAACGTGTTTACGATTCTGTTTCCATAGCAGATCACATCCGGAAGATTACTTTGGAACTCGGGATCTGTCCCCCTAGTGAGGTTCAGGCCGAAAGGCTTACCGACTTTTTGGAGGGGAGACATGGGTCTGGAAAAATGAGCGAGATCCGACAAAGTCTCGAAGCCCATGGATCTCAGAGTCCATATTTTAAAGAGATCCTACCCGACCTCCCGAACTTTCGAGTGTCCTCGAATGTGGCACAAGAAATCAATAGAATAGGGAGGGAGGAGTAGATTAGAAGAACGTTTTCCTGGTCCGGCGTTAGGCGTTATCGGTGTGCTCATTCTGGATTTCTTTCTCCCATGCCTTTCTGTTGGTCAACAACCAACCACAGCTCTCTATAGTCAAAACACTAGTCCTACAGGCTTGACGGAGTTCAGTCTGGAATCATTTTTTCTCAATCAATCATGCCTCAACTGGATAAATTCACTTATTTCACACAATTCTTCTGGTCATGCCTTTTCCTCTTTACTTTCTATGTTCCTTTTATGTTCGTTGTTACTTTGGATCTGGAAGTTCGAATCAGTTGTTTTATTATGACAAGAAAGGTAGTTTACTTACTTAGTGCTTGCGCTAAGGTACGAAGTAGCTCGACTGAAAGGAGAGGAGGGAAAACGCTTTCTTTCTTTTTTGAAATGGTCGCTCTTTTTTTGTTTTTTATTACGCCTCACTTCTTTTTTTTTTTACTATTCGTGCTGGAATGTTTTACCAACGACAGCATCCTCCTCAGGGGGAGGAGGAGGAGTGCCAACCCATTCTTCGTCGTTCCTAGGCGAGCTTTGGGACTCGTTTAAGGAGACGGGAGAACAGAATGAGGGTGCCTCTCTTCCCAGCCGACCCACGCTCGGACAGGAAGATGGTTC
>JAYWLE010000041.1:37500-77500 GCA_037074485.1 Delonix regia | reverse complement strand
CTTCAGGTGCATAGTCATAGCAAAGGGGGGTCGATCTATGAGGACCCGAGCTGAGCTGTGGTTCTAGCGATTAGTTGGATTCCTCACTAAAAGATTGTACTTTGCTGCTCTGATAGCAAGCGCTTTTCATTCAGCTAATGATTCCCGGTTCCTCTTCGCTTTATGCTATGCTCTTAAAGGGAAAAGCAGTAAAAATGCTACTATTGAATCTGAATCGGATGATGTGGTACTTGATGTAGCTGAAGAGCCCGCTTTCTCCTTATAAATCGAAAGGATAGATAATAGGTTAATTCTTTTATTTAGCTTTTTTACCTAGAGTTCTTAAATACTGGAACGAATGCCCGAAGATGGAATAATTGGCTTTGCCAACATTTAGTTTACAAACGAAGGTGATTTTTTAACTTTCTCTCTATTCATTGAGAAAGGGGTTACGGGCCAACATTGGCATCAAGACTTGGGTTTTCGACCAAGTTTGTTATGAGGAACCCGAGCCGAGCTCAAAAGCTTCTCCATGAATGAGGGACTTCCCTTTCTTTAGGGGAAAAGACCTCTACGGTTGAAGTAAGTGGTTCCTTTTCAAGAGGAAGTAGCCTAAAAAAAAAAAACTGTTATTACGCCCGTGGGACACCTCACTCCTTTTTATTTTTGGAGGAGGATTCACACTAGCCAAAGCCCAGGAAGACTTTTAGACTATGGGACTCAATATTCACATTCAAAAGAGCCGGAAAACCCTGAGCTTTAGAGTAATATAATAAGACATCGCAATCGCAGTGAGCAAAGAAGCAGCTTACGGGTCTTTCTTTCCTTGATTGAGTTTTCCCGGGCTTCCCTCGAAGTGAAGTTCCTCCGCTCTCGAATAATAATCAGTAGTCGGCGCCTAGCCTTGCTAACGGAATGCTTACCTCAGGGCATAGCTCGAATCTCAGTTTGACACCCCTCCCAACGGAATAAGGCTACGGCTACGCTCCTTTTAAACTCTATCAAATAGTTTCTCACATGAAAGCCCGGAAACTCTCGGGTTCATGCCCAAAGATTGGACACTCCGTATTCTCTTCCCCTCTTGTCTGTCGATCCCTTACCCAAAGAGAATCCCTTGTTGCTCCTGGAGTTTTGCAATCTGGGGGCGCTAGGGATTCGTTAGTCTTCTTCTTTTCCTTAGAAGCGGGTCTCTCTGCTTGCAACTTTATAGTCATTTAACACCTTTTGAAGCTGTTCCCTTAAATCTTCTCTCAAAGCAAGAACCTCTTTGGCTTCAGCAGCTTCTTTTTCGCCTTCTTGGTAGTTTGTTTTTGCACACTATTCTTCAACTTTCATCAACTGAGGGAGACAAGCCCTTTGGTCTGGAGAAAGCAAGGACCTATAGAGCTTAGCCATGAGTAGATCGAAATGGTCTCGCAAAGCCGGTAACCCTCGTTCGCCTAAGATCGAAAAGCACTTGGTGGAAAGCCTAGCAACGAGAAGAGTCCCATGCATAGCATAATTTGTTGGTCAACAACCATTGGTAAAGAAGGGCAGCCTATATAACAGCAGAAAAGACTCGGATGCGAGTTCGGCCGTCACCCCTCTCCCGTTGGTCGAGTGGCTTTCCGCTCCTCTTCTATTATTGGTTTCGTTTTTTTCCCTCGCCCCTGCATGGCATTATCATGACTCACCTGCCTCAATATCGATTGAAAGCATGCGCTGTTTATGGGATGAGAGTAAATCTCGAAATCGTGGGGATAAGAGCTTCTTTCTGGATAAGGCCATTTCTCTCTCAAATCAGTGCATCAGCTATAGACGCTGCCCCGGCTCAATTCCGGATTTCTCTTTGTTGTTTCAGTGATTTCAGTTCCTTCCATTCTTGCTGTCTCACTTCACGATCTACAAAAACTCCTTCTTTTCTTTTGAGGAAAGGGATGAATAGGTGGTAGGTGAATTAGAGGGAGTTCATGTGTTCGCCGGTCTATCACCATATCCGTATCGCTTAAGCTGTTGTCCATCTAGGCTTGTAAGCCTTCCAAGTATCTTCCTTCCAGTCTTCTATGGTCCAGCCATCGTAGTTAGTTATCCCATTCCTCCCGTCTGTCCTTAGTCTGTTATAAAGTAGGGTGCTGAGTTTTCGCTATCCCGAATGCTTTTCAACAAGCTTTGCTTCGCCCTGCACATGATTGGTCTATGTCTCTTTTAAGGCGTATACCTATGGATGGGACTTTCGATCAAGAAAGGTCTTTACGGCGCTTGATTGGGAAGCGCACTTTATTCTCATTCGATTTGTCTTCGGCCACGGATAGAATTCCTTTGGCCTTTCAGAAGCTATTGATCGAGAAGCTCTTTAAAAAAGAGCGACTTGGGTTGAATCGGGCTTAGGTTTTTATTCCTAGCCTAGTCCCGACAAAAGAAAAGTTTTTTCCTATCCTACCCCTATTCTATAAAAGAGAATATCTCTTTATACCTCGGTGACTATATTCTCTATCTGGGTTCTACCGTCTCTGATTCCACTAATGGTTCGGATATAGACACTTTCTTTAATACATTTAGTTTTATTTGATCCTCATTTCAGAGCTGAAAGACGAGTGAACGGCTACCCCCCCTAAATGCCTAGTAAGTTGCCTACCCACTCAACTACCTTTCGAGCTAACTGCAGCTCCTATTGCGATGTGGTAAGGCTATGGCATCGGTTTACATATTCTTGACTTGAAATAGGATTCCCGGTCTGAGAACAAGAGCCATTCGTGGTCACATGAAAGCGGCAATAGAGAATCATCCTACTGCTAGGCTAAGGGCAAAGATCACAGCAGTACTTGCTAAAGTACCCTATCCCGACCTGTGCGTTTTGGAACTAGTCGTAGTATGGCATTTTGGTCCGGTTTAGCAGCTAAAGAGCACGTCAAACCGGCAGGAGATAGCATTGAAAAGTATATCAAGCTGTTTAGCTACTTGTATCGATTTGCCACAGTGTGGTTAGATACAATGCGCTGTCAGCCTCAGCTTGGCAGGAATGAAGGTTTACATAGACTTGTTGAGCTGAAAGCGAGCCCATAAACTGATTGATGATATGATTTAGGCCTTTTCCTATACTGCAAGGGTGCTTAGAAAGCAAGATAAGCCTTTCCTCACCCGAAAGAAGGAATGATTGCATAACCTCTCAAAGCACGCGTTCATATTCTCTTTCTAGAGAGTATGTACTGCACCTTTCTATTCTAATAGAAAGAAAGAAAATAAGATTTTATTCCTAAGCTAGCCATAGAGTGGCTTAAAAGCTCCAATCCTGCAAAGAGAACAACCCTGTGGGCAATCAGTTACTACCTACTAGACGATTCTCGGCATCAATGCTCCGGAAGATCCGATATGTCAACACTTTAGTCAATAGCACCGGAGTCCAGAACAGGGGCGTAGCGGGGCATTCGAGAGCAGCCTATTCTGTCTGTAGCAGCTTCTTCTTTCAAACCTAGCTAGGGGATTGGGTTCCGCTCTATCAATTCCGTAACTCTTATCTACGATAACAGCAAAACTCCACTTCTTCAACAAGAGAAAAGATCATATCGGCAACAGCAAGTAAAGTCTGAAATGCCTCAGAAGCAAGTCTTGGCTTAGCTGCATTATCTTCCTACCGATGTCATACTAGACTCTATTATGACCTGAGGGTGACTGAACTACCTTAAGTCCCGAAGTAACTTCTCCTCTCTTCCCTCTCGACAGGGAACTTAGCTAGAGGAATTCATTCTCTCGTACTTGAACTGCTGTAGACAAGAAGTGAAAAAGCCCTAGGGAAAAGCGTAGCGCTTATTGTTTAACAGGTACGTAGCCTCTTTCGAGAGACGAAGAATAGCTATCTTTCAGAAAGAAGAAGAAGAGCAGCAAAACCTTTTAGTACTATAAGACTCGAGGAGAAGAGGTGGGACTAGGAGGCTTACTACAAGTGCTGTGATGAGATCTGTCTTTCGGCTTGGTCGTCGTCACACCACTCGATGATGCGGATCTGGGAGGATGGGTCGGCTAGCATTGAATACGAATAAGCTCTTCTTTCATTCCTCTTGTTCAAATGCTTTTCCCTAAAATGAAATTCTTCTTGTGGCCTTGCTTTCAGGGTCGGATAGCCACGAGAGAACTTCTTTGGAAAAAGAGACATCATAGAGTTGCCTTCTTGTCCTCTTTGCCACGACAATATTGAACTCTTATTCATATTCTTCGAGACGGTAAAGTGGCTAGGGATGTTTGGAATGCTATTCACATCCCCACAACCATAGAAAACTTTTTAGTGCTTACAGTGAATGATTGGTTGAGACTAAATTGTCAGTCAAAGGGGATGTCCTACCTCCGTGCTGCCCCCTGGAGCATGGTTTTCCCTGTTGTGTGCTGGATCTTGTGGAATCACAGAAAGAACGTGGTCTTCAACTCGACAACAACTCCTGTCCTCAATCTGCTTGGTCGATCTATTGGCTACAATCCCCTATCCTATGGAAGGCGCCTCCCATAACTCTGCTCTGTATAAAGATGTATCAAAGGTGTACTCCAGAGGTGTAGCCCGCCTGTGACCTCTAGGAGGGTGATGCAAAACCAGGCATACGTATTTCAATTTCTATAAATGCACTTGTTTCCATTTCCTTTATACAATTGTCCAAAATCATCATATTCCAAGCACTTCCATTAATCTCTGTCTTTTGTCTATTATTACAGGTTCTTGTGCTATAATTCAGATCGATTAAAGTTAGTATGCTCAAACAAAACTGTTGAAACTCCAATAAGAAGCTACACCGATGAAGAAGAAATTGAACCCCCGGATTCACTCCTTAGAATAATAGAGCGTAATGAAAAGGAAATTGTCCCTCTCCAGGATTCCCTGGTAGGGAATTCCAGGACATACCAGGAGGAGGTTGAGAAAGTGAACTTAGGTGAAGATGGGGAGATAAAAGAGGTCAAAATCGGGACATCCTTCTAAAGACACAGCTTATTCTGTTTCTCAGGGAATACAAAGACGTCTTCGCGTGGTCTTATGAATGAGGATATGCCTGGGTTAGACACTGACATGGTGGTCCACCATTTTCCGCTTAGACCGGAATGCAAGCCAGTTAAACAGAAGTTTAGGAGGATGAAAATGGCTGTCCAGTTGAAGATCAAAGAAGAAGTTCAGACAGAAACAACTCAATGCCGGATTTATAACGGTAGCAGGGTATCCAGAATGGGTAGCAAATAGAGTGCCAGTCCAGAAGAAAGATGGCAAAGTCAGAATGTGTGTTGACTATCGAGACCTGAACAGGGCAAGCCCGAAAGATGATTTTCCGCTACCACACATAGAAATGCTCGTCGACAATACAGCGGGACATGAATTATTCTCCTTCATGGACGGATTCTCGGGTTACAACCAGATTAAGATGGCTGAGGAAGACAGAGAGAAGACAACCTTCATTACAGAATAGGGCACTTTCTGCTACAAGGTGATGCCTTTTCTTTTGGTCTAAACCGGGTCAACCTACCAGCGCGCCATGGTCACTCTATTTCATGATATGATGCATAAGGAGATCGAGGTGTATGTAGATGACATGATTGCTAAATCTAGGCCGTAAGAAGATCATTTAGTGAATTTGAAGAAGCCTAGAAGGCAGAACTCTGAACTAAGCCCAAAGGCTAGATCCCATCCCACTTCGAACTTGATGTTTGAAGCACGTTGGCATTTGATTTGAACCAGAAAGAGGGAAACCCGGTAAAAGGCTTGCTTCTTTCTTGATGGTTGAACGGAACCAAGCCCAAGCTGACTCGAGCAATTCATTTCTTTTTCACGGATGAGATTCATTTGAAAATCCCTGATCTGACTAAATAGGAAATGAACTGAAAGCGGGTCTGGTATAAATAGCTGATACCACTGTCACTCCTGTTCTTAAAGAGTCGACAGCGCTTTAATCAGAATAGGCTCTTCTCTTTGCAATTGTTGAAGAAGAGCTTGTTTTCAAGCTGTTAGAATGGCGTGTGACAGAAAAGAAAGCAATAGCATTAGCTGTAGGAGTAGGATGAGCACTAGGATAAGGCTTAGAAGTCGCTAGCTAGATGTCGCGTCTGAGGGTGTAACATTGATTCGCGTCTTAGGTTTCGCCCTTCCTGAGCTATGCCTCGAAGGGCGAAACCTTGAAAGCAAGGAAGAAACGAGCTTTTCACTCGCGAAAGAAGTAACCACTCGGGCAAAAGCACGGCCGGCTCCCTGGTAAGATGGAGGCTTTCTCTCTTCCAGACGTTTATTGTGGGAGAAGATCCCATATTTCATGCTGGTTACGGCTAGGCGGGAGTGTAGTAACGGACTACACGCTTTTTTAGGTATGTAGCCCGGTTGCTACATGATCGAATCTCGTTTATCTGTGATCAGAGTGATGATCCTTTAAAAAACTTTTTTAATAGAATATATAGGCTCAGTCTTCGTCTATGGCGGGCAGACTTGGAAGTCTTGCTCCCATTGTTCTAAGCGCCTTGGCTGCTGTCGATTCTGTCCTCCCTTACGCTACGGTGCTTTTTGTTTTGCTTGAGTTCTTGTACCGGAAGCAAGGAATTAATTGCCCAGCAGCAGGTGTAAGAAGTCAAGATGAAGTAAGCATGTACGCAAAGATTACTCGCTCACGGCGAGCGGGACTACTATGCGTAGTATGTCCAACCAAAGGAGAGTCCATTTGGTTGTTTGCGGTTGGACACCCCGTGTCTTAGGCTCAACTGAAGCCTTTTTTTTTTAGGCGCAAGTTGGGCAATCCGATTCGCCGGTAGTGACTTTTCTTCGATTCCTTCTGTCCTTAGAGGCATAAAGCCTGTTTGCACCTTCCTGACCATTGCTATTGTATTGAATAGGCAGCTAGAATGGAAGAATCCCCTGTAATTGCTATTGAATCCGGTGCTTGAGAATGCCCGGCTTTCAGGAAAAATTTTGAATACATAAGGGTAGGGACTTCTGAGACGCTCTTACACGGATCGGATATCGAACTCTTTTCTTTCACAGTGCCTATCTCGAGTGGCTTAAAAGCTTTATCCCCCTATGTCAGCTGGCTGAAAAAGCAATTTATCCTTACTCAACTCGGTAAATTGAAACAAGTCCCAACCCTCATAATATTAAAGGTTATTCGAGAGTTTCGACATTAGTGATTTGCTCTGAATCTGGCCCCTAAACCAAGGCAAATAGCCCATAATACATATGAATCCGACTGATCGGACCAAACTGCCAATGAAATCCATTTAGCCAGTTAAGCTAACAAGAAAGAAATAGATCAGAAATCTAGTTTGAAGGCCCGAGAGTACGGGAACAGGTCCGGTAGGGAAGGTGCGAGATGGTTCCGTCTTGTATCCTGGCAGAAGATCCCCAAAAAAGCAAGCAGCATTTCTTTCCTCGGTAAGGCCCGGGGGATGCCTCCTACCTTCCTTCTGACCCCGCGCAGTGAGCAAGCAGCAGGAAGAAGCAAGCATCAATCAATCAATTCGATTTATTAAAAAGTTATTACTGTTACTGCACCATCGGCTTTCTTCGCTTAACCCGCCGAAACTGTATAACGAAAAAATGGAGTTGATTTGTAAACCTTCTATTAGAACTTGATCAATGGATACGGTAAAGACTCAACAAGAAAACTAAGAGCTAATACCAGGCGAATACCTGCTCCTTACTCTGAGTTCCAGACTCGAGCCTCCTACTTTTTTTTTTTTTCGATTATCTAAGTCATTGCATCCCATTCGTGCACAAGACCATAGATTGTCAACTGATGAAAGAAGTCCTCCCTTACCTAAGGAAGTTAATTCGGGGATTGATACCGTACTCGCAGCGTAGGGGATGAAAAAGAATGGATCTAAGCCAATCTATGGATCCAGATTGGATGGACTACACAAAATATCTCCTTTCTTTTATTTTATATAGTATCTCGGGAATTGCTTTAGAGATGGATTCTGCTGTCTAATCCTAAGGATAGTGCGCTGGGGCCCACCTTTCTAATCAACAATAGAAGAGTGCGCCGTCTAAAAGAAAAGGTTTTTCCTTTCTTTATACCTGGACTGAGACCTCTTTCCCCAAAAAAGGAATTTTTATTTAAACTAAAAATCTGTAACAATTCGTCGTCGCCTCCTTTCTTTGCCCTCCGGTCCACTCATTGCGGGCAAGGAAAAAAAGAAAGACTGACACAAGCCCCAGCTCCAAAAGAAAAGAGACCGTTGGCATAGATCGAATTACTGAATCGTAGTATACCACTGGGAGGATAAAAAAAAGAAAGATATTCGGATTACTTTTGGGGATTTTGCCCATTACCCTTATGGGATCCCGTTCATTACATTTTGGATTCGTCTTCTGCCTGAAACTAAGAATCCATAGTTCGACTAGTTGAAAGTACGACAAAGGCTCACTCCTAGCTACTAGATAGGTAAGAAGCCAGCGAAATACAAGTCCAATTCTTTCTATAGTAAAGAAGAACTACTAAAATTATTAGAACTACTAATACGGAAGCTTACACACACATAGACCAGCCAAACAACTAAACACAACATTACAACAAAGTTAACAAACAAACAACATATTAAGTTAAAAGCAAAAGAAAAGCAAAAACAAAGGACTTCTTAGTTGTTTCCCCCAGGTCTCCCGCGGATGCTGGAGGCCGCCCTGATAAGCAGCAATTCGCGCTCTCGGATGAGGGCCCTTCTTCGTTCTTCTAGAGCGCGAATGCGGTCCCGGAGCTCTTGCATCCTTTTTGCCAGGAACTCTGGATCGACAGGAGGCATGTGCTCCCAGAAGGCAGCCAGGGTTTGCTCCTGCTGGAGCTTTTGGTTCTCTACCTGTTGAATTGCTTGCTCAATTTGAGAAAGTGTTAAAGTGGTAACTGGTGGATCCATATCTCCCCTTGCTTTGCCAAATAGAGAAAGCAGCTTCTATTTATAGACGTAGGAAGCTCTAAGCGAAAAAAAAAAGTCCTTCGTTTTTCGCGGGTATCGCCACGTGGCTTAATCCCGATCACTCCTTCAGGAATAGGACACAATAATATAGCGCACATCAGAGAAGGTATTCCTTTATAATAAGACAGGCCCCCTGCGTCCTTTCTTAATAGATGGAGCAATCCTCACTCGACAGCTCGAAAGCGGATCAGTACAAACCCACGTGATCCGTATTCGCTTACGTACCACGCGTGCTTCGTCGTACACTGACTACTCCTCTTTCACTGGCTTATTTGTACCCTGATACATGATGGCACTCCCCTCGGCCAATCGTCACTCGACAGCCCAGTCCTTGATTAACTTGATTGACTTGATTGATCTGATCAGACGCTTGCTTTTTCCAAGCAAAGGTACCCTTTCCAGCTCACTCTGTCAGTCCACTAACACCGGTATACAGTAAGTCAGTACAGCAAGGGCACTCGAAATAGACAATTACTATAGTAGCCCCCCTATTTGAATCATCTTCCCTTTAGTGTTCTTTAGTGGAAATTCTTCTCTAAAAGTTACTAGGGAAGCGGTAAGTCTACCTTAAGGTGCTTATCCCCTTCTTTAGCTTATGAATTTAGTTTAGTGAAGAGGTTTATAAAAGTGACAAGCTTGGTGGAAAGCTCTTAGGGGGGAAAGCTAAGTATGCCCAAGTAGTTTTTGGGGGTTGAGGTGTCAAAATCCTTTTTTATACTAACAAGCAAGCTTCCTAGCGCGTTAGCCCCGCTACTATAGGGGAAGACCTTTTCTTCGCATAGGCAAAGTCTCACTATCTCTCAAACTTGAATTTGAAAAATGATTCAATTTTTGATAAGCATATGATTCGCATCTTGTGAAGCCTGCTTTCCTCGATGAAAGCCCACAGAAGGGCCAAAGCACAGCAAGCCTACCCATCATCAAAGCAAGCCCAAGTCTATGCAAGAAGGCCAAGGTCCTGTCCTCCGGATCTATCCAAATTCAAAGAGTTGGGCTACATTAAAGATCCTATTCTGAAATGGATATAGGCTTAACTAAAGCCCAATGCCAAGCAACGCCCTAGACTACAAAGAAATTGGGTTCCACTAAGCCCTTAACCCAACATGAGGTGGAGCCTTAACCCGACACAAGATGCGTTCTTGCTTTTTTGTCAGAAAAGCTCCTTGACCAAGGGCCCGCGCCCTTTACAGATTGGACTTGACACTCTTCCTCAGGGAACTCAGAAAAAAGATTTCTTGCAATACTTAAAAAAGTATGCTTGGAAGCATTTATTGTATGCAAGCCAATCCAAGAATGAAACCCCCCTGATTCTGATTCTTCCTTTGCTATCCAAACGGTTCGACATTCCCAAGCGGACCTTAACTCGGCTTAGAAGGTCTTGAGGGTCTAAGTCTCTGCGGTCAGCATTAAGTAAGCCTATCAAAATGGATTTCCGCAGACTGGTTGCACTTATGGTGCTATTAGTATGTGATAGGGAAAGTTTTGTTCATCGTCCAACCTCTTCAAATTCAAAAGAGAATCTCGAAGAACTAGACGATCCTTACCAGTCTTACTAGGCAGGACAGAAACAAATCCTATAACTACAAGATGATACCTTAGAAGTAGCAAGCTACTTCTCCTAACGACAAGTAAAGGCATACCCTCTATTAGAAAACAAGAATGGAAGGCACAATGGGAAAGGGGAAAGCTCAACCGCGTGGCACAAAACAGTGGGTTTTTGTTCCTGGTCTTGTCTTCCTTCCGGCTAAAGCTTCAAGTCTCAATCCGAAGTCAAAGAAAAAAGAATAGATAAATAGATGCCAACTCTTCTCCCGGTGTAGCTGCAAATCACCTATTGAGAAAGAAAGGAGAATCATCGCTCTTTCCTTTGCATGATGCCAGCCGACTCTGACCTGGTAGCCGAAAGCGCGTAATTGAGAAGGGGGCATGCACGAACGACCTAACAATGAATGTAAAGTAGCAGGATCTGTCCAAACCACAGAGTTATGAGCCGAACCCAAGACCACTGCCGCCGGCAGAGCGGGGAAGAGATAGGGTCAGTGAATTAATGACCAACGGTGAGAGCCCAATTCGAGATTTTGAGCATCCCTGGTTTCCAAACAAGAAAGTTCTCTTCGAAAGGTTATACCTAGCCCATTTGAGCGGGAAGAGTGATGTTGGACCAAGTTTGTTGACTGTCCTCTTCTATTCTTTAGGTTTAGACATCTTATTTAGGTGGGCAACTTTTTCCCCACCGAGTGGTGGAATCTTCTTGCACCAATCCCTTTTCTTAGGTTAGGATAAAATGGAAAATGAAACCCGCGATGTGTGAAATTCTTTGGTATCCATTCTCCTAGAGGTCTCCAGCTGGGATAGGTATAGTTTCTGGCTCAGCCGCTGATACAGAAGCAGATCGAAGGGGAAGCCTGCTACATATTCAAGCACATGAGCGTTGGGTAACGGGCCTGGAAGGTCTTGAAAACGGTCTTAAAGTAAAGGGCATTATTTGCAGTGATCGGGAGTAGTTCATAGGCCTCAAAGTGCACCCGCATGTCTCTTTTTAGATAGTTCACCTGGAGAAAGGGGCGTCTCAAAGAGAGTATTAGTACCTATTCCCGAATAAAGAAGAGCGCCGGTCAAGATTTCCATTCCCAAACACTGTTAGGTAAGAGGTTGGCCCCTCTCTTTGTATTATATGTACATTATTATCATATCAGTTCCTGTTCATTCAGATAAATATTCTAGTTATCGTATGCGCTAGCTAGCTTTTCTAAAAACCTTTTAGCTGACTCGCCGGTTACCATAATACATTCTCCACTCGCCCTTTCAAACGACCCAACCTCTTAGGGAAGATTAAGCCATAAGGCGATAGACTGCCTTCCCTGCCGATAGTTCTTCTATTATGCGCCACAACCTTTCGATTCTGCCCCCTTTTCCATACCAACTGGTACAGCCTATAACTATATATGCTTACCGCCTATGCTATTGAATTGAACCTTTTGCCTCTTAATGGACTTTAAGGAGCTGTTCTGATACAATAGGGTCTGAACTGATACAAAGAAGTAATGGGTAATCCTTCCCGACGGGATCCCAATTGAAGATGAAAAAGAAGTGCTTCTCAACGAAAAACCATGGGAGAGCGGTGTTCAGGTTGTCTCTTTCGTTCAAGAATGGAGTTCAGTCTGCTGATGGAATGGGACTAGGCTCAACGGAATGGAATGGTTGGATGGAATTTTTCGTATAGTATAGAAAGGAGGAGGTTTCAACAGCCACCCTTGGACAGGCAGCCAATAGCAAGACCAAACGAGTTAACCCAGGTACGACCCACAATCTCGGACAGGACACGGCCTATTCTATTGGCTTAAAAAGCCAGTGAAATTTATGTATTACAAAGGTGTTCTTGCGCCTCATCTTGTCCTTGTCATCTGAGTAGGTGCTCAAATCAGCATCATTTGCCACCAAATCATCGTAGAAGCAAGCTACTCTAACCGATCGGTACTCGGCTCCCTTTCTTCGCTGCTTGGGGGATGGAGGAGAGTTAACTATTCGGATATTCATACCCTTTTTTTCTCCTGTCTCAGCCAGAATGCTAGTGGAGAATCTCTCCCTGGCCTTTAAACTTAGCAATCACAGAATATTGTGTCAGGGTCGTGCCCTGCCGTAGGAGAAAGAAGGTCCTCGCTCAAGACTTCAGGTTCACAATCTAGTGATAGTTGTCACTCTCCTCAAGTGGGTTAGAGAAAGCAAATCCCTTGTTAAGTTAACGATTGATGCGCGTAAATCTTGTTATGGTGTCAATTCGAGAAGAATCAGTTCTCCCGGTCCAGCTAGAGCAATAGGGGGGACTTTTTCTTAGACATAAGCAAGAATGATGCTGACCGAAATGAGTACACTACTTTCTTTCTATTTCTTAAGCGCTAACGACTACGTTGTTCCACCGCGTGATTCTACTACGTTTCTTTCATTCCGGTTCATTTCCTATCTCTATCAAAGGGCTTTGTGGTCCTTCTTTTAGTAGTATTTATTAGTAGACGGTAAGGCGCTGTAGTAATTCAGGCACAGGAAGAGCCGAAACTTTGAATATTGGATGCTGATCCGGATAAATTAAATTTCGAGTGAAGACGAAATCAACAAGTCTATCCATAAAAGGAGCACTTGCATTTACTGAAATAGATGGCACACCAAAAATGAAGAAAAGATCAGTCTACAACTCTACAATTTGGAAGAGGAGCTGCTCTTTCAATTCCTAGATCCACAACAACAGCACTTCTTCCACGAATAGGTGTTCGCCATGGGGAAATTAAATATGAAGAAGTCATTTAATCAAATCAGCACGAGGATATCTAGAACGGCTGGAAGACTTGTGGTGGTCCCTAAGAACCCCCTACAGCCGACACAATAGGCCTGCATGGAGAGAGACTCTTCAATGGATCTATAAACAAAGCCTGGCCCTGGCATTGGAGAGATGACTAGAAAGAACCAGAAGACTAGACAATGCTTACCCTAAATCCCTGTGTTTTCACTTGGTGCGAGCTCATGATGAGACAAGAGGCGATGAATACTCCCCTATATTGATATTGGTGGTTGTTCTGCCAAACCTGCACGTGTGACTAGAGGACAAGTTGCTCATAGAAAGGCCGGCAAATCAAAATTATAGCCATCGTAGGCAGTTGCCAGAGCTTGATAATAAATCTCTCATAACGAGAACGCTGTATGTTCTTAGATAAAGTATTTAACAATTCGCTAAAGCTACTGCTCGTAGTCATAGGAAGAGCTCATAGTCTCTTCTTTCCTCTCCTTTCAGTCGAGCGATTTCATACCTTTTGAGCGTCCAATTGTTCCAGGTGAATCCGATATCTGCTGGCTTTCAGCTCGCAGTTCTTCCATCTTCACTTGATATAATTGGTTAAGAGATGCCTGCTCATAGTCGGGGTATTCATCCTTATGATTTGAAAACAAAGACTCTGTGAGGCCCTCAACATCCAAGTCTCCACATCCCATCGCTTGTAGATCTCTAGCAAGTTCTTGCGTCTTTTCATATGTTACTGCTAGAATTCTGAGATATAATAGAAGTCCACCTTCCTCCATGGAAGGAAGGTAGATTTACAAGAGTTGGCCTTACTAATAATTTGTCCAGAAGGGCAGTGACTCGCTGCTCTAGAACTCGCTGAACTAAAATCGACATAACCTCATTGGGTGAAGGGAATACACTTTTTTGCTGCTGAACAGTATCTGTGATTTCTTTGTACAATGACGAAAGCCCTTTAGCTACATTACTAGGACTAGCATGTGCCCCATCGTCACCAAGAACCAACCTAGTATCAGCGTTCATGACTTCCACATCAATAAACAAACATTGGCCGTGTTGCTACATAATGTTGCATGGCACTTGTACCCCTATTGAACTGTGACAAAATTTTGGCACATTCAGACAAATCTCTTTTCTGTGATGCTGCATCAAACCGAGCCAGAAATCTATTCTCCAATTCATTGCAATACTCTTGTAGATTAGTAACAGCAAATTCTAATCTTTTGCTAGCAGTTGCATTTCCTATCATTGATGGGGCAGCTATGCCGTGTCCTCCAATATCTTCTTCAGCAAATGACCGTAATTTTTGGGCAACCGAAGCAGCCTCAGCAGTACGGCTGTCATCAGAAAATAGAGGAGAAAGCTTTTAGTTCGCCTTCATTCCATAGCTACTTAGTACCTCGGATCCCTTCACTCCCTTTAGACTATGGAAAAGACTAACTATGGATGTACTCTTTGGAGGCAGTGAAAGCCCTTTCTTTATCTACGTAATTAACCATGCAATGACTCTTACTATTTTCTTACTATTACTAATGAATGCTGACTTCATGCTTACATAGAGACTGACAGCATAAAGGCTTGAAAGCACAAAGGTATGATAGATAGCTTGAACCCGAACTCTAAGGGCTAACTTCACTACTTTCATTTTTACTTTAAACACAGAATTCGTTTTCACCCTATTCTCAGAACATCGTATTCTTTCTTTCACAGTGTCAGATTTCTTATCATTTTCAGAAAGAAAGCTGTAACGCTTCCTTGCTTGCTTTTGAGTACTGGATTGGGGGGGATTGCTGTTGCTTTCGTAGCGGAAAGAGAGATCGAGATGTGAGATTCCTAATGAAAGGGACGAGCGAAGGGCTTTAGGTCCTCTAATCTTCCTACTACGTCCTCTCTAGTCTTTCTAAGCCAATTGACTTACTTACTGTACCGACTGACCTACCAAAGCACTCTTTTCCTGCTTCTGTGCGTTAAGATTCACTTCTTCGTGAAGAAGAGAATGTTCTGAGAGAAGAAAGGAAGTCAGGGAATGCGCTGGTGCTATAGCCAGAATCGGTTGTGTAAAAATAGGTTGCATCCAGTATACTAGCAGTGGAGTCATAAGTTGTAGATATTATCTTCAATGGCTGAATCCGTTGTTCAAATAGCAGCTGCTTGGCTCTTTCCCGGGGGAAGGGTTTCATGAATGGCTTTCATCCAGTGCTATTGAATTCAGTGCTATGTTCGCAATAGACGGTGCCGCTGTTGAATCAAATGTGGCACTTGAGTTAGTGGCATATCGATAATATTCATATGCCTCGAGAAATAGAAATTTCTTTTTAATGGAAAGATTCGATGAGAAGGAATTAATTCAACAGAAGCAAGGGACTGATTGACCTAAGGCCGAGGAAGGAAAGGATGATGCCCACTTCTGTTTTTGTTTTGCAGAATAAGGGCTGGTGCTATAATATGCCAGATGTCGGTGAAAGGAAGGGAATGAAAGATGGCATGAAGACAATAAACTGCCATTTCCCCTAGTAGGAGTCTTAGCATGAAATAGAAAAGGAATGGCTGCCTTTACTTTACTAAAGTAAAGAGGCGGATTCCGGACTGGAGCATTAAAAGGAAGACTTGAAAGCCGCTTTAGAATAAAAAAATTTTTTCTATGGGGGAAAGCATCGAATCCTCTCTTTTCACGAATCCGCAGCAAGAAGACGCAGATATTTTCATGAAGAATAAGCTCTTAGATGTGGCATTACCGGACGTGAATCAAAAGGTTAGAACGAATAAGCTAGCTCTTTGCAATAAGGGGTTTTTTCAGGACAAATGCCAAATGCAAAGAAAGCAGAAGATGCGGCTTAGCCAGCTCGCTCTAGTCCCCTACGATAAGGATGAGAAAAGGCCAAGGAGTGAATAGGAGGGAATAGGGCAATCTAGGGCATCAGTCTTAGCTCTTACTGTTCGAGAATCAACTGTACATGAATGCACATTCATAGGCTCTTCCTTAGGCCTTCAAGGAGGAAGCGGGGATGGGACAAGTGAATCCGATGTGAGGGAAGGATTGCTGCTAGAGTAGAAACTAGGGCTTATGCAATTGAATCAGAAAAGGCTGCACATGTAAGATAAGAATGGAAGGAGACAGCCAAAGCAGGGATTGATTGACCTATTCCAAAACCACTAGGCAGGGACCTTTCCCTAAGCCATTTTCAGTAGACAGACAGGGAAAAGGACTAAAAGCATTCTTCGCAAGATGAGAGCAAGCATTAGATGAAGCCGAGTTTGTCCATCTCGCATATCAAGTTCCTCTATCGATAGCGTAATATAGCCCAACACAGAGAACGAACATGGTCGGTAGGTAATTAATCTTCGTTTGGATAGCAGTACGGTACACGCATCAAGATATGATCTTTGCTTTTCCATCCCAGGCATTCAAAAGAAAGAGGCAAAGGGAGAGTAAAAAGCACCCTGTAGATAAAGATCGAGAGCCTGTGGACCGGGGTTGAACCATATCCCTTTTCTGTTAATCGAGAGTGCCTAGAAGTGAACCGAAAATGTTGTGTGGTAAACTTACCTGATGCTGTGAGGCGGAGATAGCTGCACTTCTTAGGATAAAGCCAGAGAAGATCTAGAGAATTTACCGGGAGAAAAGAGTCAGAAACAATAATCAGAGCTTTTTCCTTTCCTCCTCCTACTATTTTCCTAATTTCCAATTTTTCTGGTGGAATACATAGCACCATTGTTCTGCTCACTCCATGCTCGTATTCGTTTCAGGCAACAGCCCCTTTCTCTCTATTCCATCTTACTGCAGGGAACTGGCCTCACAGAGCATCATAGTCAGCACGATAGCCCCAAACATAGTATAGTAGCCACGGTTGCTTTGGTTATTACAGGAGAACGTGCCCATTCATGCAGAGGATCTACCGGGATTATCGACTCCCCTAATGTATGTATAGGGCAGGAGCCAGTGTTGGCTTGTGCGAAGTTGACAGGGGTGGTTGATAAACACGTATTATTGGGATGGGGCAGCAGGCAATGGATACCGTTCCCCCACCAGAGCCCGCTGTTGGTAGGCCTCTGTCCAAGTGATTGAGTTGAAGCTTTGGGTATAGAGCGGAGCGAGACCCAAAATCAAGTTTCTATTCAATTCCCTACTCAACACGGTGCCTTAAGGAGAATCCGAAGCTGGTTGCTAGCGGAAGTAGCGCGTCAAAGAGCAAAGCGGAGCGTTTACAAAGAAATGGTGTAAGCGGAAGAGAAGGCGCAACGGTTAGCGACTGTCCGAGGCTCGAGGTACTTGAGCTGATTTTCCCTTTAGAAAGGAGACAATAAGCCCGTCAACATTGAAGCTTTCGCTTTTGACAGCTGTTAGGCAAGTGATACCGTACGCAAGTCCGGCTCCATATAGTGACGGTGCGTTAAGGCGAGTTGATGAGCTAATACGGCTGGCTTACTTTTCATATGTGGAGGCAACCTGACGTTAAGCACTGGGGCCAGCCACAAAGGAATAGGCTTTTTTTACCTACCTTTTCAAAGGCAAGGAAGTAGGCTTCGGTTCAATCTGGGATCGAACTATCCTCTTTTCTTTGGCTGTGTCAAGCCAGTTCTCTGATCCGAGGGGGACTCTTGTGAAGTAAAGAATGTTTCCAGGGATCGAACCGAACTCCCACTCCAAGCTTTGGCATATGGAATAGAGTCTTTTAGCTAGTCTTATGAGACTAGCTTTGCTTTATAGAGTACAAGAGCTTTCCCTATCAGCTGTAACTAGATAAGAAAGAATAAGTCCTGCTTTGCTTATTATATGAAAATGAAAAGTCTAAATTGAAGACTTTCATTTATTTATATAATAAGGATTGCCAACAAAGCCTTTTGGGTCCAGGGCTTCTTTGTTTCGGACAAGAGTGTCCAGCACGCAAGGGGAAATAGAATGCCCAAGGAAGATTAGCATGGGCAGAAGTGAGATTTTATTGGATTCCATTCTTGAGCCACTCACGAAGTCCATGGTTAGGCTTGTTCAGATCAGAGGGGAGGCCAAAAGACAATAATTTAGTAGCTTTAGGGCAGGTTCTGAGGACATGGTCGGTGCTTTCATTGATTCCTTGGCACCAACAATAGGGATCCCTGACTAATGTGCCGAGTGTGGAGAAGGGCTAGACGATCATGGGCACAAAGCCAGAGGAAGTCGTTCACTCTAGGAGTAGTTTGGGCAAATCCACTTCCAGTCACTCGATTGGAGTCTTTGCTGAGAGTCTTGATGAGCAGCCATATGGTAAGCATGTTTGCTTTTGAAGTTACCCTTGGGATCCGTCCCCCCTCTTTCTTTCTTCTTTTCCTTCCTGACGTGAACGGCCACTATTTATACTAGATTGTGGGGGTATCGTGAGTGCGGAGCCTGGGGAGTACGAATTCAGTGCCATTCCGAAGAGATGGTGATAGGGAAGCAAGATATGTTAAGTATAGAGAGTAAGCCGGACCAAAATCTGACTTATTGTTTTTCGCTACGCTCCTGATGAAAGCGTAATTCGGTACGGTAGAAGGGTCTTGGCTTCACACCCTTTATTTTGTTTGTATGGAGAAGAGGCTAAGACTTAGTAGGGGTGGGAGCTTGTGCCTAGATCTCTGATAGCACGAGATCTTATGGCATTTAGTAATTCCCCTCTATTGAAAACTAAAATCGAGGTGATTTTGGCCGGATAACCTGAGGTAGGAGTGACAAGAGTTTACTTAAAAAAACGGTAACAACCAGGGATGTCTAGAGAACTTCTCCTCGATTAGCTATAGAAAGAGCTAGAGAGTAGTTTCGTTCTGTCCGGTCTGAGACCGGGTACCGCGTAAGACGGTATCCTAGTGAGCGGAGCAGTCTTAAGAACTAATCCGCGTTGGTAATAAGTTTATAATTTCCTTCTGGCTGAAGGTAAAGTTGCATTTGACTTACTAATTTTGTAAGGTAATCGTACTAAACTGCCTTAAAATAGTGACTGTGGAGGATTGGGAAAATGCCTAGGATAATGATAATCCTCCCAATCGTTTAGAAATTCTATGAATACCGGGGAGTTCGGGTCTATAATACCCAAAAGAACGGACTCAAAGCGCTCAGGGTCCACATTCTCAATGAATGCCGAAACGACTGCCCTAACATCTATTTCGTCAGGGTTATAGTCTAACGACTTTAGCATAAGCGCGGCCTTCCTTATCATTTGCCTCTCAAATGAGACCAAATGATTACACATTTTTTGTTCCTCTATGCTCAGATTTCCCACTATAGGAATATTGGGGAAAAAAGCCCCATCCGAAGAAGGGAAACTGGCTGCTTCGTTTAGGTCTGGCGGAAGGAGTTGGTATGGTGACGGTGACAATAACCTTTTATCATAAGAAGTTTGTGGAATTGACGGTGACCCTTGATGTGACTAAGGCAGCTTTACAGTAGGTGTGAAAATGGAGGGGAATTCTATTGGGCTGAAGGCAGGTGACTTTGGGTTAGTGTTCAGTGACAATGGTAGCTAACATTACATGAGATGCGGTTGGAAGCGAGGCAGCAGTCTTTCTATGTTTTTCCACTCTAACGAAGTTTCTCTGGGTGAGCTTAGATGACCCGAAGCAATGACCAACTCAATTCTCTCCGCCCTTTGCGGAGGAGTTTCTTTTTCTTAAACAGTCCCGTCTCGAACCGGAGGCACCCACTAGTAGTAGGGGGAGCCCATAATTGACCCGGGTAGGCGAGCTTCACAGCTAGGGGCTATAGTTACCAGTTTCGAGTTACTTAGCGGGTATTCCCCAGCACGGCTTATGCGGATCTCTCTCTCTACTACCAGGGAACGGGTTAGAATCCCGGAGCACCACAGGCCTAACTTATTATTCGATATAATGAGAAGCACCTTTATTGAACTATAACCCTTATCCCCCAACTGATCTACCCAGTAATGTGATGAGTTCCGACCTCGAAGGCCCAATCCTTCGTCGTACGGAATGAGTATGACTTGGCTACAAGGGAAACAAAGCGCCCAAGAGATCTAGCTTCTTGGAGGGCCGGTTGCTAGCCCCATCATCATCCCGAGCTTTTCACCGTCGGTCCCATGACTGCACGAGCCCTATGAACTAGCTCTTCCGTGTCCGCCGAACTGTACGATGGAGGGCGTTCAATTCGAGTATTGAATTTTCCCAACCGGGTGAGCACCGTTAATGTCTCTAGTAGATAGACTCTACAAGGAACCTGGCTCAGAGGAAGAAGGACATTAGTTTGAAGTCTCGAGTCTCTATCCCCTCTCTAGTGCTGCTTACAAGGACCGGTTTCCCTACTACCGTGTCATGGCGATATCTGCCTCGAAACCCTCGGCTTGCTTCGTCTCCTAGTGGTGGTTTCCCGTGGAGCGACCGTGAGTCAGGTGGAGTAGCCCTATTCCACTCCATCTACCTCCTGAGACAATAATCCACCAATATATTTTTTTGTCGAGGTAAGGTAGAGGATAAGAGGTTTCCCAGGCTGTGGTGCTACGAGATGGCGATTTATCGTATAGAAGATCACGGCTGCATTTAGGAGTGATCAATCTCACAAACTCGAAATTTCTTAAGAGAAGAAAGAATTGACAAGAGCCTATTCAGTTAGTCAGAAAGCTAGATCAAGAAAGCTGCGCCCAATAGAGCAACGCCTTGAGTAGACCGATAAGGTCTCGCGAAGCCGGTCACCGTACGCCTACGATCCTATCTGACTATTGAGGAGAGCTCTTTGATCTTCTTTCTTTTGTTCAATTGTGCGTGCTTTGCTTAACACATGCAATCGAAAGAATGTTCGATCATCAAACTAAGACTCACTGAAAGCTGCCGTTCACGTCAGGGCATATAGATTAGCGGAGATGTAGTTGCGTGTACTGATTCTTTTCGAGATTGGGTTGGTGTTCAGTGTACTAAGGTTAAGGTACAAGATCGAAAAGAATGCCGATTATTGATACAGAATTTTTGCGAGAAAAGGTCAAAACCATCAATATCATGATTGGGTCGACCAGGCCAGATCATGAGTGAATAGAAAATCGAAAACGTACATAGCTGTTCCAGCTGAAATACTTGGAATAATTCTACCACTTCTACTAGGAGTAGCCTTTTTAGTGCTAGCTGAACGTAAAGTAATGGCTTTTGTGCAACGTCGAAAGGGTCCTGATGTAGTGGGATCGTTCGGATTGTTACAACCTCTAGCAGATGGTTTGAAATTGATTCTAAAAGAACCTATTTCACCAAGTAGTGCTAATTTCTCCCTTTTTCGAATGGCTCCAGTGGCTACATTTATGTTAAGTCTGGTCGCTCGGGCCGTTGTACCTTTTGATTATGGTATGGTATTGTCAGATTCGAACATAGGGCTACTTTATTTGTTTGCCATATCTTCGTTAGGTGTTTATGGAATTATTACAGCAGGTTGGTCTAGTAATTAGGGGGCGGCCGTTCGGTCGCCTATGATACTAGGACCAATAGGTCAAAAATGGGTTTGTGCCGCAGGTGTTGAACGATCTACTCTACACAGGTGTGGGCTTACAGGGCTAGGGCTCATAAACCCTTTCTTTCATTCAAAAATAGGGCCCTGGTCGGTCACTTTTCCGGGCCGGGATCGATAAGTGGAAGTCATAAAAAATAGATCTTTCTCTTCGCACCTCAGATCAAGAGGAAGGGTAGCTTGTCAAGCTGGCCTATATAAAATATAAATATATATATAAATAAAAAAAAAGATTCGCTGTCTTTTAACCGGCTGTTCTTCTTTGTCAACGCTACTAAGGCGACCGGTTAGGGAGCGCCTACTTGACTTATGTATGAAAGATAATGAGAATGGGTTCTTCAAAAAGGAAAAGGCCCTACTTAGTTTCGCAAGCCTTTGTCATTGTCAGTCAACTAAGTAGGGCCTGAGGCCCCCTGCGAATCCGTAAATCTGAGGAGCATGCCGCAACAAAAGGATGGTCCCCTATGCATTTCATTCTTTCCGGAAGGGAAAAAAAAAAGTACCCCCATCATGGTGAACCTCTCCTTGTGATCGGGATGAGGTAGATGCCTCCCAGCTGGGGGGCGGATCGAATCGGAGTTTCCTTAGGTAGCCACCGACCAACAGTTATCCTTAAACTTCCGTGCTTGGTGGAGAAGAAGCGAACAAAGGTACGCTCGCTTGCTGTCTTGTTCTCTGCCGCGAACTGGGATCGCTCGCCAGCTAGGTCAGATTGGAGCAAGAATTTGTTAGAACATATTACCCATATTCGGGGACAAGGGGCGGAACGACCTCTCGATCTACTTACTGCAGCCCAGGAATAAAAACGTCGTCTAGGCGTTCCTTGTTGCTCCGATCTCCCCGACGCCTAGGACGTTGTCTGGGCCAAGAGCCATAGTTAGTTGCTGTTTCCATTTTGTTGTTTTTTTCTTGTTGTTGATACCGGCAAGACCCAGCCAGATGATGTCTGCTGGTTGGTAGTGAGAGGACTCGTAGTACCTGCATACCCAAAAGGGGGCGCTGATTAAAAAACAATCATTTTTCTTTTTTTTCTTACTCTCCCTTAGCAGCGGGAAAGGAGTCTATCTATCTGCCTAGCTTTGGTAGATTTCCCCCAACGCAATCCACAGAAATTCCACGAATCCCTTGGTGGATAAGTCCGACGACTCAGCAGCAGTGCGGAATTTACTTTCTCGTCTGGTGGATCTGATCTTTAGGGGGCAATACATACCAAAAGGTTCGAAGAAGGAACGCGCATAAGAGTATATAACCAACCCACCCTTATGTATAACCTATTCACATTAGTAAAGCGGCTGGATGCATAAGGGAAGTGCACGTTTGTGAGACCTTAGTCGGGATGCATAGGGAAGTCAACCTACGAGCACGGAAGAGCGTGGTACCGCTGCCCCTCTCTAAGTAAAGGTAAAGTTTCTCGCATTCGAGAGTGAGTTCGTTCATGAGATAGGTGAGGGTGGTCGTAGATCAGAAGCGAGTCAATCCTTGTTTTAGGAAGCTTTTAAATTGGAAGTGACGCGGCAAAGCTTTGTGAATAAAGTGAATAATCCATTCAGATGGTGTTGCAAGCATTGTTACTCCTTAGTAAATTACCCGATAGTTGGTTAGTAACTCCGCTCCGTATGGTGTTCTTACAATGTAACCCACTATTGCCACGTTGGTGGAGCAATAAGAGCGTCCACGTGGACAATTTTGCCTTACTCTGTAGATCAATGAATGCGCATCCCTATTAAATAAATATAAAGATTAGGTTCGCCCTTCAGTGGTTGTCATCCATTCTTGGTGACAGAATATATTCGAAGGATCAGCCCATATTCAAGGCATCTTAAAAAATCTTGCCCAACTTTGATTTTTTATCCATCAATCGTTATAGTTATATACTTTATAAACGCGCCAGTAGAAGAGACGCAGCTACCTATAGTATAAGTCTTTTTTCCGTGCCTGCAAACTTCTCATTTGACGAAATAGCGTAAATAAAGTCCTCCGCCTACACTATTATTATTTTTCGAGAATCCGCAGCAATAGATGAGACTGTTGGGATTGGATTTAGCTTTCGCCTAAAGCTACAAAGAAGGGCTCTGTTCCAAGGTTTAAGGTTTTATATCTCGCTTAGCTGCCCACTTGTCGCTGTTAATGTACCTTTAGCAATGTTAGCGATGTTACAGTCTCTCCCTAATAAACCCGGAACTCACTTCACTATTTCAACTTTCTTTATCGGTTTCACGGTGCTAAGTGAGCTCATAGTATACTCGCTTATACTTTGGTAGATCATGGCACTATTTGTCTGCTCCCACACGATGTATCCAATTATCAGTGCTGGCACTACCTTTGGCATAAGCACATTCACTACGGTTTCCACTAGAAGCTCCCCCCTTACCTTTTCCACTGGCACCTCTTTTTTTACAGTCCCCTCCCTTGATCCTGCTCCCTAGTGGCAGGAATGCGCTTTCCTTCGGCCTCTTCGCTTGGAGCCATATAACAGTGGCAAGAGATCCTTCTCGCCTGTGGAACCCTCTTCTAGATCATACTTATTTCCTCTCCTTTCAGTCGAGTTCTTACAGACCTCGCCCGGACCGTATTCATGCTCAGCTGGTAAGGGATTAGAAATGGCAGATTACTTCAGGGAAAGACACCGCATCACTCCCAGGGGAAAATAACCTCCCTCCAACACAGGTTACAGCATAAGAGGACGGGGAGGGGGGCTATAATAGAGAATCCAATAAGATAATTCAAGTCAAGTGTGAAAGTGACTCTTCTCTTTCTAGGCCTTGGGGCATTCTACATCCGGAGTAGGAGACAGGGACAGACTGGAGATAGGATAGTCCAGTCCTGGGAAAGTCTCTATTTATCGTATAGAAAGCAGAAGCGATTCAGTCAAAGAAAAGAAAAGTCATCTTGGGACGGTCAACCTTTGGTGAAGGAGTGGCGCATAAGCTTTGGTCAGTTTAGTTTTCTGTCGGGTGCGGGAAGTACGGTCAGATTCATAGGACCGAGACTATATAAGCTCATATCGGCTAAGCCAACTAATAGGGCAAGAGCGAACCCTTTATTCTCGCCCGGCCCTACCCTGTGTGGCAATCCCCAAAAAACATTTTTCTAGCCAGTTAATATAATAGAAAAAGAGGTTCTAATTCCTCTTTGCTTTTTTAAACTATGATAATGACTGAGGCTATTGTAATAGTCATTACCATGAGTTGAATGGCCGGGTTGAGCCCCTCATTCGGGTGACCTCCGCAGGAGAGGAGCCTTTGGTTTTTTCATCTATAAAGGATGAGATAAACAAAGAAAGAAGAAATGTCGACACAGAGGATACGACCTCGAGTCAGGAGCTGAGAAAGCTTTAAAAAACTAATCTGAGTGGAGAAGGATAAGAGAATAATGTGAAGGGTTCAGGAAGCGCTAAGCGCACTACACTAATATAAGAAAGGGAAGGCTTTTTGAAAAGTCTTTTTTTTTAATTTCTATTTAGAGAGAGAGGGCTTCAAGTTCTTAGGAAGAGCCGTACGAGGCAGCTCACGTACGGTTCGGGAGCCGAGCCCCAGCACAGGCAGGGGCTTAGGTCAACACTTATATAATAGCCAGTCATCAATTGGAAGCGGGCAAGATGGTGATGAATTGCAATTGGTCTAAACCTTCGACCAGCGACTTATTGCGACCCGCCCAGAATGCCAATACATACTAAGACCTTATTCACATCAGGAGGAGCTACGGCAGCTACGAGGTTACTCTTACTAGCAGGTACTCCGTTTTGTCTTATAGTAGGTTCTTATAGTAGGTAGAGTAGCCTACCCTATACTAAAGAACTTCCCTAGTAAATAGGTCATGGTCTTCCTACTCCAATGATGTTCTAAGGTGCTAAATGAATTGGTTTGGAGGTGACTCACTTGAATGGTTGCAAGCAGCCTATTCAACCCGAGGACCGTGTCCAGGGTATTGACTTAGGAAAGGCTATATTTAATCTCTTCTCTATAGCAGCAACTTATACCTTTATCTACTGATCTAAGGGAACTACGGGAAAGCCTGCTTAAAGAATCTAGCTGTTCCGATAGCTGTTTGAAGAACTAATAGATGAATCGGCTGCAACTCAGAAAACATAGTCTTCTATGAATATGAGGTATACTTGACTTCCTCTTCTTACTTCTTAATAGGAGATACTTCGTTGCTTGTCTGGTACCGAAGGAATGGTTTGGCTGTCTTAAAAACTATAGGGGACTCTTCCTCGTCTGTAGCTGTTCTTCTTGGAGCTGCTCGGTTTGTTCCTACAGAAAATTGCTGTTGATGAGCTTCTGTATTTATAGTTCTAAAGAGAGATCGGCATTTCGGTTTCGGTTGTATTCTTGCTTGCTTTAATTTAATCACGGATTGATTGTTTCCGAAATTTACATAGGAATATAGGGCTTGTTCAAATGCAATACAAAGAAGGTAGTTTACTTGCTTACTTGTTAGAGTAAGGGTATAGCCCTAGCAAGAGTGAAGAATGATAAGTTGAGTTTCACTATTAATAGTAAGTCGGACGTCTCATCTTTCCGACGTATTTTAAGCTTTTAAATTGGAAGTGACGCGGCAAAGCTTTGTGAATAAAGTGCTGAGCACAACCCACAACGGTAGCTCGGGACAGTTAAGACAAGACGGTTGCCTCTCCGAGAAAGGGTCAAGAAGGCCCAGGCCTACGATTGGAAAGCTAAAGCCTTCCCTTAGAAAGCGCCGGATTGAGATGAGACTTCGGAGGGTGCCCATGGAACTTGACTTATTTGATTCTTCTTTCGTGGAGGCGAAGATGCAATCTGAGATGTAAGGCGTGCAACAGCCTGAGCTTCTGAGATAATAGCGTTCACAGCGGAGGAGAAAGACTTATCTTTGGGCTTTCTTCCCCTTCTCCCGAGCCTGCTAACTACAGTGCTGGATGGTGGGCGTGAGCATATATTAAATCAATCTCAAGTATTGGCATTGGTACCGCCCATGGGAATTCCTCTTTCTCGCTCCACCTTCGGATTCTGCCTTGAGCATTTCGCTACTGAACTATATCTTAACACTGCTAGATCGAGATGATCACACAAAAACCTGGATCGATGAAATAAGCCTTCAAAGGGCTCCGTTCGGGCCTATCTTTTGATAGTCCCTAAACTCGCATTCGTCTTGTCCTTCCTGATTCACCCCATTCGAGATGAGCTAATGAACTTCTGAACTCTTTTCTTTGATTTTAGAAGGACAGATACACTTCGTCGCTTTCCTCACTCCTGCGCCTTCAGTAGAAAGATTGAGGTATTTATATCAACGCAACGGCTAGAAAGCGCATACTAGTTCAAACGAGAAGCTTAGAGGACACCCGCGATGACTCTTTTATCAGTTTAAGGCTTCGTTGCCCCGTGAGCTACTTACTTTCTTTCACTATTTCTTCCTTTGAGCAAGGCAAGTGCAGATGATAGAAATAGAAGAACGAACAAAGGATTCAGGCACGACTCCAATGCTTGACGGATAGAAGCAATCTTCCCCACTTGATTCAGCTTGAAAGCGGAAAAGAAGCGACTTGAACACTTCCTTCAGCGGGAAGCCCGATGGAATGCTTTCACGCCCTAAGAAGGTCAAATAGAATCAACGGAATAGTATGAAAGGCAAGCATAAACTTCTTCTTCTGCCCGCAGAACTGAAACGTACCTCGCAAAGAGAAGAGGTTGCTTCGCTTCCTAAGAATCATTCCTATTCCTAAACCTAATAAACTTGCTCACTAGCCTTACTGATACGGCTAACAACCGGCTTAAAGTGAGATTTGAATTCAGTTTATCCTTCGACTGAGAAAGTTTCTCTTTCGGCTGAGCCTTTGGTCGAGTCCGCTGAAGGGTTCTTACCCACGGATTGCGATCTATAGATTGAGATATGAAGCAGTCTTCTATTGAATAAGTGGACTCCCCCCTTTGACTTGACTTGAGCATTGAATTGACTCTTCTTCGATAGCTTTCAAGCGCTGAACCCGATCCAATTCGTTTCGTAGTCGTAGCTTATTGGCCTGAGATTCTCATTGAGTGGTTCGTACTTACGACTTGGATTATCAGTTTCGTGGCTCACAAGAAATCGTTATATCGAGAAAGAATTATCAAAGCAATTTTCTCTATTGGATTCTCAGTTAGCTTACTAGAAATCGAACTATCTCGCCGGTCGGATGATCTTCTTCTGTGCCCGTCTTCTTCGGTGCTGTCTTCCCACTTGACTAAGAAAGAGTCTCGACCGACCCAGTCTTTACTTATCATATACAAGTTTTGGCTTTCCCATGACCGATAGACGGAACTAGCTAGCCAGACTCAATCAATATAAATATATAAAGAAAGAACCCAACCTTCCTCGTCATGTAAGAACCAAGCTTCTCTACCAGTAATGTAATAAAAAGGATGATCGACCAAACTCGAATAGCTATCATCGATACATATCTTCTTATTATAGCTACCTTTTATTGACATATGATAAATGGAACCCATGGCATGGACCGCCGATCAGTCTTCTTCACCTTAAGATGAAGTGGAGTCACGTAATATAAGCTTTCCCAATCTCTCTAGAAAAGAATTCACGTATAATAGATTTGGTTCAATGATAGCTCCACCAAGACATGATTTACATCTTTTTAGCTACAATAATCGATTTTGCTTTCACTAAATGAAATGATAGCCCGGGGCCTTCTTAAATTAAAGATTATCTACCCACTATTATCTTATTATAGAGATGATTATTATAGAGATGAGATGTCGAATTCGATATCTACATCTTATTCTCAATTGTTGCATTCATCATCTTGAGTGCACAATGCGGCTTGTCTGCGAACTTGTGGTGCAAGGATCAAGAAGGTAGAGAGAGAGTCGATTAAGCCGGTCACTGCGACGGGTAACAAGCTCTCACTGGAAGGATCGGAACACACAATAGTAGCCCAGGCTTAGGGCGCATGATCTCATTGCGGGGCTGGCTTGACCACTCATGCTCATCTAGATAAGAAGACTAGACTCCGCTGGGGTACGGCAGCTGATAGCTAGCTTAGGCTTCTCGGCTAGTCTCCCCTGCATTGATCCATTGTGTTAGCCGGCGAGAGTGGGCATGCTCTCATCGCTTCCGTGCTCCTAGTTTGCCATTGAGGAGCGTTCTGCCCTACGGGGGAAAACATTGGGGGAAGATGGTTGGCTAGGTAGTGCAGTTGAGGTCGTTAGCATAGCTTGCCTTGGCCAGACTGGGGAAGAACCAGTCGCAAAGACAGGAACGAGCGTACTTACGACAGTATGAGAGAGAGGATAATCAATTTCTTACTCTTACATTGCAATGGCAATTGATTGACCTGACGGACTGGACTGACAGACTAATCCAGAGGACGAAGACTCCAGATCTATTTAGAAGAGGTAGTCGAAGAGGTTCTCTTACTTACCCAGACCCTTATTAGTAAAAGGTAACTTCACTCTCCTTACAGGAGAGAATCGAAAGAAGGACCGAAAAGTCCTCTTCGTACCTCTCAATTTGATTGACCTCACTGAAACCGGTTTAGCTAGTTTTATCAACACCCTGATGAGGTCCTTTATGTATAGACCCAAAGGAGGGCACCCTCCGGTGTCAAACCAAAAGGAACTATCGGTTTACAAGACCGGTAGGCCAGGTTGGCTCTAGCATAAGGAGTCAGGGAGGTCTCTCTCTCTTCATCACACCCACGTGGGGGACACGTGTTCACTGGCTTTATGGCAACCTCAGTCATGAGATTGAGATTCAAGATCATTATTGATCCGATTCCGAGCGGAACCATATTTGTTTGAAATGCAGATGCAGTGGTAAATTGCCTAGCAAAAGTCTCCTATTCACAGCTTACTCGACGAAAGCACTACTCACTTGAGTGAGCTAATCTAAGAGGTTCATCATGGTTCCCGAGCGATGTAAAGCTTCTTCTTTGCTTGTATTCATTCTATTGGCTAAGGGCCAATCTATAACCTTCATTCAACTGGTTCTTACTTTGGCTGCGTCCCGCCTCAATTAATGATTTAGCTTTATTCCCTTGCTGGAGTGTACCCGCTTTCCATGCATTCTATTAGCGTTCTAAGCTAAAAAAAAAGAAAACATTCTCAATCTTTAGTTTAGACTTGAATTTTGAATTATGGAAATCACTTAAAGTAGGCGATTCCTTTTTCTTTAGTCTTTCTTTCTGTCCTTGATTGAGTATTGGATAGCTAATAGACAGAGACTCACTCACCGCTTTCAGATTACGAAAGACCACTTTGCGGAACGAAATCCAATTTCCCCTTTTCCGATTAGAAGGCTATAGGCCAAGGGAAGGTTTCACGAGAGATACCAGTTACTGGGCGGGTTAAGGAGTTACTCAGGGAAGGAGCTTAGAGGGGAAGGGGAGGTGGAGGGTTTAGTTTCCGATTGGGTTGGTGTTCAGTCAGCTGTACTAAATGCATTGGATGCCTTTCGTAACAACCTGTAAGGTAATGAGAACATTCGGATATCGTATCGGGAGCGTTCACCGGTAGTCCTCCCCTTACCCTTATCATGCCAGCACCCTTCCCACCGAACTAAAGAGGTGGTCTTTCCAGCAGACATAAGATATGAATAAAGATATAGAGAATAGGTCTCCCTGAAAGAGACGTAGGAACGGTTGATGCATCTCCAATATCTGTCAAATCCCGGTAGTTGCCTCCAATCGGAACATTAGCACTATTTCAAAAACCACTAAAGAAAGATCTCAGGAAGCGATCTCAGGCTATGCATGCTTCTTCCCAAAAGACATATTAAAATCTTATTAAGATTCTTTTTCCTTTCCCCTTCTTGCCATATCAGGTGCCATTGATGGAGAGAAAATCCAGCTACTGAAAGAAAGAAAGGGGCACGGCATTAGCTCTCATCTATAAGTTATAGAGCCCCGCCTGAAATGAAACCTGTCGGCTATGGGGAAATCCCTTTCTCCGCTATCTCCAAATCTGCTTTTTACCGGTTGGTACCTTTTATCCGAACCAACCCTAACGCCCTTCCTTGCTTGCAGAGAAGCATACCGAAAGAACCTTACTTTACAGAAGGTCTCAAAAATGCTTTTTTAATGTCCCAGCTTCGCATGTCCTTAGGACGACAGCTTCTTTTGAATTAGGTTCTTCTCTATGCTAATTACTGATTGAGTTGGAAAAGTTTTTTGATATGCCTTGCTACTTTGCTTCGGAGCTAACTGTGTAACTAAAGCTTTAAGCAACACAACTACTGATGTAGATGAGCATGGCAAAAATAGCTATTATGATGTGATAAACCTTTTATACATTAATCACAGGTTAGCTACAGTCTTTGAATTTTTATTGAGTAGGTGGTAAGCTAAATCGAAGGACCTCTATGAATGCGAATGCGGTTAGGTATTCTTTTTTACTTTCTTACATTTGCCATCTCGTGAGTAGCTGTCACTGGTCTTGACGAAGAAGAGGGTGGACAATGAATGCCCTGTTTGTTTCAAATGCCCTGTTGTTGTGTTGCAACAAAGGGATATTACATGGATGCCCCAGAAGAGGCCGCTATAGGAAGTGATGCAATAAGACTTGATGAAAGTTTGAAGGCTGCTATTGAATCAGCTGAGAACGGAATAACCGCTGTTAGAGTAAGCGCTGCTAGTCTTAGAAAGTCTGGGACTTAAGGAATCGAATAGGCAGCTAGACTTTGCCTGCTCCCTTCCTGAACAGTTTGTGTTCCGGGGTGATTGACCTTTTAAGTGGATAACCATTTCCCAGTGTCTTTGATTCGGCTAAGGGGCCAGTGCCTTGAGTGATTTCAGTTCCTCCCGTTGAAGGATATCGAGGAGCTGGCTTTTTCGGCTGCAGGAGTGAAAGATTTCATAGATATGGTTGGTGTCTCGTATCTGCCTGAACGATCTCTCCAGTAATCTGGTGCAGCAAAGCTGCTTTGTGCACGAGGATCAATCTATTTACATATTTAATGATGCAACTCATTCAGCAGTGGAAGACTTCCACGACATGTATTGGTCAGTCATTCCAGACATTCATTCGTAAATACATTGGATGTCCGGGCATCAAAAACGAAGTAGCAAGGCCAGTGAGTGATATCGATCGAGCTCGGTAAGCTAAGAAGGGGTAGAGGCGGATGGGAAGGCTTAGTATGACTTTCAAAAGGATAACGTATAAAGCAGAATAGGACTAGGATCGCTCTCCCTCCACCCGAAAAAGCCTTTTCTTTTCTCCGGCGTAAAACTCTTTTGGTGCGTCCGTTGGAACCGGATTCATCGAGTGTGTTTGAGGATTTGGATTGAGGTAGAAGGCATGTGACCTCAGGACATGGTGCTTCGAGAATACTGAATACGTTGACCCACTAACAAGAGCTAGATCTTTTCTTTTTTTAGATAAAATATAAGGTACTGATAATATGTATGTAGTAAAGAAGGGCTAATCCATGGCATGCGCCTAATCCGCTCTTACAGATAGAGATCTGCTCCTCAAGTGCAAGATTCGCTGCTAATTGAATTGGAATTTCCGGGACTGTGCTTAGTAAGCGCTTTTAGTCATCTGTTTGCGGCGAATCCAAGAAGTAACTAGGAGAAGAAAGACAAGCAATACAGGGTCTTCAAGGAAGAGGTTGTTGCCCCGGTAGATATAATAAGTTTGCAGTAAACCCTATATGGAATTCAACTATTCAACGTTGATGTTGATCTATTTGCTTGTACGATTGGGTTTGTGTTAAGTCTACCTATAGCTAATGAAGTCAGCCTTGCTTGAAGGAAATATAGTCAATCCGCTGCTCCTGCTACCGCCCCTAAATTCCCGAATAAGGAAATACGGCCTTTACCTTATCCTTATTAGCGGTACCCTTGGCTTAACAACATCAAAGAGGAATGGGAAGACAAGAGAAGAGAATGCCCGGGGAACCGAGTCTTCTTTATTGATTACTGAATTGGCTGCTGCAGAGGATACCACTTCTGTCACTGACTCAGTAGATGGACGAGACAATCTCTTTTCTTTCACCGAGTCGGGTGCCGAAAAGTCTGCTATCGCTTAAGATAATAAGATAAATAGATAAGCGGGCTTACCACTTCATCTGTTGTAGCTGAATTCAATGAAGATACATAGGATGTGGAAAGTTAGCAAATAAGCTCCGTTACGGGAGAGTACTCTTTAGAAGACCCGTAGCTGGCCATAACTCGAACTGGGCATTCTAGGCCTGAGGATTCTTTACTGACTCGTCTGATGTCTCCGGCCCTAAGCGTCTGGTGAAAAAGGGTCTGCCACCACTTTTTAGGATGCTATTGCTCAATTGAATTGTGTAACCGAATCGGATGTCTCCTTATCCATAAGCCCAGAGATCAGAGAGAATAGTAATACATAAGCCTAGCCTAGAATGCCTAGGCAACAGAAAGAGAATGAATAGGAAGAGAAGACTAGAGAGGATGGTTCTAGTAAGAAGAAGAAGAATTTTCCAGTTCGAGAATAGGGAGCAACTAGGAGACAACATCCGAGTTAGCAACTTTCAAAGCAATTCGGTAAAAGAATCTTTCTTTTTCCGAGTCTTCTTTAATAAATAAATAAAGACATAGGGTTGCCCAGAACAGTTCTCCCAGCAAGGGGAATCCTAGAGGAGGAAGAGGGGACAGCACAGCGCAAGTTTTTACATTCTAAAAAGTCCCTCCGGTCTTTCTCTAAATAGCTTAGCTTCAACTTAAAAGCGGTCTTCTTCTAAGCTTACCTTACCCCTTTCTTTAGTTTAGTTAGATTGAAGGCTTCCTTCCCTATAGGAGGGACGGTACTCGACATTCTAAATAGTAAGCAGAAAATTAAGTAATAGAAAACAGGAAGGGCACTGATCCTTCACTTAAACTGTAAGGCCTTTACTTACCTATAGCTTTCTTTTCGCTTCACCGGAATCAGATGCTGTAGATGATCAAACTTCTGCCGCGGAGTCGGCTTCAGTATAGGATACAACTTCTATCACTGAATCATCTAGGGAAAAAGAGTCCTGTCCTGCTATCGCTGCATCTTCCGCTGTCCTTTCCTTTTCTTAAGAGTCTACGTTAAGCTGATTCTCGTCTTTCCCTAGCTAACTCCTAAACATTCTCCTATCTTCAAACAAGTCTTTATGTGTCAAAGAAAGGAGAGCCTGCAAGCTTCCACCAATGCCATCCATGGCACAATTCATTGATGAAAGCGGCGAATTGGAAGAAATGAATCTCAAAAGTTCATATGAAAAACACATGCCGAGCCTTGTTTTCATTTTCAGAGAGCTAGGCAGAAGAAAAGCCAAAAGTCACTTTTCGCCTGTTTTGGTGCCAGCTGGCTGTTGAAAGCGAGAAAGTAAAGGCATATTCTCTTCTTTTTGAAAGACAGCCAAGACCTGTGGCATTCCCCCCCAAGGACTAAGTTCCCTAAATCGGGGAAAGACTGAGTGTCTCGAAGCGAAGTCTGAACTTCCAATTCTGAGAGCAGAGCTAAAGGTGCCACTCCGGGCTAGTTTTTTACTAGGAATCCTGGAAAAAGAGTCATCAGCCTAAAGAATCTTCTGCAGAGGTTTCCCGTAGACAAAGACTCCGCTTTAAGAATGACTGAACCCGCCGCAAGAATAGTTGAAAAAGAAAGTAAACTTTCCTCTACTTGCTCTATAGAAAGCAAGGGAAAGCCTAGTAAAAGACTTTCGAATAGTGTGTTTGAATATAACTCTAGGAGAAAGACAGGGGACACCCCCGCTTCTATCTTTTTTAATAAGAGTCAGCGGCGCAGGTCTTGAATTCATTCCTTTTTTTATGGAAAGTGTTCCTGTCCTGCTGCAAGAGTGGACAGGGAGTGGAAGAAAATGGCCTTGCCTACTATAGTTCTATAAAAGATAAGGAGAAAGGTAAGAAGCCTAGATAATAAATATTCTGCAGAGTTTGACTGATGAATGGCTACATTAAGTCAGACTTTTTTCGACCTATAATTGGCGTTTGGATTCAGTTACATTGGCTCCCACTTCGGGTTCAGATTTCACTCCAACTGCACTGCAAGGTGATTTACCGGCAGAGGATGAAGCCGGCGAATACAAATGCAATTTAACCAAGTCGAGGCAACGGTTGAAAAACCACTTCAATAGTAAGCAGAAGATAAGAGGGAGAACTATAAGATTAAGCCTCCGGACCGGAAGAGGAAGTGTCGCTGGTCTTTACTTTGCTTGTCTTTTCTTCCTTACTCTAACAAGTAAGCAAGCGCTACGCCCCTTACGTTATCTCTTCTATTAGGAAGTGAGTGCTTCTTAGTTGGAGAGCGTGAACTTCTCTCTTTCCCTGCTATTGCCCTAGCTAGAACGAAATCATAAACTTCGGAATAGTTTCGATAGCTTCTCAAATCACCTTACCTTGATTGAGGAAACGAAGTCAGATGCTTCATATGCCTCTTCTCGCTTAAAGGCCCATCCCCTGGATTTGGAAAAATGGCCTTCCAAGCCCCAACCTATCATCTCGGAATCGAATTCATTTGCTTTTGCTGACATATCTCTCTTTTTGTGCCTAGATATCTGATAATGGATGCCCATTCCCGGGATTTCTGCCATGATATTGAATAGAATAGCGGACTTTCTTTCTGAGGTGTGGTCTATCCGAATCGCTAGAAGCAGAGCGATAAGAAGAAGAGCGGTGGGTTTTCCAAGAACCGGAGATGGTGTTCTCTATATACGGAACAGCACGAACAATCCTTGACCTTTCGATTGAGGGTATTCAGCAGTGGGCTTTCCATAAGGTAGGAGGTGATTGAAAAAGGGGAAGCCCAAAAATACGAGTGCGTTTGATAACCGCACAGGAACGCGAATGTCTACGAGAGGCGATGTTTGATTACCGCAGGACGTAAACAACAGATAGTGAGTCTTCTACCTCTCGGTGCATTCTTTCCTGGACCCTTCGCTTTTACTAAGCTAAGGCGATTTGAAGAGGATGAATCTTCTTGATTTGCTCGACTAGGACTGAAAATGACTGATTTTAGGGGCAGGTGGTAGAGTTCTTGTCTGTCATCCTTGCACTTTATCAGGAGATCTGATCGTCCGCATTCTTTCTACTTGCTGGATTAACTTCTAGTGATCACAAACTTTTTCCACTGCATGAAGTTCAAGTTGATTGATATAGTCTGCCAAGTGAGATTGATTCTAGCTAGCTTCATACCTCTTCACGAGAGTTCGTGAAAGACTCTATTTCCAAGTGGATCTTGAAGGAAGTTTAGATAGGCTTGAGGCTTGGCAAGAGAGACATGACAAAAGGAATGAATCATGGAGAAGAGAAGATTGACAAAGTCGTCCATAGACTTGATCCCCTCTACTTCCATGCTCTCTCCATTCAGTCTATTTGCTGGATTGACTCGTCTCTTTTCTTTCAGTCAAATTCAATGCATTCTTTCATTGCCTGTGTATCAAGCTTCAAATCGCCACTTTTCACTTGAATGTATAAGGAATGCTCGCTTGGCCGCCTACCAATGATGCCTTTCACTTGAAGACAATTCCTCGCGACTAAAAAAACTTCTAGTAAAGCGAAGGAGACCCACATGCCCACTTCTCCTTCCCCGCCCCATTTCAGGGACGGGCCTCGTTCTTATTTGAGGATACCCCCGAAAAAAGAAAAACTACAACCCCCGCACTAAAGACTAAGAGCAAAAATATTAAACCCACATATCCTTTACATCATAGCATAGAAAGCAGTACTGTTGATCCCATATTCAATTAAATTGGTGTGTATATCGACTAAAAATTCCATTTTGAACCTTGCCTCTCATTCATTCCCGCCACAACCACCAACGGCAATAAAGCCAGCCAAGCCCAGGTAGCACTTCACCTTCTCTCCCCCCCCATGCCCACACTAGCCCAACTCAATTCAAATTAATGTCTTCTTTCTTTTTAGAAAAAGAAAGAATAAGAAGAAAAAAAAGAAGAAAAGAGGATAAGATATAAGAGATTAGAAAGAAATTTGAAAAAAAAAACAAGGATTGGGTTGCGCCATACATATGAAAGAGTATACAATAATGATGTATTTGACAAATCAAATACCATGGTTTAATAACGGACCATTCTGATTAATTGATATGATAATATTAAGTGATAATTTTGTGAAAGATTCCTGTGAAAGGTTTCATTAACTCCTAAGTCATGTCGAGTAGACCTTGTTGTTGCGAGAATTCTTAATTCATGAGTTGTAGGGAGGGATTTATGTCACCACAAACAGAGACTAAAGCAAGTGTTGGGTTCAAAGCTGGTGTTAAAGATTATAAATTGACTTATTATACTCCTGACTATGAAACCAAAGATACTGATATCTTGGCAGCATTCCGAGTAACTCCTCAACCTGGAGTTCCGCCTGAAGAAGCAGGTGCCGCGGTAGCTGCTGAATCTTCTACTGGTACATGGACAACTGTGTGGACCGATGGGCTTACCAGTCTTGATCGTTACAAAGGACGATGCTACCACATCGAGCCCGTTGCTGGAGAAGAAAATCAATATATTGCTTATGTAGCTTATCCCTTAGACCTTTTTGAAGAAGGTTCTGTTACTAACATGTTTACTTCCATTGTGGGTAATGTATTTGGGTGAAAGGCCCTGCGCGCTCTACGTCTGGAGGATTTGCGAATCCCTCCTGCTTGACTTCTCTATTCATTCGGTCAATAAGGCATTCAGAGGAAGAGGCTATTGGCATTCCATTCCGGACAAGGCAGTTCTTTGTTTTTCCAGGTGATACGAAAGTGAATAGATCGAATAGCAGTCTTCCCGCTTAGCCTACGGGCTGTGAGGTATCACCACGCGAAATACCAAAATTCTCCAGGTCAGTGAATAAGTATTCCCATTCGAAGGTAAGGAGCGTAACTCAAGGTCTTTTCTTCTTTCCTTTACTACGACGAATGAATTGAGTCAGATGAATGTACAATATTCACTCAGAAGCGGCAACTGCTTTTGCTTCTTCAAGGTGGTTTATCAAGGGTCCAATGGGAATGAAAGCTCTAAAGCTAGTGGTGTTCTTTAATGGTATTCAATCCCCTGTTATATTAGTTCGGTGACCTGAGGCCACAAAGGAAAGGACTTCTACCATGAGCGGACTCCTTCTCGGAAGGAAGGTGATAGAGTCGGAAAGTGGCAACGACGACTTTTTGATAATAAACTAAGCGCTCTCCCCAATTGGTGGTCACCTTCGAAAAGAGCACACTCGCCTGGAACAAAACAAGCTGTGGCTTTTGCCTGCTGCTATTCGATCATAGGAATCCAAAGACTTTCGAGGGAACTTTCTATGGGGATGACTACCTCAGGCTGGCGCGGGGGTGACAATAGGACTTCGTTTGAGTGCTGCTTGAGTGAAGAAGCCCTGGGGTGGGATTATCTTATTCTTATTTTAAGAACGAACTCTCTTTGACTGCTCTAAAAATACCCCTTTAGGGGCTAAGGTAGCGATCAGATCAAGGACAAAGGCTTTATGCCGCTCTCAAGTAAGAAAGTGAAAAGCAAGGCCTTTCTTTAGAAAGGTTAGATGATAAGTCATTCCCTGGGGAGAAAATATATATACTAAGAGAAGAGGATAAGCTTTCTTGATCCTGAATCCGAACTTTCCCGCAATTCAGAGATTGATTGGTTGAGCTGAGTGCTTGCCCTTTTATTTCCTCTCCTTGACGTATTGCTGTAAGCCAAACTCCTTATGTCACTTCTGTCTATGGGATTGTCACATACATTCTAAAGTAGCGTCGAAGAAGATTCCCTTGCGTCGATAAAGCCTTCTTGAATTGAACTACTTCTTTGCAATACTTCACTTCTTTGCTTTCGAGAGAATCCGTGAATGAAGTAAGAAAGGTTCTTAGCCAACCAAGCGTCAACTATAAGGGTTAGGCTTAATCTTTTGAGAAAAAGCCTCGGTCAAGCATCACATCAGTCACAGGATCAGACTCCACCTTTCCTGCTTGACTTGAAGACTCTATTCTCGGGGTGCCTCTAACCAAGAGCCGAAGCCCCCGCCCCTTTCCCTGGTTCCCATGAGAAGGAGGACAGAGAAGAGAAGTGGTTTTTCTACGATCCGCTTGCTTGAAGGGCTTGATGGACTACCTTACTAGAAAAGAAAGGGCCCGGAACTGAGTACCGAAACTTGCCTACCGTCCCAAGACAAGGCAAAGCTTTCATTCATCGGGCTAAGACTTTGATTCATGAAGGCAAGTCGGGAACTCGAGCAAGGAAAAGATAGCTAGCTTTAGGCTTCCCCTAAGAGAAAGAAGTTTAAGTGCAGAAGCCAAAGAAAGCCTCTTTACCTAAGGCTGGTATACGAGTGGGAACAGGCTCAGTTCAAAACAAAAAGCATATCTTTCTGTCGATTCAAAAAATCTATCTCTCTTGGGAACTTTTTATTAACCCATATTTCTCTCTTTCTTCGATACCGACATTCTAAGATGTAGAGGTGACTTCCTCATGCAGAGGATGAAACTGCTTAGTAAGGCCGAGACAGGGCCAAGCTCAATTCCATTTTACAGGGTCCCACCCTATGTGCTTTCTTTCCTTCATCTTTCTCTCTTTCCTATTGCTATGGGGATCCCTTTCATATTCATATTCAATAAAGAGATTGCCTCTATCCATTTCTCCCTCTCTACTTCAAAGGGCGGGGAGGTAGGAAGGAGGGCCCGGCCCGTACTCTAGAGCTAGTTTGACTTAGTGTACAGGACAGTGGTATGCGTGTCAGGGGAAAAAATCTATCAAGGTTTTTGGCTCGAAATAAAACTAGGCCCCTGATCGAGCAACTAGGAATCCTATCTATCCACCTCTCGAGTCAAAACAACGGCATTCAAGCCAAGCCCAGGGAGCAGCTTCACCTTCTCTCCTCCGCAGGCGTGTCCATTCCAAATCCAAAAGCAGTAAGACCCCGATACACCAAATTCTCCTCTTTCTACTAAAATATAAAGAACAAACCAAATAATAAAAAGGAAATCCCCATTGTCAATAGGGATTAACGAGGGTTGTGGCGACGGTTGTGGCCCAGGCGCCGTATCGTCTATTTCCCCAAACCATTTGAGGATTTCCTCGAAGATGGAACTTCTAAGTAGAACGAGAAGGGGGATATAAGGTTTTATCAAGGTCTCAAAGAGATAGCATAGCCCACGAGCTTCAAAATGATAGCTATAAAAACGGTTCGTTTCACCGACCAATTCCAGTTGACCGACCTGCTCCCCCCAAATCCGTCAATAAATGACGAAGCCCATTATACAAATGATAGGACAGGGCAAAGGCAGTAATCTCGACGGAGATTAGGAGGAGTTTTGATGAAAAAAAGAAAAATTGGTGGAAATTTGCATAGGTGAAGCAAATCAAAGCCATTTTCAGACAAAGAAGATAAAAAAACAAAACTAGAGTGGCTAGGAAAGCCCCGGAGATTCTATGGGAAATTGGAAACGTCGAAGTGAGCTGTGGCTTATAAATAG